>OY284416.1:19379360-19785861 GCA_958301585.1 Merodon equestris | reverse complement strand
GACGGCGGTACACGGAAGGGGGCTTCAATTTGGACTTGGCTTGTAAGTTTTTATTATTTTTTTTAAAGTTTTTTTATTTTTGGTTAAAGATCAGTTTGTTGTAAAGGACCTTAAGGCGGAGGAGATGCGCTAGTTTAAAGCGCAATTTATGGAGGAGTAGTCCATCACAACGAAATTATTTTCTAAGGGTTTGATCCACTCGCATTGATTCACGTTAACTTTAGCCTTTTCCCACGATCTTGTACAACGTCTTTGGTGGTGAAGCCTTAAAATGAAGGGTTTAGCATAAGCCCTTAATCACATTGCGTTAGCTTCACAGTAGAGAAACAGGTCTGACGAACCTTCAACATTGGTCGATCGTTCCGGTATAGTGACAGTCCGTAGCCTTGTAAAAATGTTAAGGTTTGCCCGTCATTCATTTGATGAAACCTTTACTATCATCGATGTACAAAAGCCATGAATAATTCTTTTCCCAGATAGCTTCACCAAAAAAAACAAAAAGCGGATGAGAAACTGTGATATATACTACGGTGACTGCTACAAGGAAAATAGGCAACGCTTATTTGGATGCGGATTTGTTATTCGTGGTAGACTTAGGCCTTAAGTCTTAAGCTTTCGACATGTAAGCGAACGCCTCATAACAATCCGCATCAAAGGCACTTTCAACAACATTAGCCTCATATGCATTCATGCCTCTACGAAAGATGATTTCTACGACCTCTTAGGACCGAACGTACGCACAATGCCCCAGTTACGACACCAAAATCGTACTAGAAGATTTTAAGGCAAAACTGGGTAAAGAGGACATCTTTGAGTCAATCATAGGAAAGCATAGCCTACATAACACCACGTCCGATAATGGACTCAGGCTAATTGATTTTCTAGCAGGGCATAATCTCATTGTAGCAAGTACACGATTCCCACATCTCAACATTCACAAGGGAACCTAGCGGTCCCCTGATCAATGGACTACCAACCAGATTGATCATATTGCGATCGACGCCAGACACTCCTCCAGCATTCTCGACGTGCGAACTTTCCGAGGAGCCAACATCGACTCAGATCACTACCTTGTTGTAGCCAGGGTACGAATGAGAATGTTACGGAGTCGAGTAGGACAAGGCAAGTTTGACGTCGGAAAGCTACAATCGCAAGAGACCGCTAGAATCTTTGCCGATTGCGTTTCCCTCAAGCTCTCTCAAACCCAAACAAAGACGACACTATCAACAGACCAGCAGAGACGCTGCCTCTGATGTGCTGGGTTTCAAATCGAGACCGCCTAGAAACCCCTGGTTTGACCCGCAATGCAGCAAAGCAAGACGCATACAAAGCCATGCTGCATAGACGGACGAGAGCTGCTTGCGGGCTCTACAAGCAGAAAAGAAGTGAAGAACATGCGCTTTTCAGAAAGAAAAAAAAGGAGCACGAAAAGCGCGAAATCAAGGAAATGGAGAGATGTCATAACGGGAATGAAGCTCGAAAGTTTTACCAAAAAGTAAAACGAACATGTCAGGGCTACAAAGCCAGAGCAGAAGCCTGCCGGGATGAAAACGGCGATCTAGTAGTAGAATCACAGACGATGCTGAGAATATGGCAGGACCACTTCGGCAGACTGTATAACGGCGATGATAGACAAGATACCGCTGTCAGGCAGAATGATCCATTCTCCATGAACGATGACGTAAGAGAATCCCGTCCACCCGACATAGACGAAGTCAATGTAAAGCCGCTGGCGCGGACGGCCTTTCTACTAAGCTTTTCAAGGCGGCTGGAGATTTGTTGGTAAGGCGCATGCACCAACTTATCTATAAAATATGGTCGGAGAAAAGCATGCCCGACGAATGGAATCTCAGCATCGTTTGCCCGGTCCACAAGAAAGGAGACCTCTATAATTGCGCCAATTATAGGGGAATAAGTCTCCTCAACACAAGATCTTCTCTGCCGTATTGTGTGAACGCCTGAAGCCTTTTGTGGATAACCTGATCGGCTCTTATCAGTGTGGTTTCAGGCCAGGCAAATCCACAAAAGACCAAATATTCATACTGCGGCTTATCTTGGAGAAGACCCAAGTATTTCAAATCAATGCGCACCACTTTTTCATCGATTTTAAAGCCGCGTATGACAGTGTGCATAGAGACGAGCTATACGGTGCCATGTCTAGTTTTAACATCCCTGCCAAACTCGTCCGATTGTGCAGGTCGACAATGGAGAATTCTCACTGCTCCGTTAAGGTCGGTAATGAGCTAACCCAGACCTTTGGTGTTAAAAAAGGATTTAGACAAGGCAGCGCACTGTCATGCAATTTCTTTAACATCATACTTGAGAAGATCGGACAAGAGTCACTGGCCAACACAAGAGGTACGATTTATTTCAAGTCTTCCCAACTGCTTGCGTACGCAGATATTGACGTGATCGGGAGATCGCAGCGAGATGTCAATGAGGCATTCATAAGCATTGAGACGGAAACCAAAGTGGGTCTTAGCGTTAACGAGGGTAAGACCAAATATATGCTGTCATTGAAAAAAGACACACAACACCGACGTCTGGGCCAGAACGTCATGCTTGGCAGCTATAATTTCGAAGTAGTCAAGGACTTCGTCTACCTTGGCTTACTTATAACCAGCGACAACAACACCAGCGCTGAGATAAAACGCAGAATAACTCTTGCCAACCGCTGCTTCTTTGGGCTCAAGAGGCAATTGAGAACTAGAGCCCTCTCTCGAAAGACCAAGATAACGTTGTACAAAACCTTAATCATCCCAGTCCTCCTTTACGGCGCGGAGGCTTGGACTTTAACTAAAGCGGATGAGGACGCTCTTGATCGTTTCGAGAGGAAAATTTTGCGTTTAATCTATGGTCCCGTTTATACTAGCTGTGTATGGAGGAGAAGATACAACGAAGAACTGTACGGGCTGTACAGCGACATGGACCTGGTACGACGTCTCCGGATCCAACGTCTAAGATGGCTGGGCCATGTAGAGCGGATGAACAACACGGCTCCGGCCGAAGAGTCTTCGAATCCAACCCGGAGGGACGACGCGGCAGGGGACCGCCCGAATCTTCGGTGACGCACGCAGGTGGAAGGGGACCTCAACCGTCTGGGCTTGCGGCGCTGGAAACAGCTGTCGAAAGATCGTGCCAGCTGGAAACGCTTGTTGGTTGAGGCCCAGGTCCACCGCAGACTGTAGTGGCATCGTACTTGTACCTACAGAGTTATCCAGTAAGAGGTGCGATTTTAAATTAATCGGAAAATGCAATATTTTTATGAAAAGTCATGTAATTTTTATTTGGATCTAAAGTACAAACTCTAAGGTTCATGGTGGAATACAATATTTACCAAATATCCGCTTCATTTGTTATCAAACTGGAAGACACCCTCTCGCATAATTGTACAGCTCGCGCCTTCTCATATGGGTCGATGTAAATTTCGAATAACTTCAACAATTATCAACCAATTTTGGAAATTCAAAAACTTTTATTCAATTTAGACCTTTACAATTTATTTTGATTAATTTTTGAAAACAATGTCAATTAAATGACCGCCTCTATTGCCGATGCAAAAATGGGCTCGTTTTCGCGCATTCTCCATTTCGAGCATTTCGGTCGAAATTTCTGCGATTTCCGCACGAATGTTTCTTTTGAGCTGTTCTATTGTCTTCGACCCGTTAGCACACACCTTACTTTTCAAGTATCCTCAAAGAAAAAAGTCTGGAGGAGTCAAATCCGGCGATCTTGGAGGCCAGTCAATATCGCCCTTTTTTGACACCAATCTTCCAGGGAACTTCTTACGCAAAAGGTTCATTGTTTTGTCCGCAGTATTGCATGTCGTGCCGTCTTGGTGCAACCAAAAGTAAAACAAGTCTTTTTTACACATTTCTGGGACCACATAATGGGCCAACATCCACCGATATCAATCGCCATCCACTGTAACGCCAACTTTGAATAAATACGGTCCAATGATGGTTTTAGCGCATACCATGGCCCAAGCAGTAACTTTTTGATCATATAGCGGCTCTTCGTGAATAATGTGAGGATTTTCGGTGCCCCAGAAGCGACAATTTTGTTTATTATTATTAACTGAAAAAAAGCGTAAAATGTCATCGGTCATCAAAATTTGCTGCCAGAACTCCGGCTCAGCATTAATCATTGCAACGGCATTTTGTGGCTCATCTTGTGGCAAAATTCTTTGAGTTATCTGCACTTTGTATGGAAATAAGTGAAGAACGCCGCGGACGTGGCCTAGGTTGCTGACGAGGGCTTGCCACAGAACCAAATTGAAAAAAAAATCGAGGCCCAACGACGAATTGTATTTTTTTTGGGCGCAACACGATCACGATATTTCGTTCTTCTTTATTGCATTCTTTTGGTGTGAAGCGATTCATGGTTAAAATTGTACTGAATTGATGTTTCCAAAATGCTATGACATATGAAAATCGGTTGACAATTGTTGAAGTTATTCGAAGTTTACATCGACCCATATGAGATGGCGCACTTTGTATTTGGCATGAATCGTTGGATCAGCATTTGCATCGATTTTAACATGTATAATGATGGGTAATAGTACTTACTTGGTCTGCTAAAGCCCCGTTTCGACACCACGGTTGACCTGGACAGAAATTGTTGGCTGTAGAGTCGATAAAATTAATTATAAAAGGGTGGGCCATCTAGTGGTTGTTTTTTTAAATCATAGGTTATTTGGACACTGGCAGCTGTTTGCCGCTCGAAATCTTGACGGAAAGTCAGTATCATACCTCCGCGGAACGAAATGAGTCGCTTTAAGCTTGAACAACGTTGGGGAATATTGAAAACTTATTTCCAAACTGAGTGCTGTGTAGCCCAAACGGTGCGTTTCTTAAAAAGAAGTTTTGGCCGAAATGAAGCACTCCCGCGACTGCTGTACGCAAGTTTGTGAGACTGGTATGTTAGTGGACAACACTCATGGTTTCCGTCATCGTACGGTGCGAGACTGGGGCTGCAGTTTCCTAGAGTGTTAGACTCAATTCACGAACATCAACTCGCCATCGATCACAACAGCTCAGCATTTCACGCACTAGCACAAGAACCTCGGATTAATCGCTTACGAGGTCCAATTGACTCAGCAATTGAAGGCGCGCGACCATCCGCTTCGTTATCGTTTCGTAGTTTGAGCCTTAGAGCAGTTTGAAATTGGACAAAGATTTTGGGCGAAAAATCATCTTTTCGGACGAGGCGCATTTTAATCTCGGCGGCTACGTTAACAAATAAAATTGTCGCATCTGGGTCTCGGAAAACCCGCACGTTATTGTCGAGAAGTCAATGCATCCACAGAGAGTGACAGTTTGGTGCGGCATTACTGGACCATTTTTCTTCGAAAATAAGTCTGAGAACAACGCTTCGGTCAACGGTGGGCGTTATAGAGCCATGTTAACCGACTTTTTTTTTTTTTTTTTTACTGAAATTGAAGACCTGTGGTTCATGCAGGATGGCGCCCCATGCCACACAGTCTATGCTAAAATCGATCAGATGCACACCAAATCCCAAATCGTGTTATCAGCCATCTTGGCGATGTCAATTGGCCGCCTTGGAACTGCGGTTTGACCAGTTTGGACTTTTTTTTTTGTGGGGAACCTTAAGGGGAGTCGGTGGTCTAGGAGTAGTAAATTAGGGGCGTTTTCGGGATTTTTTTTTAAGGTGATAATAAAGAACAACAATATTAAAACTTTGCACATATATTATGCTGCATATTTTACATACAAATTAATTTTTTTAATCATAAAAAAAAAATGTTAACTATTTTTAAAATGACGCTGAAAATGGCTCGCTGAAAAAAGTAGGTCCTGGTGGCGCAGGTGATTTCAAATCGTCTACTTATCTGAAAAATAAAAAACAAACAAATTATTCATCTGTACGACAGTCGCTACGGTCGGTAGCAAAAAAAAATAAAAAATAAAAATTTTGAAGAAATGGCGTATTTTTGAAAATTAAAGTTATAATAACAGGCGATTTTCAGGTTGTTTTTTAACATAGAAAATAAGAAGTTATCAAAATTAAAATTGTTTCTCGGTAGGGGCTATAGCCAGTGGTGTACTGAATCACGTGTTCAAATTTGAGATCAATCGGATGAAAAGTTTTTTTTTTTTTACCTGCGCCGTGCAGAAAAAAGTGATTTCGAGAAAAACCAGTTTAAAGTTTTTGGTACGTAAATTTTCGAAAAATTTTAAATAAATATGTACTTACAGTTAATCTGCGATGCCAGCACCATACATTATTCCTTCCGTTTGTTCAAGCTTCTCTGCTTCTTCTGATTTTGCTTTTCTTCGAGCTGTCCTAACCTCTTTGGAGTCACTAGTGCTCTGGCGTTCGGCTTTGTACAGTCGCCGATCGTCACGACCTCGGGCAAGTTGCGCTGCTTCTGGACCGATAGTAATGCCCATTACGTCCATTATTTTCCGAGATCCATCAATCCGCAAAAGTTTTTTATGCCTTCAAAACCAACTCCAAGCATTCTCATCGCGAAAACAAGCCGGCGATTGATTTCAAAGGCTTTATCAATAAACGGAGAAGACAAAATCAAAGTTTCTTTGCACTTACACTTCACTGAAAGTTTAAATCCCAACCCACGCTGTCCATTTTTACTAAAAATCACTTCACCATTACAGTCTTTACATTTTAATAGTTGCTGCAATCGAAAGAATACTGCCGTAAATTGAATTTTAAATTGAAGTTACACTGACCATCTCAGTTTTAAAGCTTTAACCTTATATACGAACAATGCGCTCATTCATGGGGCCGGGCGACCGCGCGCTACCTGCGAAAACAGGCTCTAGAACCGAAAATGCTGTAAATATCCTTACAAAAATTTAACAGTATATTCCTAAAGGACTATACTTTCGAAATATTGAAAAAAAAAAACAATCGATTTTTTGAAAATTCTAGACCACCGACTCCCCTTAAAGGACCGATGTTATGCCAACAATTCGGAAATGATTCAAGCACTTAAGGCCAATATCATCCAAGCAATCCGTGAGCTACAGCCCGAAACCGTCAACAAGGTCTTCGCGCTACTGCGAAGCCAGCCGAGGCAGCCACTTGAACGACGTTGTATTTCAATCTTCTTCTTTTCCTTTTTATCCCGGCGTCGTTATGGTCAGAAGTGTAGGACCATAACCTTCCCACTTAACTGCATTCCTACTGGTCCGCTTGTGGGGTCCGCCGTCGACGTTGTATTTCAATAGTAATGGGAATGTTTGTTCTTACCAATAAAGCCATAATACGAGGAAAAAAATTAATTTTCTTCATTTCATTGCGTTTTTTAAAAGAAACATGTATTTGGCCCACCCTATATCCCTCAGGCTGAGGTTGGCGTATTAACCAGGTCATTAAAAAAGTATGCCTTATGCGAATATCGTACCTGCTGCAAGTGCCGAGCATTCACAGAGAAAATAGGGCGAGATTTCTTCGGAAAAGGCGTTACGGCAGTAGCTGTTAAACGGTTTACTGAGTCTGCTGGCGTGACTGACCATAAGCCATTGGTCTGAACTGACTGTCACAATTTTTCTTAGAAGGGCTTAGGTTTTATCTTCCATATTAGTGCATTAGCCGTAGTTACTTGGGAAGTGTTGGAGGATTAGATTGAATTGGACGTGTTTCAGCGGTTGACCAACTGTCCCCGATATTGGAGATGACCCCCCGAACCTGGCTAACCGTCGGTTTTCTTCTATGTCACTGTGGCCTGGAACCCAGAGGACAGTGATGCGGATCCTGCCGCTAGTCCATTTATTTCCTCTTCGCATTGCTCGTCTAGTCTGGGGGAGGCGATTGATGAGGACAGGGTTTCTTGGTGGCTTGGCCATCACTGCCGATAGCTTTATATTGTACTGAGTGTTTTACACATCTCATTGATCGCCATCACGTCTGCTTAGAAGGTGCACGAGTGAATAGGAGAAGAACGAATTGAAAATATTATATTCCATATTCAATTGGGTCGAGAAGAACCCTAATCCTACGGCGTGTTTCCACTCCATCAGGGGTTCGTGCAGGTTCAAGAGTGTGCGCTCTAATGGTGTTTGTCACACAACCTGGACTGGGTGCAGATAATTTGTGTCCTGGATGTTCGTTCACTACTCTCCGGGGGTGGTTGTCCTAGATGTTTTTTTTTTTTTTTTTGTGAGGTTCGAGTGAATTCGTAGTTCACAGTAACTTTAGTGTTTCCATGTCATTAAGGTGTTATATTGGAAATGCACACACAAAGTATGAATTTTGAAATGATCTTGTACTGCGAGTGATATGCCTTCGTCAGCCCTTTTTTGGTCATCCCTCATTAACAACTGATGTTATTGCACAGTTTTTCCGTATAAGAATTGTTCTTGACTATGGACTATGAACCATTGCACCACGACCAACCCATCTTGGATTCACATCAGTGTGGATTAACAGCTGGTAATCTAAGCTCAGCGTGTGGGCCTTTCTATTATTTTCTGGGTTTGAAGCTACTAAGTTCAATTTTACTGAAATCAAAAAGGTAGGAGTAATGCAGATTGCTGAAGGCTACATCAGATCCACGGGCGGGAGTGTCAGTGCTCTACTATTGCCATATGGTCTAGGTAATCCGTTGGCCGTTGGCAGCACACGCCACGTATCATATTTGATATAAAAGACGAAGGGCAAAATGTGCCGGAATAAATATAATAAAAATGTTTGATGCATCGGTGAGGCATAATTTTATGCCCCTCCCTGACTTCCTGCCGATCTTTGGTTCTTATTTGGTGTATTTCTGCTAGAAGCTGTGCTTAGGGCAAGCGACAAACTAGCGAGTCACAGGTGAAGATGTGGCGGACAACGACTGTGTACATGTAGAGAGTCAGTTTGCCGGTAAGCCTAAGTCTTCGTTGTAGATAAAGAGGTTGTTTCACTTTTTCTCATGGGTCTTCGGAGCGCTTTGTTTACGTACCCAGTTAAATGGGAATGAGTTTTATGATCCAGAACAATGTTAAGATCACGTTCTTGTTTGTTCATTTCCAGCACACAATTAAACTACGGCATCAATTCTTGTGTGAGTTGGACGTCATGTAAGCCAAAATCTTATGCAAAATTCGATGCAAAGTTGGTGTGCCTGTGATTGGCTCGAAATGGACACCGCTGTTCATGTTTCACAGAATAGCTACGGCGGCTATATTTCTAGTTCTCCTTCAGCAGGAACATAAATTGGAGTCTTCACATCACTAATCTGCCCGATGTGCGTAAAGGTACTTGATGATGAGACCCAATACAAATCTATGAAACGGCTCCGTGATATTTTCAACCATTTGGAGTGGCTTTTCACTATTTTAGCGCATTGTGTTTGTGTTTAAACGTATAAAAGCCATCGCAATAAGAGTTGAATGTTGACAATCCAAAAATGTCGCGAAATTTAAAATGACACCTCTTGTTGGATAATCCATTACATCGCAGTTCTGCTCTATTATCCAAATTTAATTGGCTGATCCTTTTTGAAAACTAATGTATAATGGTCGAGCGTGCCAAAACACATCGAATCTCTTTGACAGCTGATAGTAGACTCAGCAACTGGTTTAGTTGATAGCATTTGTCTACCAACCCAACAATGAAAAAAACTCATAAAATCTCCGTACTTTTCTGACACGTTACGTATATGTGTATGTATCATTGATTGGTATTTGACCAAGGAACTGGCGCCTTGTTCATTTTTCTTTAAGGCTTTTAAGACCTTCATCTACGATGCCTTTCTACCCCATTATCTGGATTTATCATAAAACATTTTCTTGTTTGCAGACATTTGTGACAACATAATTGCCATGGGCTATCCGGGAGAATACATTCAAAAGGTATTCCGGAATCCCATAAACGACGTGTGTCATTTCTTCGAGGTCACACATCCCGAACACTATAAAATCTACAACCTGCGTTCCGACAGAGCCTACGATGTGAATAAGTTCCATGGTGTAAGTACCATTCTCTCTCTCACTTGCTTTCCATTATTTTAATGAAATTATTTCACGTGTTCCGTAGAGAGTCTCAGTGTATGCGTTCGAGGACCATAATCCGCCAACAATAGAACTGATAAATAAATTTTGTAACGATGTCGATCGTTGGTTGAAGGCTGATTCGAGTAATGTTGCAGCTATCCACTGTAAGGCTGGGAAAGGACGAACTGGTAAGTGTTCTTGTGTCACACCCTAAGACCTGTATTTAGTTACTTTTTCTAGGAACAATGATTTGTTGCTATTTACTGTATAGTGGAAAGAAAACGACCGCTGAGGATGCGCTTGCGTTTTACGGCGAGAAGCGGACGATGAATAACAAAGGTGTAACGATACCATCTCAAAGGCGGTACGTTCAGTACTATGCGAGACTGATACGATCGAAACTTAAATACGAGAGGCGAACGATGCAGGTGAGTTGATTTTATTCTCCTCTTGCCGACAATTCGCATTTTTTATTGGTATTTTGTCTAATTAGCTATGTGAAATTCGATTCTCCGCTTCGACACATCTACAGAGTCATGGCTCTGTGCAATGTCTGATATCGACAATGGAAGAGACCGACTGCACAGAAACGCGGACTTCAAGAGTCCACGATATCGACCCATCGGGAATATGGACAAAGGTCACTGTAAAAGTTAGTTTGCTCTCGAAATTGTTGTCTTTCATTAGTTTCGTGTACAAATGCTTCGATTCTCTGTATTTGGCAGGAACTGGAGAAATTTACGATCGATTTCCGCAAAACGAACATCCTGGAAGTGAATGAGCTAGTGACGGGCGATGTGAAAATAGAGTTGAAAAAGTTTTTTCACTTTTGGATTAACACGTATTTTGTTTGTGATACTGCCGGTACGCATAGGCAACCACGGCGGTGGAGGAAGAGTTGTTGGAGCGGTGCTAATTTGTTCTTTTTCTTTTGTAGAATATGAAGGCGAAGGAGAGAATGTGAAACTGATTTGTACACTCACCAAGTGGGAATTGGATGATGCTCACAAGGATAAGGATCATAGGACATTTCCTGATGATTTTAAGGTAAGCTTTGCTATGGTGCTTCGTGAGTGCAGGGTTCTCGCAATAAGGACAGAATAATTGTGCGTTCAAATAAGGAGTTAGTCGGAGTCGAGGGGTCGATTTGACTACCAGATAGCAAATGTGGTATTTTTGGACGGTAACATCTGTCCATAAAATCCATATCATACGTTAAGATTGTGCAAACAATATGTCTTTTTTTCGCCTTGCAAATCTCGAATTTTGTGCCAGATAAGGGTAATTTTATTATTTTATTTTATTTTATTATTACAAGTCATCGATTGTTAATGGAAGTTTATGGTGAACATGCTTCAAATGCTTCAACAGAATTCGCGAAGGTTGTTTAAGAACCGCCGCATATTCCAGACTTTCTGTCGGCCGATAGTTGCGTCGGGCTGTTAATCAGTATCAAGATATATGGAAGTGCGCGAAATGAAACGATTCGGTATCGTCCGATAAAAAAGTTTAAAAGTCTATCCGATTGCCTTCAAACTAAAATATCGGTCAATTGCTAAATCAGTATGGTGTTATAGCAACGGGCGCACACGGTCGATTCTTTAGTCTGGCTGGTGGTATTTTTCGTGATGGTTTTGCCAAGTTCTCCTCCATCGCTAGTCGTTGAAACAAATATCGTAAATTTGATAGAGGAAGTGAAAAAAAAACCCGCGCTATACGAATATCGGTCCTTTTCCTCCACTGTATAATAATAGCAATAATAATTCTTTCATTTTGCGACCGCTCTAAGCAAAATCCTCTTCCCAACTAACTAATCCTTCGGGAGCCGTCGGTCGACTGTTGTGTAATGTGCGCACTCACCGCCAACCGGACTGTTATATCGGTCGAGTGTCCGCAAGCAGCCCAACCCGACTAAACTATCGGCCGATATAATGTCTGCAGTGTGCGGGCGCATTTATTCTTTCTAAAAGTTTTAAACGACTTCGTCTTAAGTGGTCCATACGGAGAGTCAAACTGATTCCCTTTTTCGGGCATATATTGGCTGATAGGCTAATCTTCTAACGCTGCAATTGCTAGCTAGCTTATCGTCATAGACGATATTTGTGTATCCCAACACAAAAATAGTCAAATAGCACGATCATGCCCACTAATTCACCGATCCAAAACGAGAGAAATTGTTCAACGAACTTATTTCTCAATTGGTCAATCGTTTCGCGGCCCGAGTGGCTTGCAGCGCCGTTTTGCAGGGACCACATGTCGAACAGGTTCAGCTCGTGCATTTTAGGCAAAAAAAAGTTCGAAATAATTGACCGATAGTGATCGCCATTGATAGTCAATGATTCCGGCGGACCATAAGCTGCAACAAATAATGCATTTTTCCCTTCATTTGGCAGATTATGTATTGCCTGATGTTGCTCGTCGGATCAAATACGGTATCTTCCGCGCTAAAGACAATTTTTCGATGAAAGAGCCGCCTACTCAATGAAAATTTGACTCTGTGGCAGGTCGTTCGGCTTCAGTTCTTGCACGAGTTGTATTTATTTCCACGATCCTTTGGAAAAACCTTCCATATAGTCGAGTAACACATTCCCAATTACTGCGACACGCGGCGAATCACACTCTTCATTAAAACTGGCAGATATAATAGCAATATTTACCTCTGTACGCACGCCAATCATACGGGTAGGCTGACTGGATGTCCAATAGCGAGAAATTGGTGCGAAATTCTTCCACTATGGCTTTAATGGTTTTCTCAGCAGGCCGATTATGGCGACCGTAAAATAGTCGAAGTGCGCGAAAAATATTTTCTGCGGTGCATGAATTTTGGTAATAAAATTTAGTGATTTGTAAACGTTGTTTGAGTGTAAGTCTTTTCATGATGCAATGGCAATGTTAAGTGAATATAATTAACTTTAACATATGTTATGAATCACGCGTGGGTTGTCAGTAAGAGGGCACTGTAAAACCAAACAGCAAAAAAATTACCCTTTACTTGACTTGATGACCAGAGAAAAGAACCGAATATGCAGGATTGCTATTTAATGAAGGCTCGATTCAAACCTAAAAACAGCTCGCAGAAGCATTGAAAGTTAATCGTATAACGGTTTCCAAACGTTTAAAACCCCTGGGAAAGATCCAATCCATATCAATTGCAAATCTTTTTATAGGTCGGTAGAAAAGCGATGAAAAGCAGTTCTATTTTGAGCATCCCAACCCCATAAAACTTGAGGCCAACCATCAATATAGCCGCTAATACCCAAAATCCACGGAAAGAAGGTTATCCTGTGTATTTTTTAGGATCATAAGGTTGTACTATGACATTTTAGACCTGGTGAAACGATTACCGAGGATCGGTGACCATACGGTCCATCATCCATTAAACCAAAAATCAGCATCGTCGCTGAAGATGATTTTTCAATGATGTTCAGGATTTTCTTCAAACATTTGCAGGACTCAATCGGAGAAGTTTCGGCGTTTCTAATGATCAAGGGGCTTTGGTTCTTGAGTAAGTTCGATCTTGTAGGAGTGCAAACCAAAATATTTGTGCAAAATTTACCAGTAAATGATCTATGGGATTCCCAATGCCTGTAAACGGCTAGAAATTTACCGATTTGGTTCATTTTTAATTGAAGCACTTACGACGGCAATATTCTCCTTGCTTCGGCCGTTGCTTTGCCACCCTTACACTGAAATATCCAATAGTAAAAATGTTGCATCAGATTTATCCATTAAAACAGCACGGTTATTATGATCGGAACTTGAAGCAGGCGCTCTTAAATTTGCGATCACCGACTCAGAAGTTGGGTAGCAATTTCTAAGAATTTTCAAACATTATACGTAAACCTTGGTTGACGTTTTGGGTGTTTTAGACGTATCAAAACGAAAAGAGAACAAGAAACCCGAGCTAAAACGGAGTTTCACTTCTCCTTAGTTATTTAGATATCTTAGAAGAGTTCCCCATTCTATGCTACTTCCATGCAGTAGTGCTGGAGAAATTTTAGCAGAAGCTCGCCCTCAGGCAAGATTTTCAGTTGTTCGATTCGTTGTCGTGTGTTTTGTGATACGATTTAATAGACTTGTATCATGTCCCAAACAGCGATCCATCCGCAGTCTATAAAGCGAGATGCCTAAGTCTCTTAAGCTACAATCACGAGCAGGAAAATTACTCATCGTCGTGTCGACGTCTGAAACCAAATGCATTCCCTGCAAGGAAAATCGTCGATCAGCCTGTTGCAGCTTAGTACCCAATCAGATGGGAGTTGAGTCCGTCGGACTAAGCCCAAATTCACCATCCTCATCGTGTATTTCCATGAGGAGCGCAATCACCATGAGAGCCCAGTTTAATAAAGTTCCTCACTTGATTGAGGTGTTCCTTAGACGCCAGTACAATGTGTCGAAGCCACATCCAAAATTGATTATCTGGTACACGTATTGACGCCCCTGACTTGTGCAAAGTATACTCGATTTACCTGGGGAACCTTACGCTTCAGCTTGTGTACGAATTCCGATAGTCAGGTTGTACGGTGCTCCTCTTGCAATCGCTCGGGTCTTCATTGGTGGCGATAACCGCCTCGTTGCAGGGATGGACTGAACTTGGCGTTATGTCCGTATTGAAAAAAAACGATATGGCAATGCTTATGGCCTTTGTTTAAGGCCTTTGCATTAATGAACGCGTAAACACTTCCAAAATTATATTCATCTCCTGGTGGAACTAAGTCAAAAGCATATTTCTGTAAAATTGTGTTTATGAGTGATATTAATATCGAACATTTCTAAAAGAAATGCGTTGAAGTGCGAAACCTAAGCAAAATAGTGTTTAGTGAAGGATACAAATTTCTTTCTGTGCAGAAATTGACTTTGTGAATTGTGCGTTTTAAAAAAAGAAATTTAATACGGCGTGCGCCATCTCATATAGGTCGATGTAAATTTCGAATAACTTCAACAATTCTCAACCGATTTTGGGAATTCAAAAACTTTTATTCAATTTAGACCTTTACAATTTATTTTGATTCATTTTTGAAAACAATATCAATTAAATGACCGCCTTTATTGCCGATGCAAAAATTGGCTCGTTTTCGCGCATTTTCCATGATATTTTCGAGCATTTCGGTCGAAATTTCTGCGGTTTCCGCAGGAATGTTTCTTTTCAGCTATTCTATTGTCTTCGGGCCGTTAGCATACACCTTGCTTTTCAAGGTTTTTCCCCAAAGAAAAAAGTCTGGAGGAGTCAAATCCGGCGATCTTGGAGGCCAGTCAATACACTGTATCGCCAACTTTGAAGAAATAATGTCCAATGATGGTTTTAGCGCATATACTGGCCCAAATAGTAACTTTTTGATCATATAGCGGCTGCCCCAGAAGCAACAATTTTGTTTATTAACTGAGCCAAAGAGCGTAAAATGTGCCTCGCCGGTCATCAAAATTTGCTGCCAGAACTCTGGCCCAGCATTAATCATTGCAACGACATTTTGTGCATATGCCAAGCGCCGTGGCTCATCTTGTGGCAAAATTCTTTGAGTTATCTGCACTTTGTATGGAAATATCATCCTTTAAAATCCTCCGCAAAGTGGTCCCACTGATGGCTAACTGCTGCGAACGGCGCCGATATGACAAACTTGGGTCTTCTTGAAACTGGGCTTTACAGACAAAAGAGATGAGTTTGAACGACACGAACCTGGCCTAGGTTGCTCAGGAGGGCTTGCCACAGAACCAAATTGAAAAAAAATCGAGGACCAACGACGAATTGTATCTTTTTTGGGCGCAACACGATCACGATATTTTGGACGATACGCACATTGCGTATCATTTTTGTGTTCATTTTTAATGAACATTGAAACTATTTCCGCGCATTCTTTTGGTGTGAAGCGATCCATGGTTAAAATTGTACTGAATTGACGTTTCCAAAATGCTATGACATATGAAAATCGGTTGACAATTGTTGAAGTTATTCGAAGTTTACATCGACCCATTTGAGATGGCGCACTCTGTAGTATTGTCGCTTATTAAGAAAATATTTAATGATTTTAAAATTAAGTTACTTTGATTCCAATTTATACGGTTTTGTGTGCCGCACAAGATAATTATAAGTTAGCGTGTTCTTGATGTAAATTGCATTATTTGTTTTGAGGAGTTGGAAGATAGAAAAAATAAAACAAATGAGTCTGTTGAACCTAAAAAAAAAAAAAAAATCGTAAACCAAAAAAAACAAGAAACCTCTTTACAAGCTGACGAAAGACTAAACAATACCAACATTGGTATGTAATGCCGAAATACAACGCACGGAAAAAAAGAAATGCTTCCTATCGGGCATGAACCGCCCGAAAAAACGTAGAAATAAGAAATTCCTATTACTTTTTGAACATATACGTTTTAATACAACTAAAAAATTTCACTACTTTGAGAGAAGTACTTAATGTTTTTTTTATATATATTTCCAGGTAAAACTAGTCCTTAAACCATATCCTCATCACACCCGCAACAACATTGATGTAAATGAAGGCGTACTGCTACGACAGCATAATAATCCTCACAATCATATGAACAGCATAACGCATAACGCCAACATATTACTAAATCAGCAACTAACGCATGGGACCCCAATACCGACGTCGAGCAAGAGCGGTGATCCAACAATCGATGCTTATCACAATTTCATCCAACATCCCGTGGATCGATCGAAAAAGCCTGCGATTCTGTCACCCTATTCCGGTGGTATTGCCGGTGGATTTAGTCATGTACAAAATCTAATACGACACCAGCATCAGCAGCAGCAGCAACAGAAACGTTGTAGCGAACCAACGCCGTCCGTTAATTCCGAAATTTTAAATCGATCAAATAATAAAAATCACAAGCACCACAGTCATCAAGAGCAGCTGCAGCAGCAAGTGCAACAACAGCAGCAGCAACATCCCCACCACCCCCACCATCATTATACCACACTGCACTTTGAGAAACTGCAGCAGTTGCAACACCAAAATCAGCAACAGCAGCAGCTGCAGCAACAACTTCAGAACCAAAAACAACAACTACAGTCACAACAGCAGCATCAGTTAAACAACAAATGCAGTAGCAGCAGTAATAACATCCACAATACGAGCACGAATAGTAACAGCAGCAGTAGTAGCAGTATCAGTAGCCAATCGTCGTCATCGTCGTTATCAACTGGTGTAGGTGGCGGTGGTGGCGGCGGCGGTAGCGGCAGCGGTATAGGCGAAGAGGAGGACTGGGAATCCGGTGAGTCTTCCAATACTACTACCACTTCTACTACTAGTACTACTACTATCTCTACTACTACTTCTCCTACCACTACTTCATATTTTCCATACAAACGTTTATTTAGTAGTCAGAATGATGATGATGATGATGATAATTCAATTAAAATCAATAAACGTAATGATGTCGATGACGACGACGACAATGCCAATGACGACGACGACAATGCCAATGACAACGATCGCGTTCCGGATGGTTTGCTCTCGAACAACATCAGTCAATCGGTCAACTATGCCACAATTATGAAAACCACCACAACCACTACCGCCATCACCACCATTAATACCACAATCACTACCGCCACTCCAGCTATTACCAATCACAACACCCACGATAGTCTCTCATTCACTCATGCTGCCAATCACAACAATCCGCCTTTTCCCACGTCTCTTCTAATCAATCCATCTTCTTCCTCCTTGGCAATCAATGGTATGAACCATCAGACTCTGGCCACTATTGTCCCTTGTCCTGCTATAACAGCCGTCAAATCCCGCCATATGAATTACCTGCAAAAGAAATGGTTCGAAGCACAAACCTGCAGCGATACCATCGAGGGCGCCGCGGCATCTACCGATGCCAAATGCGCCACGGCCCGAAGTCGATTTCTCAAACTGATCAATAGTCAGCGATTTAAGGCGAAAACCATCAATCCACCGATGGGATCGTCCTTAGCCCTGAATAGCGCCGGTGTCGTACCGGTTGCTAGTGCTACGCCCAAGCAACTGTTGTCGAAGAAAAAGAGCAAAAGTAAAAAAGCAAAACCTTCCAATCCGTTTCAGTGGATACATAGTTACTTTCGTATCGATCCGGATTTTCGCGAAAATCTCTCGCAACAGACGACGGTCCCGATGATGGGACGTCGCAATAGTGGTACCAGTGTATCCAGTCGTAATCACTTGAATTCGGTTGGAAGTGCGAGCGGAGTTGGACGTGGTAATTCGGTGGAACGAGGTTTACGAGTAGGTAGCTATGAATCGAGAATTCTTCCGACCGAGTCGATCGGTCGATCCGAGGAATATAGCGATTGTCGGCTGACGAATCTTTGTAATCACAACTATTGTAGTGAACAATCGATCGAATCTGATGACTCCGTAGCGCGTGCTAAGTCCTCCCTGCCATCTTTCAATGAGTATGTTATAAGCGAGAACAGAGCATGCGACTCGAATACGGCAGCATTACTTAGTGGGAATAAATTTAGATTAGCAAATCTTCCGTCGAGTCCTCCACCACCGCCACCGCCATTATCGCCAGGAGGTAGTCCTCCGTTGGAGGATCCCTCGCTCGAGTTTCCTTCACTATATAATCCTCCGTTAGAGGGTGACGACGATGATGATGATGATGATGGAAAGTCTCTTGACGCTGTTGCATCTACGAGTAGTCCTCTGTCTTCTGTTCGTCTTGGCAAATCCAAATCATCATCGCCGCCGTCCACCATCATACGAACCGCATCACTCGACGAAAGTAATAACAGCAATTCCGTGCCAATGGCTCATTTGGTTGTTCCATTTATGGATATGTATTTACAGCCGCGTTCATCATCGAATTTTGGCGATGGCAGTGGGAGCGGCGTCGTTACCGATTCGGAAGCATACCACGACCATGATTACTACTCATCAATATGTGATAATCAATTGAGTTTCAATAACTCACCATGCAAAAGTCCACGTTCCCTCTCAGATATAATCGATCTCAAGCCGGCCACAATACAACGGATACTTTTGCATCCAGCGGAAGATCTGTCGCCAAATAATATCAATCCAATAGCATTAGTGACGGTGAACAGTAGTGCGCCAATTGTCGCTGCTGACACAAACACGAAGTATGATAGGAAAACTAGTGATGGAATTGTGATTGCCCGACCAGTTGAATCGCATTCGATTGGATTTAATGTCGAATGTACGAGTTCGACAACCGGTGGTACGAGTAATAGTGACAATACTGTATTTCGAACCACCGAAAAGTACAACAGCACCAACAATAGTGCGATGAAGAAGCGAAAACCCTTAGTTGATCCGATTATTCTGTCACGGATCAATGATGACGGCGATGATGATACCAGCCCCGATATTCCGGACGACATCGGTTGTCATGTGCAACTGATGCCGGACAATATAAGTCCGAATAATCCGAAAGCCAGTGGTGCCGGGAGTAGCAGCAGTAGCGGCTATGGCTTTACCACGAGCGAGGGTAGTCAGAGTGTTAGTTCGACTAGTAGTAGTGGTGTTGTCGATACGACCGGTAGCAGTGGTACAGCATTCAGTTTAGAACAAAATAGCTTAACCGACACGGGCAGTGATGGTGGCATTCATAATACGAAGAAGAAACTCTCGTTGCCGACACCCGAAATCGAAGTGTTCGAGATTGGTATGAGCACGAAACGACGGAGTAGCATTAGCAATACTACGAATAATGGTGATGCTGCCTGTCCGTTTCTGGCATCGTCGGCGTTGATAGCACCATCGTCGTCGTCGTCTGTCCCCGCATCGTCGTCATCGAGTGGTAGTTTAATCGATAATAACAAAACACATTAGTAGTTGGTACTCTTACACATGTTTTTTTTTTTTTTTTTTTTTATTTAGTTATAGACTACAGTTAGCTTTATTTTTTAATTTTTATTTAAGTGAATCTTCTATACCTTATTTCTCTCTCTCTCTCTCTCTATCTATCTATCTCTCACCCCATGATTATTAGTTTTTTTTGTTTCTCACACTTTTCCCTCTTTTGAAAAAAAAAAATATAAAAAATAAAAATAAAATAATAAAATAGAAAAGAAGAAAATAAAACGCATTGCTTACGGCGATATATTAATTTTGTTTTTGTCCTAAGTTTCATTGATAGTCTAAAAACTATTCTACTTAACCCCGTTTGTTTAATTTTCTTCTTAAAATATTTACATGAACAGTGTTTATAGTAAGGAGGGCTACCCCTAAAAAAAGGAAATATATTATATATATGATTTTTTTTTGCGAAAATAACACACACAAATGAAAGGAAAATAGCGAACAGAAAATAGCATTAACGAGAAATGTCTCTGATTTAAAAAACAAAAATCAAATGAAAAATTAATTTTTTTGTTTCAATCACGCTGTTATTACTTTTTTATTAATTTAAAAATATAAATAGAAATATAAATATAGTAAGTAGGAGTCTATAATATGTGTTGACTATATGTTTATATCTTGAATGTATTCTTTGTAAAAAAAAAAAAAATTAAAACACAATTAAGAGTCCCGAGAGGAGTAGGAAGAAAGCATCGTCAAGCTTTATGAATGTCGTTTTTCGTTTTTAGGATATACGATATAAATGTTTAATTTTTCTTTTGTTTATTTAGTTAACTTAGTAACGTAATTTTTTTGTGGTTGATATTTAAGAAGAAATTGTGAACATCTTTGGGGAAAAAGTGGTTGATCATGATCGAAGGGTTCGAGCTATAAAATGTGATGTGTACAAAGAAATTTGTTTTCAATTTGAATTTTTAAGGAATTTGGTTTTTATTTTTTTTGAGCGACTGGGGAGGCTGTTTCTTTTCTTTATGGATTAAAGTTATTTTTTTTTTATTAAAGAGCATCCATCTTTCCGGTTTATTCAAGTATTTTGTATGCTAACAGACCATGGTTATTGACTACATATGTATGTACGTGTTCTGCCGTAATCTTAGTCTTTTTTAATTCAAAAATCTAGTTTTTGGCGAGATTTAATTTTTTAGTTTTTTGTTTTTTGGTGGTACAAGGGTAAAGTCTTTCAATTAAATAGCTCAACAGTTTTTATGGCATTTTTAATAACGCGTTCAACCTCTTTCAAGAAAGGTGGTCTCCAGTACATTATTTGGGTATCATCAAAACGATCATAAAAATAGCAACAAAGTCTTCCAAGGCAGTACTAATTGATATTGTTCGATGCTTTTTCTATTTCTTTCATTCTTGCACTCTCAATCATTGCCTCACTAGTTCAGTTCCACAGTGGGTTTGCGTGCTTTTGTCCAAATATCAGGCTGGCAAGACCGTAATTTCGGTTGTTTGGTGTTAACATAATTTGTTTCCACAAGAATCAAGTTTAATGAAATATATAATTTCCATGCTGGTTGGCGACTTTTTGCCATTTTTGTGAAAGCTTTATACTGCCATGCTTATAGGGATTCTGTTCTTAAATAGTCTACAATGTTGAATCAAGTTCGACTTTAGATCGTCATCATTAACGAAAGTTTTTCTGTTCGGAAAATTTTATAAATTTCGAAATAAATTTTAATCTGAGGGTGCATATGGTGGATGGGACATCACTTTCAAGTCATTAAAGATGCGTGGAATCTAGCACTGTCATGATGGAACACAAGGGTCTTATGATTCGCAGGTTTTCTTTCATTGCTTTATTCAATTTCACTAGTTGGTGGCAGTAAACGTGTGAATTTATCGGTTGGTTCCTTGGAAGCAGCGGGTAATACACTACATGTTAATGCGTAGTCTTATCACTCGAAGACCATGATCGTTTTCGACTGGCGTTTTTGTAAACAATCCACTTTTCATCACCCGTTTTTGAATTCATTGCAAATTTTGATTCGTTGCGTTAAGTGATTCTCTTCAATTCATGTGGCACCCATATATCGAGGTTTTCAAGCGACTTCAAATGATTTTCAAATCTTATATGTGATACGGATTATGACGATCCGATTGAATTATTGCTTTAATTCGATGGTCATACACTCCAGTTGGTCGATAATTTTTAAGTGAAAAATTGTCACTACGAATTCGGTTAAGCAATCATGTTTATAGTCATGATACCTTCGCATACCTCCTTGTGAACCTCAGCAGCAAATGTTTGTTTTTTGCGCTCTATGATAAAATAACTGAACCTACAGTTGTAAACAAAATTAGGCGCGATTGCTAAAAGTCCCAGCAATCAAATGTCAAGGGAATAAAAATCGTAATGTTAATACAGTAGATATTTAACAAGACGTAACTCCACTTACGAGTGAAGCCCAAATTATTTTCTCGCCAACCCAATGCAATGGAACTCCCCTATTTCGAATTTTAAGAGACCAGAGGAAACTATTGAGTTTTGGAAGCTTCGATTTAAATTTATTTGTTTGTTTTCGAGAATTTTGTATTTCTTAGTAATTTTTCGCCTTTTTATAAAGGATCGTGGTCAGAAAAATTACTTCGGTACTCCATAAAAGCTTTTCCTTAACTTCTTTGAAGTCTTGATTCTGAACAACTTTTTACTTCGAGCGAACAACTAACAAGAATCCTTTCAACGCTTTAATTCTCTTTCGAGTGACATAGTCTTTGGATTCTGAGAGGTTCAGAGAAGTAAGGAAACATCTTTTTCGTCCCAGTTTCAGGCTAGTATCCGTAACTCGTCTAATGGCGTTTCAGCTGTAGCAAATCCTGCTTTTCGAAAATATTTACCTTTTTTTTTCCTCTTTTTTGCATTTATGTTCCATGTTTTACTCAGGCCTCTAATTTCGTCAAGCAGCATCTTCCTCCATACTGGCTTAAACCTTTAATATAATTCGTTTTTTAATAGGTAATTATAGCCGGAGGTATACAAGATTTTTTTTCCAATTTATCTTCTAGATCTTTTCGTTGGACAGGATAATTATCGACAAAAAAGCAGAGTTCCTATTCTGTGAACTCAGTTTTTGTCCAATTTTACAAGCCTCAATGTTATTTTTGTCACTTTTGTAATCCAGTTCAAGTGATTCGTCCCCTCGGCTTAAACATGTCACTCTTACCTACCAAATGGGACAAAACCAGCATTAATTGTTTCTTGATCTTTTAAACTTGTCTAAACTAGATAAAATGCCATCATGTTCCACAGAATCCAAAATCTTAGATTTTTATCACGATCTTCATCAATATAGTCATAATGGCGAGTTTACTGCTACTAACATGGTCTTTAACTTTTTCCTGAAGAACATTTTTGTTTTTTTTTTTAAATGGCAGATAAAAATAACGAGCAGCAATATCCTTCTTTTTACCATCTTCTTCTACGTCACTTAGTAATTTAAATGTCGGTAACGATGGTAATCTTCCGATTTAATAAGGATAACGTCATTAAAAAAAAATCTTTCTATTCTCACTGTCTCACTGGATGATTAATGTGAATAAGGAGTTCAAAAAACTATAAGGCTTTCTCCTTCTAATTATCTGCCAGAACGTCATTCAGCGGACGAAATTAGAGTAGCGATTAAAATATTTTTTCAATTTGTCAATTTGATATTCTTACTAGTTTCCTAGTGCTAGTTCGTGATGGTATCTCAAGTTGCTGACTAGCACATCCCTATTGGCAAGTTTATTCTCTGCAAATCGAATGTCCTACAATGTGCTTGATCGCACCGATCGATCGGATTCATCAGATTCAGCCTTAAGGGTGCTCTAACGCAAAACAGAAAAGTGCCACTTGAAGTGAAGTGAAAAGCAATGATTCAATAGAAGAACATCGATAAAATCGGGTTTACTCCTTGCCACCTCATCTACAAACTCGCAATAAAAACTTAAATTTATTTTACAATTTCAATATGGATAGTAGTTTATTTCGTTTAAAAATTGTCTTTCGTATCTAGAATCTCATAATTTATGTTTTAAAAGGAGTACTTAATCGCGTGGCATACGCCGATCCTGCAACACTCCCCAGTCATATCCAACAAATACTACAGAAAATCATAAAAAAAAATTTGTTTAAAATGAAAATCACTTTTTTCGCAAGATGAACCGAAAATGAATTAAACGAACTTGTAAATATATTTAAAACCATGTATATCCGGTCGGTAGTCACATCTTAACAACCTGTACATATACAATACATAAGAGCAATGAAACACTCTATTTCGACCAACAATTTTACTAGTAATTACCTAATATTAATATAGAGCTGAAGAAAACCTTAAGAAAGCAACATTTTTATTACCCATACGATAGACTAGTTGTAAGCTGTAATTGTTGTTTATTAATAATTTTTATTAAATCTAAAATAAAAATCAAACGAAAACAAACACATTTAAGGTGTCCACCTCATGTCTATCCATATTTCTAGATATTGCCGGCAATATCTAACGATGCGAGTAGACATGGGCGCACCCAACCATATAGTTCATATACATTATATCTATCTAGATACACGAGAAGCATACTCTATTTTCTTTATTGCGTCGCTGCAGATTGAGAGAAAATCAAAAAAAAAAAAACAAATCCAAAAGCGAAATAATGAGGAAAACTTGTAAATTTTTTTTTTTGTTTGTTTTATTTTTATATAATTTCTATTTTAGAGTTTTTTTTTTTGTTCTTAATTTATTTAATTTAAAACTTTATTTGAAAGTCATATGAATAATTTTAGTTTTTTTTTTCTGTTTTGTTTTTTTTTAAATGAATCAAAACAAACGAAATATGTTCAACAATAACGTACCGAATAAGAGATACAATAAATGCAAACAAATTAAAATAAATAAAACGAAATGTGAATAAATTTTATCATTCAATCGATAGTTATTTATTATTTATTTGTTTTTGTTTTGCTGGTCTGTTTCCTGTTTTGTTCTAATTCGCTATGATTTTGTATATTTAGGGTGAGACTTTATACTTGTTTTGTTTTCGAGCTTTTATTTTGAATATTTATCAAATTTATCTTACATGAGAGGAAGAGGAGTATTAGGGGAATAGAGCAAAAACTAGATCTTCGTATATTCTCCTATTTTTTTTTGGTTTTTTCCTCCTTTTCAAAAAGGAGTTAGACTTCAAAATTTTTTTTCTATTTTTTTCCTTGTAAAGGTAACCTTTTTTTCAAAGCTTTCTGGGTAGAAAGACGTATGATCTATGGTACCAGTGCACTTTAGAAATCGAAAAAATCATTTTTAAGATTTGTTTTCTCTTAGCTCCTTTAATATTATTAAAAACATTATTTTTTCGAAAGAAAATACAGGGAAAAAAATGTAATAATCTGAGTAAATTATATAAGACTCCAAAATTGAATTTTCGAAAGCATGAGGTTCGCGAGGTCTGGCAAAAATACCAAAAACTATTTTAGTAAGGTTTTCCGAGGAGATTTCTTTCATGACAATTCACCACGATTAATGAAAATTCGATTTAAATAAAGCGCAAGCCTTTGAACGACTCGTCTATTTTTTCATTACATATTTTGTTCTTTCTTAAAAGCCCAAAAATTATTAAAATCGATTCAGTGGGTCCAGGGAATAAATTTTCGACATTTAAAAAAAAAGTAAAATCAAGAAAAATATTTTTTTCTTTGGATAAATCTAGTTCTTCCAGTACAATCCATATAGCTAGGACAGGACAGGAATTGTTTATTAGCTACACGAAGTCTGTAAATTAATTAAAGATTAAATAAAAAGAATATTTGAAAAGAAATTTTGTCTCCCTCAAAGTAACTTCCTTGGGAAGCCATATAGCCAATCTTCTTAGCAGTGCTGGATATCGGTTACTGGAATAGCCTTCAGCTGGATTGGTTATAGCCATTTGAATGTTTTCGAGTGCCCCAAAATTATGTCCCTTAAGATGCGTTTTAAATCGTGGGGAGAGGAAAAAGTCACAAGCCCTCAAGCCATGCAAATAAGGAGGCTGAAGAGCAAGAGAAATGATTTTACCGGCCAAAAAATACTGTGCGACAAGGTGTGGGAATGCAAAACCCAGTTGTTCTTGATGTCCGGTCTCACACGCATCACCCGTTTGCGAAATCTTCCAAGAACCCTTTGGTAAGTCAGCATGATTCGGCTTTTGACTTACTCATTCTTGATTTTTTCTGGTTTTGGAAAGACTGGAGTGTGTAATTCCATGCTCTGGCGCTTACGAGTCGTTTCCAGATCAGACTCAAACACCCAACACTAGTAACCCGTGATTATGCGTTTCAAAGAATAAGAATAACTTTCGATCAATTCCCAATAACTAAGACCCCTTTCTCGCCTGTCGTCATTTTATTTCTGTGAAAAGTTTTTTTTGGAACCATTTCGGAGCAGAATTTTCTCGTCCCAAATTCATTGGTTAAAATTTTATAAACGGTGGTGTGCCTCTAGCCCAACTGCTCCCCGATCATTCTGACTCTAAACTGACGATCTGAACGAACAAGGTCCCGGATTTTTTCAACATTTTCATCGATTCTTGAAATTTAAGGTCTTCAACTGCGTGATTCATTTCCCATGTATGCTCTTCCTAATGAAAGTGCCTTAACTAACCGAAAAACGTGGCCTCTTGAGAATACACTGTCTCCGTAGGCCTGCTGAAGTTTCGCAAAAGTTTCCATTGCAAAACCTGATAGGACAGAGTCGCTCGAAATTGATCATTTATTTTTGGAATGCATTTGCGAAATATATACAGACAAACAAAATACTCTAGCAAAATCAAACTTGTATTGGAAGCGTATCACATGTTAATCTAACTTCCCTCCAAGTCTTGTGTTTTCAGTGGTGCTACATTGGTCGCTCTATTGTCAGTTTAATTACTTTAGTCACGCACCTCGTATGTTGCTTCAAAACAATTGAAAGCGGTGAGGCACCTACACCATTACGATATGACTCCATGACCTTGGGAGAAAAAAGGGGTCCGGAAGCTTGACAGAGGTTTTTTTTTTTATTATAATTCGTGCAGGTTCAAGAGTACGCTCTTATGGTGTTTGTCACACAACCTGGACGGGGAGCATATGGTTTGTGTCAAAGATGTTCGTTTACTACTCTCCGGGGGTGGTTGTCCTAGATAGGATTTGAGAGGTTCGACTGAATTTGCGTTGGTTGTAGTTCACAGTAAATTTTGTTTCTATGTCATTAAGGTGTTGTATTGATAATGCGCACACCGAGTATGAATTTGGAAGTGATCTTATGCTGTGAGTGTTATGTCTTCTTCAGCACTTTTTGATCCTCTCATTCAGAACTGATGTTGTTGCACAGTTTTTTCCGTATAGGAATTGTTCTTGACTATGAATGGACTTGAACTACAGACCTCCGGCTCAACAGTTGGCGATGATTACCATTGCACCACGACCACCTCTCATTTGCCATTACAAACCATTACTGCCCTGTAGGTCTCCTTTCTGGGGTTTCTTGGGTGAGGGGGTCACGGAGGCTCATAGGAATTGATTTCTGAAGTTCTTGGGAGTTGAAAATTGTAATATAAAAAAATTGACGTGCACTGGTACCTAAAATATATTTTTGTGCAACGTTCTTATAGTTATGTGCGGTAAGGAGTTTTATTTCAGACCTATGTAGTTAATCCTCTTCGACTTTTTTGTAGGCTTGACAAATGTTTGTCAACAAACTTGATTTGCAGCGTTTTTGTAACTCCGATGTCAGGCGAGCACCCTTGGATATGTCATTTTACAAGTCTTTAAAAATAAATAAAATATTAGTGAATATTTCAGTGAACTTTATCATAAGCGGGACTATGGGTCTGGTTAGGTTGCTGTAAGATTACTTTAATTTGGTCTCTCCAAATTTGAAATTGCCAGTCTGATACACCAGTTATAGCATGATGGGTAGGATCTAGTCCTTACCAGTTTTTATGTTGCAACCTTTTGTTCGTTTTGTTCAGTTCATCAGTCAGTTTTAGTTTTTTCTCCATTGTGTTTCTTTGTTTTTTTTTTTTGTTATGAAAACCAAATAGTTAGGATTGAAAGACCAAAAACAAACTCCAATTGAAATTATCCTTCAAATTCTAATAAATCTCTTATAGAAAATCATCACAATAAGAACATAACATCACCGCCAATTACGGCAACAGCAACCACTGTCACCTCTACCGCGATCCATTCAACAGGTAAGATATCAACAACATTAATGCCATCATCATCACCATCTGAAGCAACAGCATCTAACACTTTCTCTTCAACTGCAAACTTTCTAACAGCAAATCATAATCCTTCTGCCAAACCACCTCCCACTCATCTAAATATCCTTTGTAATGTAACCAAATTGAACGACGACAACAGCAATAATGAATTCCCAAAGAAACGAAATTGCACCCCAACAACTGCCACCACGACACCGATCGAGCATCATTGCATCCTAATCCCACCGCCACCCGCAGCGGCAACCATTGAAACTACAACGGCGGCGGCAACTGTGACTGCAGCATTACGTCGACAACATTCGAACTTACCGCTAAGTGCGGGTCTCAAATCGATGTTATCGAAGAATTTCAAAACTCGTCCGCGACGAGAGTCGACTTAATTTTCATAAACAGTTTCCTACCTAATTGCCCTTTGATTTTGTTAATTTTTTTTTTGTTTTTTTTCTTTTTTTTTGTAGTTGTATGTCTAATTATAGAGAAAATAAAATTGTGTCAATGTTCTCTTTAACGAAAGAGAGTTATCGAAAGAGAGATTTATATAAAATGAGAGGAATCATGTGTGTGTTTTGAATGTGCTTACGAAGGATATTAATAAATAAAAAAAAATGCATTTTGTAACCGTAGGATTATGATAAAGAAATTGAAATTTTCTTAACTTAACGAAAAATAAAAATGAAGAAGAAAAACACTGTAGAAGAGGAAGAGGAAAGAGTAACAACTAAACATGTTGAATGAGAACAAGAAAATAGTGATTAAGTAAAATTTTCTGTGGTAAATGCATAGATTTAGAGAAACGTTGGAACGCAAACCGTCTTTAAATGGAAAATGATCAAAACAACAAATTTTTAGAATAACCCATAAACAAATAAAAAAGAAAAAAAAATTAAATTTGATACAAACAATTTGAAATGAACATGAACGCATGTCGTGGTTTATCAGTGGACCTTAAGTCTATCCCATTTTCTCGCCTATTGTCTTCCCCTTGTACGTGTATAGGTACGATGACGATAATATCCAGTTTGATAGTTTGTGAAAATCCTCAACTGCGATTGTGATATTGCCTTGAGCAAACAAAACCAAAAACAAAATAACATGTGTAAACGTAACTTGAGACAATGTTCCTTGAGCTATGGCAACGATAAGGTTTCTGCCTCCTGTCATAAGCTTATATTCCTAGTTCTTTGAAGCAATACTTGCGTGAGTCTTTCATCTTCCGATTTCTCTTTCAATCTATTCTTTAGCACCGGCCACTGATAAACCACCTTATGCCGAAGGAGAAGCAAACTGATTTATAAATGCCATAAAAGCATAGATTACTAAAACACAAAGAATCGCATAACAAATGAGTTCTGTTTATGATTATTTGCTTGTGAATATGTCAAGTTTATGTTTTTTTGTTTTTCTGTAGCGGCTGTTCTGTTATTAATGGATCATCATCATTCAATATTAATTGATTTTGGTTTTTATTATTTTATTTTACTTTAATCTTATATATAACTCACTAAAACTCCACTTGCAATTGTACCCTTTTCCTGCATGCGGTGCTTAGAATGTTTCTGGTTTCCCTACTGTCTTTTATGTATTTTTATTTTCTTTCTGTACGCACTGGCTTTTGGTTTTGGCTTTTTTCATTTTACCTTTTATATTCATTTTTATAGGGATTTGAACTATGCAGGATGTTATCTCTGCTGTAGCGGGCGATGGGAATCCACAAATGTGTTCCAAAAAACCAAGTTGCCTTCATAGCTAGATGTTGCACCTTGAAAGCACAAATAAAATAAAAAACCTTGTGTTTCAATACTGTCCTGTGTGAGAGCTCGCATTGTCAGCGTCATCCCTTGCGGCGGTTCGTTTTTCTCACAACTGTGACCCAACAATGCCTTCTTGATTGAAACTGCGTGGCTTTCCTGGAAAACGTCGTAAAATTGTTTTCGACGGAACCAAATTCATTTAATGCGTGCCTCGGGGGAAATCTGAAGGAGAAAAGTCTGGAGTTTATAGAGGATGATGAAGGAATTTCCATTTCAACTCATTCAGTTATCATGGTGGAAGATGATCCCTTTTCGATTATACAAAATCTGATGATTTTCGTGATCTCGTAAAGTTCCCATTGACCTCAGAATACTTATTCCTAATTATACTTTCGTCAGGTGAAAGAAGCACGAAGAAGATACTTGTATAACCCCTACAACAGCTTCTGCCGCGGGTCCAGCCCTTTCTCCTGCTGTGTCCAGCACCTCTTACAGAATCCTCTTCTCGCCACTTTGTACGACTTGAACATGTCTTTTGGGTCTTTTGGTCAAGAAATGCTTCCTTAAATGGAGGAATTCAGGCGAATATTCCCTATAAAGCCCCTGATAAGTATTTCACTTGAAATCGTTGAGTTATTTTCCACTTAGGCTCGCAAAATTATTATTATTACCGGCCATTTGGAATTTAGAACTTCAGAGCCTCGTTGACAACCCTTTGACATTAGCATCAGGCTTCGCAGGTCTTTTCCATCTCTTCTAGGTCGATACTTATATTGTCCTCTCATCTATAGCGTGGCCTTCCTGCCCGACTTTTTCCTACGAGTTTTCCATTCATTATTCTGTTGACTGCCTGTCCACTGTCCATTCGTTCTACGTGTCCTGCCCATCGCGATTTTATGGCTCGGACAATGCTTGGGGCTACATAGAGTTCCTCGAGGTCTGAATTGTGTAGCTTTCTCCAGCCCGTTTCTTCGTCCTTTCCGATATCTAGCAACCCACTTTCCAAGAGCTCGGGACCGAAGCACAATCCGAGTAAGCGCCCTTTTCGCAACTCGTATTATAGCATTGCATGGCATAGCATTCTTCAGTCTACCAAGGCGAAGAAGAAAGGTCTTTTCTTGTAACTTTAGATTGGACTGAAATGTGACTTTTTGATATAGACTGGTTTATCCCTATGATAGGTGTGTGAATGTGAAATGTCGATTTTTTTGCTCAAAAAACTTGTTTATTTAAGCGACGTGGTGGATGAATTCAATGATGTATACCTTCATCGTTAGCTATGACTATCTTACAATTGATTGATTCCGCGTCAATGCGACTGCTTGTCTTTTGAGGCCAACCACTCCGCAAGTCAATTCTTCACTTCCTCGTAAGAATAAAGTTGCTGTTTCGAAAGTCTTTGTTGCATCGATTGAAAGAAGAAGTAATCAGAAGGGGCCAGGTCTGTTGAATACGGCGGCAAGGCAGAATTGGGCAAACGGTTTTATTTGGCTTGCAATAGGCGGACGTCTTTGGGCATATTCTGTTCGTTCTCGAGTTGAGTTCTCGATTCAATTTTATACGTTGTTGACGGTAGCAACCCATATTAATCGTTTTAGCAGGTTTTAACAGTTTCCTTCCAGTCCAAATACACAAGTAAACCCGACTTTATGGTTTGAAATACATTTTATTATTCAATACAATCTCCTTGAAAACATTCCCTGATACAATTCTTCTAGTGATCTTCTGATTTATGGATTCCATTTCTGAAGCGAGGCTCCGGAAGACTATCGAAATACGCTTCCACGGCGGCTGATACAGGGTGCGCCATGTCATATGGGTCGGTGTAAATTTCGAATAACTTCAATAATTCTCAACCGATTTTGGAAATTCAAAAACTTTTATGCAATTAAGGCCTTTACAATTTATTTTGATTAATTTTTGAAAACAATATCAATTAAATGACCGCCTTTATTGCCGATACAAAAATGGGCTCGTTTTCGCGCATTCTCCATGACATTTTCGAGCATTTGGGTCGAAATTAGTGTGATTCCGCGCGAATATTTTTTTTGAGCTGTTCTATTTTCTTCGGGCCGTTAGCATACACCTTGCTTTTCAAGTATCCCCAAAGAAAAAAGTCTGGAGGAGTCAAATCCGGCGATCTCGGAAGCCAGTCAATATCCCCTTTTTTTGACACCAATCTTCCAGGGAACTTTTTACGCAAAAGGTTCATTGCTTTGTCCGCAGTATTGCATGTCGCGCCGTCTTGGTGAAACCAAAAGTGAAACAAGTTTTTTTTACGCATTTCTGGGACCACGTAATGGGCCAACATCCACCGATATCGATCGCCATCCACTGTATCGCCAACTTTGAAGAAATATGGTCCAATGATGGTTTTAGCGCATACACCGGCCCAAACAGTAACTTTTTGATCATATAGCGGAATCTTCGTGAATAATGTGAGGATTTTCGGTGCCCCAGAGGCGACAATTTTGTTTATTAACTGAGCTTGAGAGCGTAAAATGTGCCTCATCGGTCATCAAAATTTGCTGCCAGAACTCCGGCTCAGCATTAATCATTGCAACGAGATTGTGTGCGTATGCCAAGCGCCGTGGCTCATTTTGTGGCCAAATTCTTTGAGTTATCTGCACTTTGTATGGAAATAGGTGAAGATCATCCTTTAAAATACTCCGCAAAGTGGTCCCACTAATGCCTGACTGCTGCGAACGGCGCCGATATGGCAAACTCTTGTCTTGAACACTTTCCTTCACAGACTGAATAGATGAGTTTGAACGCCGCGGACGTGGCCTAGGTTGCTCACGAGGGCTTGCCACAGAACCAAATTGAAAAAAAATCGAGGACCAACGACGAATTGTATCTTTTTTGGGCGCAACACGATCACGATATTTTGCACGATACGTACGTTGAGTTGGCACAATCGAGCGTTAATTTTTCATGAACATTGAAACTATTTGGTGTGAAGCGATTAATGGTTAAAATTGTACTGAAATGATGTTTCCAAAATGCTATGACATATGAAAATCCGTTGACAATTGTTGAAGTTATTCGAACTCTACATCGACCCATATGAGATGGCGCACCCTGTACCTCTTTGTTCAATGTAAAACCTTTCCCACGAATGTATTTTTTGAGATGTGAGAACAGCCAGAAGTCTGACAAATAGGGTGGCTGCTGCAACTCTTCATACTTTAATGCAGTGATAGTCGCAACTTTTTTTCTTGAGCCATGTGAGAAATTTAATTTTGATGTCTACATCCGATTGGTCCAAAAGGTTACAATAATAACCTGCGTCTATTGTGATGCGTGATGTCGAAACCTTGGCCGATTTATGGAGCCTAACACGCCTTGGGGCCGAAGTACACAGTTCACACCACTCCTTAGCCTCTTGTTTTAAATCAGGTGGTAGGTAAACGACCCACAAAATTTCGTAAATGATCCTACATAATGCTCTACATAAACCTTTACATAAACCGTGTTCATGGAAAAGTAGTACCATTTAAAAAAATAGAAAACAATGAACCGCCACTTCTTATTGAATGACAAAACTATTGAACAAGAGTCGATCTACTTTTTGTCGCCACTAATTATTTCGACGCAAGCTTTTCTGCCAATCAAGTCAGAAAGGTCGTTGTCTCTTTCTTTTAATTGATATGAAACTCAGTTTCCCCTAATTTTGGAACTTTTCCAGGACTTTTCAACGTTAGGAAACCATTACAAAATTAACTTTCAATGCTTCCGCGAGCTGATTGAGTCCAGTCTTCATCCTCGAAACCCAGCATCTGCGATTTTTTTCTCTGATCTTTCAGGATTTTTGTTAAAACAAACAGTCAAACCTTACAAATCGCTTGAAATAGGGCATGTTTCATAAAATTCCATTGATCTTGCAACACAATCTTGCAAATCTTGGGCCTGAAGGACTGAGATTTCCTGCTACATTGTGTGCTTTTGCAAATGTGTTTTCATAGCCCTCCTTCTTGCTTCATTCTTATGATTTCATTTAATTATAACAATTTCATATATCACCAATTCATGCTATTAATCAACTTGCAACCGGCTCGGTGTCCACAAATATGTGTTCATACCCGTTTATCTCGCCTAGTCATTTCCCGCCCTTTGCTACATTATTCTTGTTGCTTGAATAAAAACAAAAACAAATCTAAAAACTAACAAATAAATATAACAACAACAACAACAATATACTGACGTGTCGATTTTATTTTAATGTTTTTCTGTTTTTGTATTTTTTATGTATTTTCTATGTTTAATTCCATGCTGCCGATATAAACATAAAAAACCGAAAACTATATATCAAACCTGAAACTAAATCTAAATCCCAATAATAACCGCCCAAATGTATGTATTAAATTCAAAAAAAATATTTCCTTAAAACCAACAAAAATCAACAAAAAAAAAACATTTTAACCAACAATCAATATTGCTTTCATTTATTTTCATTAAATAATTTTGTTTGATGCATTAAACAACAAAACTAAAAAAACAGGACACTTGTCATCGCCGACTAGTTGCCTGACACTAAACCGCTATCGCTTGCTATCGGAGAACGATTTTAGTGAGATCTCATCTGATATTGCATCGGTTTGAGTTGATTCCATGCCTCGTTGCTTCTCATTGGCCCCTAAGGGGATCTGTGATGAGGTATACGATGATGGTTGCTACTAGTAGTGTTGTGGTTAGTTTTTCTTTTTTTTTCTAGGAAGGCACTTAATGGATTTGTTCACGACTTTGCCTTTGGAGAATTGATTTTTGAAAAATTTTAACGTGAACGGGTCTATAGAACTTATTTTCCTTTCTATTAATGCATGTCTGTGTTTGGCTTCATGTTGTTTGTCCTTTTGTTCTAACAGCTTGTTTGTGAATGTAACATGTCGTCAGTGAGAATACGTGTCATTCTCCTGTTTTTGTTTTACAAAATTTAGTCATCCTCATCATTGCTTACTTAATATTAATTTTCATTTGCGTCTTATGTGCTGGAATAGTTTCGAGCGTCTTGCGATTTTGTGTCTTGTCTGCGGCCTTATGGAACCTGAATACATGGGTATATGGATGCGATACCTCAAGTCTCGTCATTTTTGTGAGAGTTCGAGCATTTATGGTAAAGGCGCTTTACATTGTTCAGAACTCTTGTCTTGCAAATCATTTAACTTTAAGACCGGACTAAAGCCGAATTTTAATTTACCTTTTTTTTTGAGACCTGTTCCTTGATTGGGACCCCAATTTGCTTTTTTTTCCTCGTAACTTTGAAACATATGAGGGTCTGGTGAAAAGCTATCGGCCTGACAATGAAAGACTTGGAATTTCCAGTTAAAAATTGATTTTATTTTTCTACTAAATCTCTTTCGACATCAACACACTTGGTCCAGCATTTCCCCAACACCAGCATTCCCTCCCGGCAGTCTGGAAGGCTGTGAAAATACGAGGGGCGATCCAAAAGTAATAATAATTAAAATAAAACACGGTGAATAGTCTCCTAACAAGTCATTTAGTCCACCTTTTTTCTAAACCCTTTTTTCTAAACCCTTTTTTCTAAACCCCCTTTTCTAAACCCTTTTTTCTAAACCATTTTTTCTAAACCCTTTTTTCTAAACCCTTTTTTCTAAACCCTTTTTTCTAAACCCTTTTTTCTAAACCCTTTTTCTAAACCCTTTTTTCTAAACCCTTTTTTCTAAACCCTTTTTTCTAAACCCTTTTTTCTAAACCCTTTTTTCTAAACCCTTTTTTCTAAACCCTTTTTTCTAAACCCTTTTTTCTAAGCCCTTTTTTCTAAACCCTTTTTTTTAACCCCTTTTTCTAAACCCTTTTTTCTAAACCCTTTTTTCTAAACCCTTTTTTCTTGACACTCCCGAAAAACCTCAATAGTGGCCATAACTTCAATGTCGACTTCAAATTTTTAGCTTCGGATGTGTTCCTTGAGCTGAGGAAAGAGGTGAGGCTACTGGCAGCTATGTATATCTGGCAAATAGGGCGGGTGATTGAGCAGTTCGAATCCCATTTCTTGAATATCAGCCATTTGTGGCAACTGCGGCTTTGTGAGTCGGTGCGTTGTCTTAATGAAACAGCACTCCAGCTCGCAGTGAAATAGTGACTCCTTCTAAATATTCCACCGGAATCCATAATCTTTCCCTTTTGGTGGATCCAGGTCTCATCCATGGTCATGATACGTAACAAAAATATTTCCTGATCTGCTTGGAACTTCCCGAGATTCACCCTCGAAATGTAGACTTGTTTTTTCTTTTGCTCGTCGGATGACATTCTCGGGGGCCAACGCGCAGAGACCTATTTCATATGCAGTTCCTTCGCAAGGAATTTTTGAACATTGCCATATGAGATCCCTCCGACCTCACCTCATTCTTCGATCTGCCAAACGCGTTTTTTACATTATCTTGAGTGCGGGACGTGGATGGGCGTCCTTCGCGATATCCATTTTGTTTGATTGTTCCGCCCAGCTTAAACTCCTTGGCCCAGAGTGCTAGTGTGGAATAGGAAGGCACAGAGTTGCCCAATGTTTTCACCAAGTCGCTGTGTGTGTCTTTAGTAGACAATTTTTTCAAGCAGAGGAATGTGATGACAGCTCTAATATCGTCTGTTTTTCTGGAAACCGCTTCCCATTATATATTTTGATGTTATCCCTTCGACGGTCCGTATTCAAATGAATGTACCTACTGGGAATCTTGGTATATGTACGCTGACCTAGTGGGTATATAAGCAAGCAAAAAAAAAATCCGAAATAACCGATTACCATAGCTTTTGGATCATCCCTCGTTTTCATCTATGGCCCTTTCAACTTCTTGATTGGATGCAAAGTGCTTCCCAGAAACAATTTTCTTCAGATTTGGGGACAAATAGAAGTCCGGGGGTACGAATTCAGGACAATAGGCGGGTGGCCGAGCTAATCACACTTCATATCCCGCAGTTTTCACATAGCCAACACACCCTTGTGTACAGGTGCATTGTCCTGGTGAAAGATGATTTTTTTCTTCTTCAAGTCAGGGCTCTTCTTGCGATTTTTGGCATTAAGCTGGTCAACAAGGTTTGAAGTAATCAATTAACAATATTCCTTTCGTATACCAAAACACGCTGGCCATGATCGTTCCGGCAGATCATCGACTTCGCTTTCTTTGACGCTGAACCACCGGTTTCAAGCAGTGGGTGGACTGCTGCTTCGTTTCTGACGAGTAGTAGTAGACCTACGTCTCATCCATGGTGGCAAATTGCCGCACAAAATCTGTCGGTCTCTATTAAATTGGTCCAAAAATTGCGAAGATCGTCTGCGCATTTACTTTGGATCGGCATTAAACAAATACGACACCTACCCTTGCGCAGAGCTTTCGCATCCTTAATTCTTTGTGCGAGATGTTTCGCATCCTTTCTTCCGATATCCCCGCAGGTTCAGCTGTCTCGCTTATTTTCACTCACCTATCGTCCGACACGATGTTATACACTTTTTCGATGATTTCCGATGTGGTTGCAGTTTTTGGCCGTCCTTCATTTGGGTCACCTTCGAGGGATTTGCGTACAAGTTTAAATTCAACTAAATACCTTTTAACGATCGATATCAAAGGGGCAGAGTCCTCGTAAACTTTTGTCAACTTCCGATGAATTCCTTAAGGATTAATACATCCAAAACGACAAATTTTATAACTGAACGATGCTCAAGACTATTCTTTTAACGAAAAACACGCAAGACGTAAAAATTGGTGAGAACGAACTACTTGAGAGAAAAAATTGAGACTTTTCATGTGGACTTGTGACACCTGCACCCAGCAGGACCCATACATTTTTGTTGATTGGAACGCCCTCTCTGTGTCAGGCCGAGAACTTACCACTTTCCCTACATATTAGACCCGTTCCTAGGCTGGAACTTCGCATGTGTTTTCTTGGAGGGGCAGCCCTTGCTAAATGAGAACCAGTTGCTGTGCTGAATTTTGAAAAGCAAGGAAGCACTATCGACTATGCTGTGCATGGTATTTGAGGACAAAATATATTAAATTTCCATGAAATAGTTTAACAATGTTGAGTGACTACTTGATTATAAAATTATTCAATAAAATCTCCGCTAGCGCTAATAACGTGCTCAATCCTAGGCCAGAAACGATTGCATGTCGGATCAAATGCTCCTTATCGATATTGACCATGCTGGTACTTGTAGTATCCTTCAGTGAAGAAATGGTGTCATGAGTATGTTTATTGGTCTCACGGTCACCCATACTTAATAATCCAGCTGATTAAGGTCTGCGGACCTAGGAGAGCATCTTTTCAGGGTGACGTGGACATGAAAAGCTATCGCTTGGACCAGAATCCTGCATCATGTATGGTCTGTCCCCGTGTATGCTATCAATCCAGGGTTTCATAAAGTTTTCTAAAACCTCGATGAAGTCGGCTTTATTAACCCAAAATCCTTGAGGAAAGGAATGAGGTGGCATAACATGCCCTTCGTTGTTTAACTCCTAAAACCATGACAGTAGCTGAAAATTTCATATAATGATAAGCCTCTGTAGGATCTAAACATAGTCATCTATCGTTTTCCTGCTTGGTTATCGGTCTTGATCAACATTGTTGTCAGAGAAAAACCAATACATTTTAGGAGCTTAAGCTTGTTTAAAAAAACGCTTTCCGCCGATAGTTCTCTGTTCCCGAGTTTTTGTCGACATAAACTGTCCCCTACATAACGTAAGGTTTTTAGTCTCGTAAGAGCTATAGTCAGGTTGACAAGTTGACTGAAACTTGAAGGTCCCCCGTTCTCATTGACTTGGAAGGGTTTTCGTCAACGATCGCTTTTACTTGTTGAGTAAATTGCGTAGTTTGAGTAGTGCCTGAACGTTGTTCATGTTTTTTTTGAGCTTTGCGTCAGATTCTGTATCGTAAGCCGATGCTTCCAATTCACGGCGAACCCTATGTACGAATGATCGGGCGTAATTTAGTAGATTGGATATTTCTAAATCAGTGTGTTGCGCATACATAGCGACGATAACAGCATGTCTTTTCATTTGCGTTAGGTTATAGTCCTCCATTACCTTGATCATCTCGAGAAATTAATTCCACTGATATGGATGTCCTCAAATACGATACGCAGCCTGTAAAATTCCTGTTCACTCTGCACAATGGTGCTTATAACTTTCTCTTTTTGATTCATTTTTCTGACACTCGAAGCTATTCCAGCAAAGATCACAATTCACCTTTTCATTCTTATTTCATTTGATTTTTTTTTTAATTAATTAATTTTTTTTGTGTATATCATTTTTTGTTTGATTTTAATTGTTTGTTATGTTCTTTCAGGTGAATCTACTTACCTATAAAATTATTTAAAAAACGATTTATTCAAATCGAATTTGAATAAAACTAAAAACAAAACTCCACTCATCCACCCATAAATGTAAATAAATAAAATAAAAAAAACAACAAATTCACATTCTTATTGATATGTCTGAATATATATTGATTGTATATATTGTTTATTACCATTTACTATTAAAATATTTTGTTTCGTTTATATGTTTGTGTACAAAATAAATTTAATTTCGATTTAATTTAATTTTAATGTTTTTTTTGTAAATCAGCTAAATCGTCTTTTTAAGAGCAAAAAAAAAAAATAGGAAACAACAACTTTCTTTTATTACCTTTAAACAATGGTCGAGAGATTTTTTTTGTTTTTGCTTTTTTTTTGAGCACATTTGTTTGGTTGCTGTTTTGTTAACAACTTTGTTTCGTTTCAAATGCAGTTGTACTAAATGGAAAAATTTAAATTGGTATAAAAGATTGTTGTTTCAGGGAAACCTCGCCCCGACCAGGCATGCTGAGTGAGCATTTATGGATCAACAGATAGTTTTTTTTTTTTTTTGAAATATAAGACGTGCAGTAAGGTTTGTTTTGTAAAAATTGTAAAATACTTAGAATGCTGTTTCTGAATTTAATTAAACTATTTATTTCCATTGAAAAAAGTGCTGAAACGGGCAGATTGGCGATAAGAGAGCGATTGATGCGAACCTATTTGTTTTTACGTTTCAAAGAGTCCACATTTTGATTTCTAGATTTTTGTGATTAATAAAGTAAAAGATTTAAATCTACGGCAGCTAAAATTTTGCAGCTTATCCTCTCTGCTCGTTCGAGATGAAAACAAGAAAAAGATCTTATATAAAATCGAACTTATCAAGTTTCCCTCAAAAAAACATTTATTTAAAAACAAAACAAATTAATTAATGGCTAAATATAAAAACCTATTTGTAATATTTGTTTATTTACTTATGACTTAATATTAAATGTATGGCATAAAAACCAACATACAGACATGTATGTATATTAGGATTAACAAATAAAGTAAAATAAATGAAGAGAAAAAAAACAAATTTGTGATATAATAAGTTAATGAAAAACAAAATATAATGTTTAATAAGAATTTTTTATATATACTTATATGGATAACTTCTCACAAAAAAATATATAAAGAATAAGAAAACAAAGCAAAACCTAAAAAAAAAGAAATTTAATTATTTTTTAGATAGAGTTTAACAAAAGGCTATAAAGTGGATATAATTGTATGAAAAAAAAGGATGAAAAGAGGCAAAAAATATTGTCAATGCATATTTATAATGAAACAAAAAAGAAATGAGACACGTATATGTTACGTGATTTATTTGCAATGATTTGGGATAGAACTTTTGGTAAATTAAAGAGAAAACAATTCATTCTACTTCGGTGTCAACACACTCTGACTACTGCATGCTTTTGTTTATGAACAGAAGAGTTATTTTATCTCCTTCGAGAAGACTCATGGAACTTTGTCCAATGTTCAATAGGAGGTCGCTGATGCTCTCCATTTGAGGTGAAACCTTGTTTTTCTTCCTAGTAATGATAGCCTTCGCAGTGGTCACCATAAATCCATCACATCATCTCTCCCGGCCACTTGGTTTGATATTGTTTTCGAAATTCAAAATTGTCACTCCGTTCCTTTCGTTTCAATGAAACATAAAATAAAATAAAAAATCAATTGGAAATAATTATAAATTATAATTAGACGAGATTAAATTTAATATACACCGTTAATTAGAAGAAAAAATCGAATATATACCCAAACTATTAGAGAACCAAGTAATTGTACTTAAATATTCATAAATGTGCTTAGAATATATTTTCTCTACGACAAAAGCGTTTTTTTTTTTCTTTTGCGTTCATTTATAAGCAAGAATTAATCTGATAAAAAGAAAAAAGTAAAATCAATTGTTGTAATGATTAATTCTGTCTCTTTTTCCTTAATTGTTTATGTTATGTATGTGAATGCAAGAGAAGAAACAAAACTACCATCATTAAGATAAATATTAACTATAAATATTCACAAAAAAGTAAAAAAAAAAAAATGTCGACATTATATCCGCTTATTTAACATTTAAACAAAAACAAAATTGTAGTACTGAAAACAAAATAAAATTAAAATTTAAAAAAGAGTATTAACTAAAAAATGAACAAAAAAAAAACAGAAAACTTAGATAATGTATAAAAGATCGAGTAAAAACCATCGCAGCAATGTTTTTCAGAACAAAAAAAAAAACAAATATATAAATATATTATTGAAGAAAAAAACACACACATATACACACTGATAGAATCAAGCATACATTTGTAAAAAAAAAAAAGGAAAAGAAAAGAAGCAACACAACTATACATGCATGTATGATCTGTCTTTAAAAAAAGCTACGGATAAGAGAAAAAGAAAATGATTTACCTATAGAGTACAAATCAAAACTCAAAAAAAAAAACAAAACTTAAATATTTAATTGACAAATGCAAACAAAAAAAAAAGTAAAAAAGAAAACATACAAATTGATATAGAAAACAAAAAATTGTCAATAAAAAAATCTGAAAAAAATGTATAAAGAATGCATTTTATTTGACCTTTTTTCACTTTAAATTTGAGCTAAAGGAAAGGGTTATCCAACAAGAGGTGTCATTTTATATCTTGTGCCATTGTTGAACTGTCAACGAGTTTTGAGTGAAAACTTACTACAAAAATTATGAAAACATCGAGGAAGCCCTTACCCAAGTTCGTCCTGGTTTTGGTCATCATCTAGGCTCTAGTTAGAGTGGATTTCTTTCTGAAAATATCGCAGCGTTTTTGGAGTGACCAAAAACCCAGATTAGCCCTTTCTATGCGATCGCAGGAAGTGGACCACCACTTTGGACCTCAACCTACATACTTATAAAGCCCATGTAGTCAAATTGTATTCTAAATACTAGGCTGCCCACTTCACTTAGAGGAAGTTATAATAGCTACAAAAGCTGCTGGCATAGACGCCCTGCACAATCTTATCTGTAACATGCCATTAGTGTACAATCTGATAGGTTGTTCGCGTGGTTTAAGGCCAGGAAGAACTACTATAAACCACATTTTCACGCTAAGGCAGGTCTCCATGATAATTTTCTTCACTACTTCAACCTTTTCATCCGTTGTTGACTTGCCGTCCCGGGCAGGCATGGTCATTAACATCTTCCCGGAATTTTGTGAAGAGCTTGTATCACTTATAAATTATTTGTTTTGATCATAGTGGACTCGCCAAATGCCGCAGCCAACATTTTAAGTACGTTGGAGCACTCAATTTAATATTTCACACAAAATTTAATAGAATTATTGATCCATTTCTTTTAATAGCAAAAATTCACCAAACCACCTCTAGCCTTTATATCTCTGAAAAGAAAAACAGCAAAATGACCGTCAATGTCAACATAATGTTAGGGGACATGTGTAACAATATAACAAAAAATCGAAACTCAAAAATTTGCCCTATTTTTTTAATTAACGCTATGTCTCCGAAGCATTTATTATAAGATCTTCCTTGCCGTGACTAGTTAACGTCTGAGATCATTCGTGAAAAATCTGATACTTATACATAGCTTTGGAAAAGGCTTACGAATTTCAGATCGAGGCACACTGGATTTGCGGGCTTCAACTTAAGAGCATCAAGCGAGACATATCATTCGGAATGGCGCCGATAGGTGTGCTGTATTGAATTTCGAAATTACCACTTCCAATTTCCAATTTCAGCAAAAATATACCACTTGGAGCGCTGGGAACGAACTGCTGCAAATTCTTGAGTACTTAGCTTAAGCACGCAATGCATTGAAAACTAAACAATTTAAGTCTTACGGTCAGTGGGCTTTCAGGACCCAAGTGATCCCAAATATCAGTTCTTGCTGACATTTAAGCTTTATAAAAAACAAGTAAACAAGGGTTTCATAGGCAAGTATGGGGTATATTGACGCGTCTCGTTGCGATGTCCATAGAGACGAATTATACAGGGTCATGCCATATTTTAACAATCTCCTTGCAGACTAACTATTTTTAATAATAATATGGGTAGCCATCTGGTTTTAATTTTTTTTTAAATGGATTAATTCTTCTGTTTTATCATTCTAAAAAAAAAGTTCCTCCACCCTTTTGCCCCTCTCTAAAAAATATTTAGGCCGCCACCTTTTTTAGACGAATTCTCTCAAAAAAATTCTTTCGTAACTAGATACAAAACAGGTCCGAAAAGCAAACTTTCCGAAAGTTATTTGCATTAAATCATTAAATTTTCAGATTTCACTGAAAATCTCTAATCTCCCATAGACAACATTAGCGCCCATAACCGACACTGCTGCAACCCATTTCGGTCAGGCGTGCGATAACATTTTCTACCATCTAATGTTCTTCAAATTGTCTGCCGTTGTCTTTGAACTCATTTTATTAAAGTGGATATCTTCTTAGCTGGATAACCTATATGACATTGTTTCAGATCCGCTTTTTCTAGTCCATTCTTGGGTTTCTCCGGCGTCTCTCAAGGCATTTTATTTCTTTTCAGTTTTACTATCAAAGATATTGAAATAGTTACTAAGCAATCCTACATCTCACTGTACGCTGACGACGCCAAGTTCTTTAAGATCATATCCTCGGGACATGACTATAACCTTATTCAATCGGATGTCAACAGTTTTTCTATATGATATATCCATAATATCGCCGCTAACCCCTCCTCAGGCAAAGGAATCCTTTTCGCAGATCATCTGTCTGATTCCGGCGTTCTGTAACTCAGTAACATCACCAATATGGACAAACAACTCGAACTGATTTTCTCATCTGATACCGTAAACTGCGTTGTTATCCCAAGTTACTTCATCCTTCTTCCACTTTTGTCGGTAACTCTATCATTCGAGACTCAATTTACTATTCTTACCTCCAAAAGTACCTACTGTTTCAATTTCCGGAAAGCTGATTTCGCGGAACTAAATAGCCTGGTCAACAATGTTAATTTGAACCTTCTTCTTAACCCTAATTCACATATATCCTTAAATGAAACTCTCAGTCCCATACTCAACAAAGAAGAATTACACTTCATCTGCGTCCTGGTATACCAAGGAATTATGCTCTTTGCGCAAAAACAGAAATAAAAATTGGCAAATTATATGCAGTTCTATATTAAATTTATACAAGTATATGAATCACTCTACCTCCGATACCTGAACCGAATGCAATCCTCCCTTATCTCCCACCCCAAGTGTTTCCTCCACTTCATTATTGCAAAAATGGAGGGTGGTCGTGGTGCAATGGTAATCATCCTCGACTGTTGAGCGGAAGGTCAGTCCATAGCCATGAAAAATTCCTTTACGGGAAAACTGTGGAACAACATCAGTTGTGAATGAGGGATGATCAAAAAATGCTAACGAAAGCATAGCACTCGTAGCATAAGATCACTTCAAAATTCATACTCTGTGTGTGCATTTTCAATAAAACTTATTCTACTTCTTTGTGTGCACTCGAAGCCGGCAAAGAAGTAGACGTTGTTGCTACTGACTTAAGCAAGGCCTTTGACAAAATATCTCACCAAATTAAGGGGTCATCTCAGTGTGAAATTTTCAAAAAATAACATTTTTTGCATTATTGGATAGTATACACTGTTATAAATATTCTATCAAGTTTTTAAATCGAAATTCCAATTATTTCGGTCGCTACATCGTTTTTCGTAGAAAGGGAACGGAGCGGGACATCTGTCGCGTCGGTCGTCCCGCCATATCATTATTCCTTTTGTTCTTTTTCTGCGCCTGTAAAACTTCGTAAAATAAACTGGCCAATCATTTCAGTTCGTTTTCGATTCGACATCTACCATGGATAGACCTAAAAATAGAATTATCTAAAATTTTCGAACTCCAAACTTTAAACGCGTTTTTCTCGGAACGGTGTTTTTCAAAACGGTGGCCACTCTCAAAGGCGGAATTTTCAAGCTTCTCGTTTCAAATTTTGGGAGAACATTTTTCACGTCATTCTCTATCGACCTATGGAAGCTTTTTTTTTATGAAATCTTCCTATTTTTTTTTTACGAAAAACTGTCGAAAAAAATATCAAATTCTATACGTTTTGTTCAAACCGCCGCCATTTTGTCAAATTTCAAAAAAAAAAAAAAGAAAACCTCCATAGGGAGATAGCGACTTTCCTGCAGATTAATAATCTTTTTGAACTTTTTGTTTCAGATCAAAATTGAGGTCGCAATCATGGCCACCATATGGACCTTTTTTTACGATACTTTTCAACAATTAATAAAACTATTGTACACTAAATAAACCAACATAAAAAAAATCATTTTGTATTTATCCTGAATATCTTTATTTATTAAAAAAACAGGACGATTAGTTTATTCCAACCATGAGAAAAAAAATCGCGAAAATTAGGGATTCTTCGGAGGGTCACACTGAGATGATCCCTTAATTTCCTCAAGCTCACTGGCCCCGATTTCCCTCCCAGCTTTATCTCATGGATCAAGTCTTATCTAGGAAGATCGTCAATTGAAGGTTATTTTCAGACCTTCCATCTTTAATCAAATTAATGTTACCTGCGGTGTCCCAGAAGGTAGTCATATCGGCTCATTGATATTTATTCCTACCATTAATGATGTTGACAGCGTTATTCTGAATTTTCAACTCTCCATGAAAATATTTAAACATTAAACCTTCCCTTGTTGACTCATGCTCTCTTTTGAAGCTCTGAACTTAACAGGTTCACTACTCTGTGTTAAAAAAAAACCCTCTCGAGAACAATGTCAGCAAATGCGAAGCCATCACTTACTCCCGCAAGCGCTCCACCCAAAGCTCACATTATTCGTAATTAAACCGTTCACTATACATTAGCGTCGTTACGCCAATTTTCGAATATGCCATTCATATGCTATTAACGCTATTCAACGTAGGCTCATCTGTTTTGCCCTTCGTGGCTGATCCCCTTAATTTACCACCTTGTACGGATCGCTTGAAATTAATCAATCTCCAACCCCTTAAAGAACGACGCGATGTTGCAGATATTCTTTTTATTCACGACTTTCTCAGCGGTAACATTGACAGCCCCACATTATTGAACATGATTCCCCTTAATACAAACCCGTAAACATCGGTCCATGCCTGTTTTCCGTGTAAACACTTGTCGAACAAATTATGGCTATGACGAAACAATGTCCTGAATGCTGCACAAAGCTAACACTAATCTTTTCGACCTTCACATCAAAAAGTCCAGTCTCAGAATTGCACTAAACCGCAACCCTTCAGCCTCTCCTTAATCGTTTCCACCCTGTCACGTAGTTAATAAGTTAATTAACTTATTTTTTTTGTTAAGGCTTGCATTAAGCTAATCAGGTGCTCCTGTGGGAGGGGTCAAATCAATTTCCATATGTTCGTGATAAAATTTTTAAAGCTAATTCAGACCTCGATTTTTAGAGGCAGGGAAGACTTATACAAAGGCTTTATAGGTACATCTGTCCGTCTGTACGCAGATATCAATAATATATATATATATTTGCAAACTTGCGCGAAGTGAATGCGAATTATAAACGTGTATTATAATATATCTAGTATTATTATATATCCCATCAAGCACATGAACCATAATGACGAATAAACCCGATTCATCAACCTTCTATTTTTAGGATATGATACATTATAATTGACATGGAATTCACAGAGATTTCTATAACTTTTTTTGTCGCCCCTCTCGTGAATACGACTCACAAGTGCGGTCTCCTTATCAAAATATTAACATTTTCAGAATCGAAAGCATCCAACGCAGTAGAGCTCGACTCAATATGCTTGACTCAAAATTGGACTCTTTGTATGGATCACTTAAGGGGGTATTCTAGTGTAGAGGAGTGAATTTTAGGAGATTTTGGAAGTGCTGTAGAAAAAAGACAATCGATATTTTTATTATCCATTTTTTTATGGGTTATTTATTAACATTACAAAAATACAGAAAAAAATTAAAAAAATAAAAAAAGTTAAAAATTCAAAAAATGAGCAGCTGATGAAGTGGGGGGGTCTGAAAAAATTAGCACGTGGTCATACCCACGATTCCAACCCTCCTAGCAATCCGAAAGAAAAAAAGAAAAAAGATTATTAATCTAAAGTAATGTCGCAATGTCCGGAACTACGGAAAATTTAAAAAAAATTTTTTTGACAAAATGGCGGCTGCCAGAAAAAAAAATGTATACGACTTTTTTTGACTTTTGCGAATTTTTTAAAAATAGTAATAGAAATTTGAGGGTGCGGATAGTTCCGGGCGAAGACAAGTGTATAAAGAAGACTCTCAAAAAATTTCAAGTTAATCGGTCCAGTAGAACTTGAGAAATCATGGGTATCGTTTTGAAAAAGACAGTTCCGAGAAAAACGCGTTCAAAGTTTTGGGACAAGTCGGACCGGAACCGATGCCACGTCACTGAAACGGCTATAACTCATGAAATAATAGGAATTTTGAAAAATGGCATATTCTTGAATGTCTAAACTTTGGAAATATGAAATTTTTCTTTTTTGATTTTTTCAAAATTCTACACTAGAATACTCCCTTAAAACGTAATCACAGTCAACATTCATACGAAATAATCCTTACAAAGATGGCAAGCATTAGTTTATCAGCTCAAATAAAAACTTTATAGATTTTTGCAGTTGTCCTGTCTTTTTATGAAAATTAAAAAATCCAACGCTTGAAAAATCACAAAAGTTGGCTTAATAGCGTGCAGAGAAAGAGAGCCTATCTTCCTTCTATCACCTATGTTGCATGTAATTCATCCGGCAGGCAGAAAGAACAAGTATACTACAGAGAATTTTGTCAGTACCCCGGTGAGGAGAAACTCTAAAGCAGAGGTTCCCAAACTTATTTTGTCTACTGCCCACTTTGAAAATAAATTTTTTTTAGCGCCCCCCATTTTTTTATTTACTTAAAAACCACTATAACTTCAAATGAAACAAATTATTGTGAGCTATATCAGCGGAGATTGAACATTCAATCTAAACGAGACTTTTATTATAACCCGCAAAAGTTAATTCGAGACCTGAGCGCGGTAGTATACAAAGGCGCTCAGGTCTCAAGTTAACTCTAGCGGGCTATACCTGCCGATGAGAATGATTATTGAAACGCAATTTTATAGTATCCAGCCAGAGTATCTTTTATTCAAAATAAAACAAACATAATCGATTTTAATATAAAAACTAATGTGAAGGATGAATCTGATGCTGTTTAATAAGTTTGTTAATATCAGGTTCCAATTTACTCAAGAACAGCCGCAAGTCACCACGTTCGGTAACATGCAAACGATTTCTCTTTTCAGTGAGCAGCGTTGCCACCGCACTAAATCCACGTTCACACAAATATGACGATGGGACTGCTATCAAGAATCGTTGAACGATTAACCACAATCCAGGGTACAATTGCGGGACCGGTTTTTGTAGCCAAAATTCTTGGTAGCCATTTTTCAACTTGATTTTTATTTCCTCGTTCGTTGTCAATTCTATAAGTTCTTCTTCTAGCTGAGGTGATATTGCTGTGTTGACATTTGAAAACGGATCCAACACCCAGTCTGGTATTTCCAAGTTCAAAATGTCCTGGTATCGTTCGGTTAAGTCAATGTGGAGGTTTTCCAAATGTTGGCAGTAGGCAAACAAGTCGTCGTTACTGCAGGATACTGATAAATGCGGAAAATTGTGAAACTCACGTCTGCCGATATTCTTTTTGTGTAGAAGCAGTTTGGCTGCGAAAGCAGCAACGACATTTTTTATTTTAATTAAATTTAGTCCATCCCCTTGCAGTTGGAGATTCATGTCGTTGAACAATTTATACAGATCTGTCATGTAGGCTATATCATTCTTTGATGTAATGAGCTTATTGCGCAATTCTGTATCTTTGGTTTCCAAGAACTCTATCACAGAGTCAAACAGGTTGTAAAATCGAGTCAGAGAATTGCCTCTTGATAGCCAACGAACTTCAGTATGAAACAGCAAACGGTTGAAATCTTCGTCATTAGTAACACAAAGCTGATGAAATAATCTGTCCATTCAAAGAGCTGTTGCGGATTTTATTGACTGCTTTGATGACATATTGCAGTGATTGAAATAGTCGTTCACTTAAATTTCGAGCAACCAAATGTTGTCGATGAATAACGCAATGTAAAGCAAGGACATCTGGAATTTTGTTTTTAAGATACGCTATGAAGCCTTTATGGCACCCTGTCATAACCGGGGCACCATCCGTAGCAGCTGATATAATATTCTTCAAGGGAATTTCTTTCTCGTCACAAAACTTTTCCAATGTATTGAATATGGTTTCGCCTTTTGTATCGGTCTCTAGATTTCTAACAAACAATAGTTCTTCACATATTTTCTCATCTTTAATAAACCTCACGTAAGACAGCAACAATGCTTCATTAGTTGGTATAGTGGACTCATCGAGCTGAATTGAGAATTGACTAGTCCTTAGACGATTGTACAATGATTCTTCAATGTTTTCAGCCATTTCATCAATTCTTCTTTGCACAGAATTATTACTGAAAGAAATTTTTCTGATAATATCTGCCGCCGGTTTATGAAGCACAGCAGTAGTTATTACTTCCTTTATTGCTGGCAAAATTAACTCTTCTCCGATGTTGTGTGGTTTGCCTTTTTGAGCAATTAATAAACGGATATTGTACGAAGCTCGAAGTCCGTCGTCATCTTGATTAGCAGTCGCCGAAAAGAGTTTTGATACACTTGGTTGAGCATTATGCTTCTTCTCTAGGTCTTGAAAATATGATACATTCTTGTCTTTCTTATCCGGATGCATTTTATTCAAATGATCTTGCAGTCTTGAAGGCTTCATTGCTTCATTCGAAAATGTTTTTAGACATAGAAGGCACAAAGGCGCCGATGGGTTTGTGGGGTTTTCAATGAATCCGCATTTAATATCTTAGCCTGTCTCTTCTTTTTTACTTCCGACATTGTTTTGTTTTCAGAAATACGTAAGTAAGTGTTGAGCTTAAGTACTGCTTATCTATTACGCGCGAAATCGTAAATAAAACTAAAATAAATTTTATGTTACGTTACCTTATATAGGATTGCAAATGCAGCACGCACCGACAGGAATAAGACAAACATGCATAAACTCGTTTATCTCATTCGACGCTCAATCGTACTGAACAAGTAAGAACGAGTATCTATGTATGAACCAGCCCATTGATACATGATTGCACAAATCGCGTTATTTAACAAAAACTTGTTAAAACATGATTGCTCGCGATCTACTACGAAAATTACCTATCTAGGAATACTAATACCTATTAAAATGCGAAAGTGTGTTTGTTGCATTTTTATTTGTTTGTTTGTGTCTACTTTCATTTCGAAATGGAGCGACCGATTGACATGATTTTTGGAATGGAAATAGAATAGGAAGGACCGAAGAGTGACAGACTACTTTTTATCCAGAAAAACATCTCATTCCTAACCGATAATCAAATCTCTCTCTATTCTATATGCACGGACGAATCCGCGGGAAAGTCACTAGTATTAAATATTTTTAGTTTTTATTTATTCAATCAAACAAGACAGATATATGAACTAACTAAGTAAGTAAGTACCTAACTAAATAAAATTTATGTTGTGCAGTTTGAATTTTGATGAATTTAAAAAAAATTAAGTACCTACCTACCTACCTAGATGAAATTATAAATCGCCCCCTCAGCCTCTACAACGTCCGCCTTTTTGTCTGGGTCTCTTATCGCCCCCGTTTAGGCATGCAGCGCCCACAAGTGGGCGTTATCGCCCACTTTGGGAAAGACTGCTCTAAAGCATGTAAATAAACCAGCTATGGTATGTAACCACATTTTTAACGTTAATGTTTCATTTATGGCCAATTTCCGCTTTTTTTCTTTATCTTCTTCCAATCCTTGAAATGGACTTTCAAATTTGGTTTTTTTTATTTGTACGTTACAAAGGTATCCGCGATCCCAATTCTTCGTTAAATATTCACGAAACCTAATATGAAACTACTAAAGTCAATAAAACCATATGGCACCCTAAAATCATGTTCATGTCTCCACTTTTGACGAAGCCATTCATCAGTTTGTTTACTTTGGTCACGTCACATCTTTGACAAGCTTATGTAACGGCGTGAAAAGATGTGCGGTTCAAGCATTTCTTAGAAATAAAGAGACAGCAAAGCTTATTATTATTAGGTTAATTCGCCCCTTAAATATATGGTACAAATATAGAACAAACATAAAATGACACTTCGGCGGGTAGGTGCTTTTTTTATTTTCCTCATATTAGTTAAAGTTTATTTATTTCTTCTTTTTTATATAGAATATAAGGTTTTCACGTGTTAAGGTGCAATTTCAAGTCGATCAAGAGCGGATACGTGATGATAGAAAATGTGAAACATTCGACGCTTTATTTAATATACTCACAGAAAGAAATGCCGTCCCACCATCTGACCAGTGCCCACAAAAACATCAGCATTCACTGCTTACCGGTGGCATAGAGCAAAATCCATTGATTCCAATAGAGCCGGAAATAGCGTCTGTAAAAGACCCAGAACCAGTGGTAGTAAACTATCCCTACTGTGATATCTCCAATCTGGGATACGTCATCATCGGACCGAATGGTACCTCAATGAAACACGCTGAGTACCTAAGCATCAACTGGAGAACCAATTTGAGTGAAATTGTAACGTCGGTGCTTTTGAAGGTATTTGATGAGAAATCCTTGGCCACAAAGAGGTTGTGGAATATGAAAACTCATAAAAAATCCAGATCCAGGGACCTAAAAAATATTCTTGATATAGCTAAGATGATCGATGTTGTCAGTCTGATTAGGTTCAGTTGCCCCCAGGTGCAGCCATATCAGATTTATTTGGCTATACAGACTCGATGCTTCCACTTTAGAAAGAAATGGAATGAAAAAAGTAGAATTTGATGCAGCGTGGACGAAGACGAATTATTTTGCTCCTGATGACGATTAAGTATTAAAGATTTTAATAAATAAACTGCTTTCAACTATTATAATCGATGTATGTTCTCAAACGCATTAGTCTTGTTCGGTAGCGTGCTCTTATCACAACTTTTGAACCATTCCCAATGCATTCAAACTATGATAAAGACAAATAAATCTACAAGTTCTTGTTACGTTTGACAAGGGTGTTTGTCTGCGTCTTGAAACTTTTTCACCAACCCTGGGCGCCCTTTGTTTTCCATCACTTTTTCAGCGCTACACTTTCTCAATGGAAGCTTCACCTAACATTTCTTTAATAATGCGACGTTCTTTTGTGCTTATCTTACATAGATAAGCTCAAGCCTATCTTCATATCTGACATTTCTGACCATCGTGAGCTACTGGCGCCATCTATTGGGAAAGAGCAGATTCCAATTTTAACATTCTATGAAAGCCAACTACAGCGTTGAATCCCTGTGTCATTTTCACCTTTATCCCGGCATTTTTTTAATTTATTCTCATCTGTACTATCGAGTGGGCGAAAACCAGATATTTGTAATATAGAAGTATGTGATCTTTTAAGCGTTTGGTTTTTGGCAGACAAAACAAGTACAAGAAAATCGCACAAGTGTATACAATTTTTATTTGAGTTATTAAATAAAATCTTGTCATTTATATTGTAAGAATTATTTTGTGTAAATATTGACCACGATTGCGTTTTAAGTGCTCCATACGTAGAGTCCAATTTCGAGTCACTTTTTGAGCATATTGGCTGGTATCTTACTAATAGACTGTTTAATATCATCTTCCAGGGCTGTGATTGACGCTGGCTTATCGGTATACATAGATGACGAGTTATTGGAAGTATTCCCATAAAAACTAGTCTAAAGTGGTTAAGTCGCACAATCTAGCTAGCCGATTCATTGGTCTTAAATGTTAGAAAAATTGCTCATCGAACTCATTTCTCAATTGGTCCGTGTGCTGTGTGACATGTCTTGCTGAAATCATATGTCGACCAGATTAGTCTCGTGCATTTTGGGCATAACTTACTTACTTACTTAACAGGCCAGCGAACCATGGAGAATCTGAGCCTGGGCTATGGCTTCCTTCCATCCTTGACGGGCACGGGCATGTCAAGACCAAGTTGTCTAACATCCACGATTATTTGGTCTTTATACCGGAGTTTCGGTCTTCCTCTTCTGCTCGAACCAGGAGGCTCGAAGTCGAAGACCCTCTTAGCTGGGGCGCGGTGTTCATGCGCTCGATGTGGTCGAGCCTGTGTGGTCGATGGGTCTTTGTCTTCCGGACTATATCCACATCTTTGTGTAGCTCCTAGAGTTCGCAGTTATGTCTTCTCCTCCATTCACCTTCCTCACAGACAGGACCAAATATTCGGCGCAGAATTTTTCTTTCGTAAAATCAGTTCCGCTGTCTTGCTTATCGTCCAGATTTTGGCTCCGTACAGCAAGACTGTCAGTATAAGCGTTTTGTAAAGCGTCACTTTGGTTCTTCGGGTGAAGAATTTTGACCCAAGTTGTTTGGGCAATCCGAAGTAGCAGCGGTTGCCAAGGGCTATTCTATGCCGGATCTCCACTGTGGTGTCGTTTGTGAAATTTACGTTTGCCCCGAGGTAGACAAACTGTTACGTTTTTTGTTACGTCAATTGTTACGTTTTGTCCCAGGAGCGACGACTTGGTTTTTGCTTGACAGCATATACTTTGTTTTATCCTCAACGCTTCCACAACGTCACGGCGTGACTTCGCGATGATGTCAATATCATCCGCTTATCCTAGCAGCTGGACAAATTTGTAAAAGATAGTGCCTTCCTGTTGATGCCTGCCCTTAACACTATCTGCTCCAGCACCAGGTTGAAGAAGTTACACGACAGCGCCTCTCCTTGCCGAAATCCGGTGCATGTTTCAAACGGTTCAGAGGTCCTAGAACCGAACTGCACGATGTATCGCGTATTTTTTTAGCGTGGCCCTACACAACCGGATCAGTTTTTCCGTGATCCCGAAAGATGAATGCTGTCGTATGCTGCTTTGAACGCGATGAAGAGATGGTGTGTATCGATGAAACTCGTTGGTCTTTTCCAGGATTTGTCGAAGTGTGAAAATTTGGTCTATAGTCGATTTGCCGGCAGCTGCCGATTAGTGGGGTGCAAAAGGGCTTTAGACGTTCACACAATACGCTGGACAGGATCTTGTATACGACATTAAGCAGGGATATACCTTTATAGTTCTTGCATAAGGTGTGATCGCCTTTTTTGTGGATAGGGCAAACGGAGCTGGTATTCCAGTTGTCGGGCATGCTTTCATCTTCCCAAATTCTGCAGATGATCTAGTGCATGTTCCCTACCAGAACATCGCCGCCAACCTTGAAGAGCTCTGATCGCAAGCCATCTGAGCCTGCGGACTTGTTGTTCTTCACCTTGTGAATAGCTGTGCCGACTTCTTCGATACTGAGTGGGAGGACTAGGACTACTGGGAGGAGCGGCTGGAGTTGGGATTTGCATTTGAGCATTTTGGGCATAAACAGTGCGAAATCATTAAACGATAGATTGCGCCATTGTTGCTAACGTTGTTGTCACGGTCATCTTTGAAAAAATACGGACCAATGATTCCGCCGGACCATGAACCGCATCAAACAGCCCATTTTCTGAGTGCATTGGCAGCTCTTGTATTGTCTGAGGTTGCTCATCGAATCAAATGTTGCAGTTTTGTTTATTAATATACACTTTAAACCAGAAGTGAGCTTAGTAGTTGAAGACGATTTTTGGATAAAAAAGCGGATCTACTTTAAGCTTCAACTCACCGAAAATTCGACGCTGTGGGAGGTCGTTCGGCTTAAGTTCTTGTAAGAGCTGTATTTTATAAGGTTTTAGACTAGTCTCCTTGCCTAAAATCTTCCACGGAGTCGAGTAACACAATCCCCATTATTTCGAATGGCGACGAATGGGCAAATCTTCACTAACACTGGCGGATACAACTGCATTATTTTCCTCTGTAGGCACTCTACGTTTACGGGTGGGTGACATGATGCTCAATAGCGTGGAATTGGACCGAAGTTTGGTCCCTGTGGCTTTAATCGCTTGTTTAGTAGATCGATTATGAAAATCGTAAAATGGTCAGAATAATTTGAAAATATATTTTTCAGAAAGCACGAAATTCGAGATTCTGTAATAAAGTGTTATAATTTATGTACCTTGTTTGGGTACGAGCTTCTCTATAATAAAATGGCAATACTAGTTGAGTATGCTTGGTTCTAACACATTTCAAAAATCATGCGTGTACTGTCAGAAATATAATACTGAAAAACCATATAACAAAAAAATCATCTTATACAACTTGTCTTACGTGCCACTTAATTGGCCTTCTGTCTCATGTAAATTTCATGTGAGAGGATACATAGCAAATTGGGCTAATGAGAATTTTGAAATTCTCTCTGATCTTTGGTCTACAGTCTAAAATTGGTTAAATGGTAAAAAACAAGAAACACTAAAACTCCTGGTCAAGCACGATAGGAAACGACGAGTAGCTGGCTCTCCCCTTGGGCCTATACAATTGACCTTAAAAAGGGAAGAACAATTTCTTGTTTTCTAATGAGACTTTGCTTTTTGTATAGCAGTTTACAACAACATCTTTCTGAGTCAATCGCTTTCACATTTCTTGTGAGATTTACCCACACCCGTAGGAGACTATGGCACTATATTAAGAAATGAAGCGATTTCATTCATTTCCAAGCTACTAATGATTTATTTACAGAAGACGCAAACCCAGAAACTCTAGCTCTGCAAACTTCCCGGATGCATGCGGCAGATGTGTATTTCAAAATTAAAATATACACTTTCGGTGTACCCAGGCAAACAGGAACTTTCTAACTTTGCCAAATTCATCTTGCTCCGTGAAGTTTAGCAATTAAATTAGCTGACACTTATCTTCATTCACGCAACTGACAGTCAACAGTAGCGGAAAGACAGAAATACAATACAATATCTGGGAAAGTTTTAAAGTAAATTCAATTAACTTTCTTGGGAAGTCGAGAGGCTCGTTTGGTTTCGACGACAGTTCATCTGACCCTCTCTGTCGCCTGTCGACCTGTTGTTTAATTTTAAAAACTTCAGTCACGTACATATCTGTTTCCACCTCAAATACATATCCTTGTTGGCGACGAGTGGTTTTCCTACAACGAAGTCGAACCAACGCAACATGAAGAAAATTGGAAAAGTTTCCCTAAAGTGTTTCCTTTTCCTCTCTCGCACTATACGACACGACATCTTTAAGGATAATTATGATTTCATTGTTCATAAACTTTTATCCCTTCTTCTCGGTTTCTGTGTCTGTCTTTCTTCCTGTACTGAAGCCATTGCAAGCTATTGAAGCCATTTCACGCAAATTACTTTTCATGTCTTCTTGTCATGCTCTCCGAGCACAGATGCAGTTCAGTTCTATGAGTTCATCGAAATGCCCATACCGAAGGTTAAGGGGCCTCCTTCGTTCTCGTTTAGGGATATTCTGCATAATTATGATATTCCATACAAATAACGACATCCAAGTCCCGGACAGTGAGTTCCATTTGAGTTAATTACTGTCCAATCCTTGGTCCTCCTTCGTGCTATCATTAAGTGCATTTGTAATGTCCATCAACGATCTGAAATACTAGAGATATCCTTATACCGTCGTGGGTCACAACAGAACCGCCGTACACGTCGTGCCCCGACTCGAAGTAAACAATTCAATTAAGTTGTATCGTAGCTTGGAGAATAGTGTACAATGCACGGCTGCATTGACACCCAGTGGCCGGGACGGGCCGACCGACCACTATCATCACCATCACCGATACGGACGACAACTGGAAGAAGTCCTTAACGATATGTCCTTCTGTTTCTTAATTACTGCGAAGCAAACAGAAATTACAGCAACTTTTCTACTGATTGGTACGGGTGCACACAGAACGGAAGGGAACTCGAGACAATTCATTTCGTTTGCATTTGCGTTTGTTCTGCTCGACGAATCTGGGTGCTCTATGCTCCCGGAGCTGTGTGTCGTGCTCTATGGTGTGTGTAAAACGATAACAAAAGAATTGTAAGCAATTAGATTTTTGCCGACTTGAATTTCAGGACCTCAGACTGACGGAGCAACCTATGAACAATTACTTTGTAAATTATGCGACAGGAAGTCAAGTATTCGTTGAGGGAAATGTTCACTAGTGACTGTCCGGAGATCACTGCTACGAGCATGGCAGCTTGGTAGTGGCTGGTCTGTTTTCAATGGGACTTTGCTAGACTCAGCTTTAAGACGTCAAACACTTGTATCAGTCCAATTTTTAGATTTCATTCCTTTGTGGACGAATGATACACTGTTTTTCAATAGAGACATAACAATTTTGCATTTTAATATTAATGCACTCTTAAACGTTTTTAAGAACTTGATACAGCCATAATGTGAGTTAAAGCTTACATTTTTGCTGTGCTTAAGTTCAATACCGAGTAACGTTTAGAAATTATTGAAAATTTCTACCAAAATACCACTACCATAGTCAGTGGTTGCAACTTGATGAGCGCTTACTCCAATTTCCGGTCACAAGAACCATTCCACCATACAGTCTGTGCATGCTTGGATAAGTAGTCAACATATTGTAGTTACTATTAAATGTTCCTGTGACTGTATGCACATCGCATCGGACGAAAATTCGAAATTATCGCAGCCTCAAGTGCTTCAGTTCAAAGTGAGACAAATCAGTAGATTCTGTGCCGTTCACAGCAATTGGGAACCTCTGAGTCCACGTTGTGGTGAATCTTGCGTAAATACGTTGGCATACTTCTAACTTTCGCAATAAGCAAAATATAACTTATTGGGCAGCGACAAATCCACATTAGCTTCAAGAGACTCTATTGCATCCACAAAAGGGACCGCGTAGTGTGGATTTCATGATGGCGGTGTGATTGGACCGCATTTTTCCATGGATGAAAATTATTGCCATGTTGCGATCTGTGGAGTTCCCATTCATGCCATATTGGAAGACTATTTTTGGCTAGAATTGGATGGACTTGATATCGGTTGTTTTAACAACATGGCCCCATGGAGGGTAAGGCCGGTGATCGTGTAATCTTGTTACCGGCTACCTTGTTTACGCGATTTAACGCAGTTTGTTATGAGGTTACGGTAAGTCGTTGGCTTGTGTCACATATGTTCGTCATTTGGACATGTTAGGCGAAAACCTGGTGGAGCTACGTATGAGATGGTTGGGAGAACATCACAAGCCTCAGACATCACTGTACTTCAACTTCTAACCTGAAACAATGTCTACCGGTCCCTAGGGAGTGCTGATAGGTTTCATTGAATTATATTGTATTTACTGGTAATTGTTTAAAAATAGAAGGATTTAATTCAAAGCATACAGTGCCATGTCTGCTTTAATATTCCTGCCAGGCTCGTCGGCTCACTGTTCTATCAGCTTCAGTAGAGACCTAATGGAGATCTTTATTACCTTAAAAGAAATGTGGGTTTGTTGGTAAGGTGACTACACTTGAGAGGCGTATTCAAAAAGGTGCCGGACAAAGATTATGTAGAGAGATCGGGTAACGTAAGGGTAAGAGAACTCTTTAGACCATCGCTTCACGAATCCGAGTACAGAATTAGCTTTAAGGATTATCTCATCGATGTGTGCGCGAAAATTTAACTCCTGGTCACATAATATGCCAAGATCGCGAATAGTTTTTAAGATGTAGGGTGGAGTAGGGTTGATATTCGTTAAATTGAAAAAGTGATTGATTAGCATTTGGAAATGTTAAGCTAAGAGTCATGGCTGAAGGAAATGGTCTTGAAGAACTTGGTATATACTGAGTGTGACAATGTTTAATCATCATTTCTATATCGTAAGTGACTGTGTTGGAGGAAGCTACAAATGGGTTAGAAAAGACAGATCTGAAACGAACACAGTAATATCGATTCCCAGGTAAGAAGATATCCATTTCAAAGAAATGCAATTGAAGCCAAAGGAAGACAATTTGAAGTGTATCATACTTAATAAAAAGCTTTATTGAAATCGGTTGAAATAATGTCGACTTCTTTGCCATTATCTAAGACTGATAGGGTAAGGTATAGGATAGGATAAGGCTGAAAGGACACAATTTTCATTTACATAAACGGATGAATTCACCTGGAGATAGGGATAAACTGAAGATTTTTGAGAGAGGGAGAGGGAGGGTTGATGAGCTTTTTATTAGAAATATGGCAGGGAGACCGTCAGGTCCAGGAGTGAATTCCTCATTAAGTTGATTTAATTTGTTTTCGATGACACAGGGATCGACGTTACGAGGAAGAAGTGATCCAAAGAAGAAATTCGGTAAATAATCGAAGTAAGCGAAGTCCGGAACAAAGTAGTCTTTGGCGTAAGATTGTTTTAAAAAGTGGCAAAAAAGTTGGCGATGATATTGAGGTTTGATCATGGAAGGAAAGTGACGTGGGGTAGCCATCAAACTTAAAGAAGGACTTGGGGTCACTTATAAGATTGGTTTGCGTTTCAGTTAAATAGCGTTGATAGAGGGAGTTGTGAAGGGCGGTAAAGTGGAGATAGCTGCCTATGTGGTTAGAAAAGTCATTAGGGGATGGAAGTTATCAATGGTTGAAAGGGAAAAGGAATAAAGTGAAACAGAAGAGTTGAGGGGATCAGTTGTGAATATTAGGTCTAGTTGTCTATCCATGTAGTTTAAGATATAGGCAATATAAAACGATTGTTCGTCTGATTAAGCCCATTTAAGATGAGGAAGGTTGAAGTCACCGAAAAGAAGGACTTCATCCTGATGGTCTCTTAAATCAATTATTTGGTCCATTGTGTTAATAGCGAGTTGATAGGATTCAATAGGAAAAACAAAGCTCTTGGATCTTTCGAGAGAAAAATTCTGCATGCGATTTGTATCAACGGCGATTGGAGGAGAAGATTCAAACGTGAAGTATGATGGGTGTTCTAGAGTCCAACACCTAAGTGGACACAGCAGTACCGGCCTGAAAAATCCATGACTTCAGTACTGAAAGGCGATGCAAGGGATAAGAAATACATAGATGCAAGGTATAAGGCAGGTATATAGGTGCAAATAACTTCATCTCCTAAGCTCCGAATGTCATTCCCCAATCCCACCGGAGAAGTGTTCTGTGATTATTCGGAAAGAATATGAAGTTTCAGTGTTAGGATTGATTGTAATTTAGCCTTGGCAATCCCTTTGAGCCATGAAGCGTCGGTCTCCTCGTGCAATAAATCGTCTATGATGTCTTTCTTCTATATTAGACCAACGTCTGGCCAAGTCCTCCGTTATCATACTATAATCGGAATTTTTTGCTTACAGCTTTTGATCTTATAACTTACGTTCAAAAAATAAGGTGACATTTTGAATTTCGAGAGCTGAGTACATTCGATTTTCGAATTTGCTTTCTGATATGTTGATACATTTTGGATATTTAGTTTATTTTTCACTGGTATAAAAGTTAGACGCGTTTTGGTGTGTTTGGCGATTTTTTGCTATTGAAAAAAATTTATTAAATGTTCCGTGCAGGGACGGGTTAAGAATATCCCTGCAGCGATACCTCTCGCTTGTCGTAAAAGGCGACTAAAACAAAGGTAAACAAAAATCACATCTAGGCAATTTAGAAAACACCAAGGTGAGCCTAGGGACACATATACCACCATTAAACTGCCCCACAAGTGTACATGCAAATCAGTGGGTTAACACGACTGGAGATCACCGGTGTTGTAAGAGTAAGATCAAACAAAAAAAATCTGGAGCATGTCCGTGTCACAAACAAAAAAAAAAAAAAAAAAAAAAAAAAAAAAAAAAAAGGCAGGCCGAAAAACAATTGGTGCAAACAGATGCAAAAACACCAGCATTTGATTGGCCTCAGCGATGAAGTAATCCCAAACCGGGAAGCCTACCGCTACTTTCTGAGGTCAAACAGGCGGACCTCACAAGCGGACCAGTAGGAATGCAGTTAAGTGGGAAGGTTATGGTCCTACACTTCTGACCATAACAACGCCGGAAAAAGGAAAAGAAGAAGAAGAAAAAAATTTATTAAATTTGTTTAAAATTTATGTGAAAAGTAACATTAGGTGCTCCAAAATACATGAAATGAGTCTACTCTGAGCAAAAAATGTGCTTATAATTAGTACAAGTTCCTCACAGAAGGCCGGGAAGGTTTTAATGATGATTCCCGCAATGGATGCCCTAGCACGTCAGCAACGGATGAAAACTTTGAAGCAGTGAAGAAAATTAGTATGGAGAATCATCAAATCATTATCAGAATATTTACTCATGGCTCTTTTTCAGATATTTTGGGCAGGAAACATGTGTCACTGAAGTTTGTTCCGAAATTGTTAAATTTTGACCAAAATAACCTTCGCATGAGCATCGCTCAGGAGCTGTTGCTGACACAAATGACGATCCAGCTTTGCTGAATAGAGTCAACACTGGTGACAAAATATGGGTATATTGTTATGATGCTAAAATCAAAGCCCAGTCATTCCAATGGAAGCGACCAGAAGAGCCAAGACCGGAAAAATATGCCAAGTTCGATTAAATGTGGAAGGGTTGCTCACTCTATTTTTCGATTACAATGGCCATACGGTGGAATATTACGTTATGCGCGACTTGTGTGAAGAAATACGAAGAAACCTCCGGATTTGAGGAAAAAAAGTTCATGGCTGTTGCATCACGATAAAGCGCCTGCTCACTCATCGTTGCTTGTTCGTATTTTTTTGACCAAAAACAATACTGCAATGATGCTTCATCCACCGTTTTATCGGACTTGGCCTCCTATAATTTTTTTCTCTTCTCAACTGAAAGACCCTTAAAAAGTCGAAGATTTGCCACGATTAAGAAGATAAACCTCTTATCACTGGAAGAGCTCAAGGCGATACAAAAAAGCGTATATCAGAAGTGCTTCGAGGATTGGAAAAAGCGCTAACACAAGGGTATTATACCTGAAGCGATTACTTTAAAGGGGACCTAATAGATATTGATGAACAAGTAAATATGTTTCGAAAAAAATTAATAGTCACCTTATTTTTTGAACAAACTTTGTATTGTACGGGTTTCAGATTTTTTTCAGAGAAGCTGAACTGTCAACAAAATGTTTAATTTCCAATGTTGAATACCTAAAATATGTGTGATCATGCTGATCTCCTGATCGTTGAAATTGTTGCACGTGTTAGGAAGCCTCCAGAACTCCTGTCAATATTTGTTAGTAGGTTGCGGATCTTTTTCTTATCCATTAATTTCTATATTCGACGCCCCATTTCCTCTGTTGGGAAGTGAAATAAGTATTCGGAATGTATAATAGTAAGTGGATCCTGTGAAATTACTGGAACTGGAAATCTTCTCACCAGATCGTTCATCGTTTTTATAATGATCGCATATCCCTATCTAGTGTGTATCAATGAAGATGATTCTCCTGCTCTGAGAGCCCTTTCTATGGCACAGTCTTTTATAAACAAGTCCAGGAAGGAGGTGGATTGCTTGCGGCACGCTTCTAATAACTCTCGTCTCACTATACATATATACTGCAGCTGGAATCGGGAGTGACATTAATATACTTGTCTTTAGCCACCAGTTTGAGGGTAATATTTTGAACCTTGGTTGGCGTGAAAATACGGACCTTTGTTTTATTTTTGAACAAAACTGTTATAGTTCAGGCTGTGGAGGATTAAGGCAATTGAAAACAAGGCAAATCGTTTAACACTAAACCTGTTCTAAGTATTTTGTTTGCGATTATGAATTTATTTTCATTTCTGGTAACAAAAAAATAGCATGAATTTATCTGCTTTGATGCGTCTAAGAGCTCTATTGTTATAACTAAACCACATTAATCGCATGAACCCGTTTAAGTACTTACGGCCTAATTAAACCAGATTTTTTGCTTAAAAGCTCATTCAATGGCTAAAGTCATTATACCACCCGCATTTGAATGCAAATGCTCAATATTTTAACGGCCATTGAGCACGAAAACAACACTGACATGATTCGAGGAAAATCCCATAATCACCTATTAGGACTGCGTTCACAAAATTAATCCATTCGGATGGTCAAACTCAATGAACTGCGAATGCATCTAACCCGAAGCGATTTGGGTCTAACATGCTTGTTCTCATATTAAGTTTAAATCTTCCAAACTCGTGTTTCAATTGAATTGAAATCCATTATTTGCTATTATAAATACACTCTGGATTTACACACTATGTGGTACGCATCTGGTGCAATCAAGGGTAATAGTGATATTGCAAATAGGTTAATCGCCGGGTGGGCTGAGCCATCGGTCCGGAAGAAGTCCTCGTTAATTATAAACCCGCTATTGTGCTGTGTTGTTGGGTTCTGGAAATTTATTGTGCAATTCATTGCCGCCATTAGTCAAATTAATACTATGGACAAGTGGAATCTGTATCGTGAACTTTATTCGGGAGAAATATTTTTTTTTTGGATATGTTTTGGTGGATTTGTGTGCTCGAACTGATTGCGGACGAAGCTTGCAAAATGAATTTAATATAATTGCGTACGCTAGCCTTAAATTTGTGAATATATTGAATTTTCGCATTCCAAACCTGTAAAGTATAGGATTTCAACTTCATCACCCTTCTCGATTGGTTGATTACTAAACGCAGGAAGAAGGGACCTCCGAATATAGAAGCTGCAAATATTTTTTTTTCCGGACCTTGACTTACTTATTCATTGTAACAATCTAAGAATCTCAATTTAAGGAATTGAAGTAAAGGCCACTATATGAACGGCCATCCAACAAAAGGTGTCATTTTAAATTTTGTGCCACAGGATCTGTTATCGCTTAATCATAACAACTTTACACCGCGTTGTGCATATAAATCTTGGCCTACATGTATACGAGTATTAGATCAGGGTGATTTCAGCAGATTACGCACCACGTAATTTTACTGATTGGTTGCTAGGGGTTAATAAAAATGTTCGTGATTTTTTATATGTATATTGTAAGAATTAATATCCATCACAAGATCCGCTCTTGTAGAGTATAGCACTCTAATGCTTTTCTGTGTGCATACTGCAGCTATCTAGTTCACAAATGTCCAATATGATTGACGTACAAGCCCATTTGCAAAAATTATAAGATCTTCGGATAGAGTGATTAATCTTGCACCAACTTGTGTTTGTCTTGAAATACATGGTTTTAGCGATTCATCAGAGAAAGCATACGCAGCAGCCTTCAAGATCAACAAAGCAAAGTCCGAATGATTCCCATGATAGCAAAAACAAAAGCAATCACCCTTCCACGATTGGATTTGTGGGGCGTGGTATTGCTGGCAAAGCTTATAAAGGAGACAACAAAGGCGATGAAACTGGAGACTTGCAGAGGGTATGCATTGACCGATTCGTAAATTGCCTTATGCTGGATCAAGCCACCTCCATCCCGATGGGATGAGTTGCCCATATTCAGAAACTATTGATTATTGGAATTATATCATTCCTTCCATATCCAACAGACATCGCCTCCAGAAGGGTTTACCCCTTACTCATCCTACATAATGAGCTTTAGTGGAACGGACCATCATTTCTGCACAACACACGGTAGTTTAATCATCCGACTAAACCTCAAACCTTCGAGACAGAAGAAGGAAAGCGTGCAACAAAAGTACACCGTGTGATGAGTGACAAGAACTTCTTCAACAAACTAGTCAGAAAATGCTCAAGTTGACCAGGCTGACAAGAACGATTGCTTTTTACAGAAGTTTCGCCGACAATACCCGAGAAAAGACACCTCAAGAAAGAAACAAGGGCCCAATCTCGCTCCACGAATTACGATCGGCAATTCTCGATGGGAAACCTATCTGCTCCTCGCGTTAGGATTTCAAGACTATTCACGTATACCAGAGTGGACTTCCCAGGCTTCATTTACATACATCAAAACGTGGAAAGGAAGAAACCCAAAGTCCCTAAAGGGATACTTCGTTATCTTTGCCTTCGCTTTCCTCGCCCTCTCGTCGTCCTCGCCTTCTCGTCGTCCTCGCCTTCTCGTCGTCCTCGCCTTCTCGTCGTCCTCGCCTTCTCGTCGTCCTCGCCTTCTCGTCGTCCTCGCCTTCTCGTCGTCCTCGCCTTCTCGTCGTCCTCGCCTTCTCGTCGTCCTCGCCTTCTCGTCGTCCTCGCCTTCTCGTCGTCCTCGCCTTCTCGTCGTCCTCGCCTTCTCGTCGTCCTCGCCTTCTCGTCGTCCTCGCCTTCTCGTCGTCCTCGCCTTCTCGTCGTCCTCGCCTTCTCGTCGTCCTCGCCTTCTCGTCGTCCTCGCCTTCTCGTCGTCCTCGCCTTCTCGTCGTCCTCGCCTTCTCGTCGTCCTCGCCTTCTCGTCGTCCTCGCCTTCTCGTCGTCCTCGCCTTCTCGTCGTCCTCGCCTTCTCGTCGTCCTCGCCTTCTCGTCGTCCTCGCCTTCTCGTCGTCCTCGCCTTCTCGTCGTCCTCGCCTTCTCGTCGTCCTCGCCTTCTCGTCGTCCTCGCCTTCTCGTCGTCCTCGCCTTCTCGTCGTCCTCGCCTTCTCGTCGTCCTCGCCTTCTCGTCGTCCTCGCCTTCTCGTCGTCCTCGCCTTCTCGTCGTCCTCGCCTTCTCGTCGTCCTCGCCTTCTCGTCGTCCTCGCCTTCCTCGCCTTCCTCGCCTTCCTCGCCTTCCTCGCCTTCCTCGCCTTCCTCGCCTTCCTCGCCTTCCTCGCCTTCCTCGCCTTCCTCGCCTTCCTCGCCTTCCTCGCCTTCCTCGCCTTCCTCGCCTTCCTCGCCTTCCTCGCTTTCTTCACCTTCCTCGCCTTCTTCCCCTTCCTCACTGTCCACGCCTTTCTCGCCTTCCTCGGCTTCCTCGCCATCCTCGCCTTCCTCGCCAGCCGCGCTTTCCTCGCCTTCCTCGCTTTCTTCGCCTTCCTCGCCTTCCTCGTCTTACTCACCGTCCTCTCCATTCTCACCTTCCTCGCCTTCCTCACTGTCCCCGCCTCCCCCGCCTTTCTCGCCTTCCTCGCCTTCCTCGCCTTCCTCGCCTTCCTCGCCTTCCTCACTTTCCTCGCCATCCTCGTCTTCCTCGCCAGCCGCGCTTTCCTCGCCTTCCTCGCCTTGTTCGCCTTCCTCACTGTCCTCGCCTTCCTCGCCTTCCTCGTCTTACTCACCGTCCACACCTTTCTCACCTTCCTCGCCTTCCTCACTGTCCCCACCTCCCCCGCCTTCCTCGCCTTGTTCGCCTTCCTCACTGTCCACGCCTTTCTCGCCTTCCTCGGCTTCCTCGCCTTCCACGCCTTCCCCGCCTTCCTCACTTTCCTCGCCATCCTCGCCTTCCTCGCCAGCCGCGCTTTCCTCGCTTTCTTCACCTTCCTCGCCTTCCTCGTCTTACTCACCGTCCTCACCTTTCTCACCTTCCTCGCCTTCCTCACTGTCCCCACCTCCCTCGCCTTCTTCGCCAAGCGTTTACCCCAGTGAGTATTATTTATTATTCAAGGACGCAGGCAACTATTACTAATGAAGGTCCGTTAAATCCCTCTTTAGAGGATAAAGTCATTCAAAGGAAAAATAAATTAGAAACACTCATTACAATAAAATTTATTTGCGTTACAAAGAACCATTTCGGGAAAATCGCTGTGTCTTTGGCACATTTTCAAACAACATCAACGCACAGCCTCTTACCAAGCGCAGCGCCACAGTGTGCGCCCGCACCAATCAACGTTCATTTCCCTTTGATATGATTAATTCCACTTCCAGTAGTCCCGCAGTTGTATCAAACAAACGATAAAATAAAAACAACTTCAACATCCGCACACGTTTCCGACGTCAAAATTTCACAAAGGCTCTGCTGCTCAAACGCCGGGCTAAAGTCAATATATTCCCTATCCATCCACACGCCGACCACCCAATCTGTTTGGCAAAAAGCTAAGTGAAGCCCGCGGAAAGTCCACCACGAACGGGCCGTTGGGTGGACCGGTTGTGTTATGATATTACATAAGACACTACTCCTGCTCATGTAAAGCTTAGGTTAAACATCTATTTATACTCATGTAAAGCTGTCAAAATAAATGGCACTCCGTGCCTATCCCTCGAGTCAAGCGTTTCATTTCATGGTGTCAGAAGTGGGATAAAGCAAAAAAAAAAATCTAATTTGCACAATGGCATCCGCGCGCAAAATCCAATGGAGGATTAATGAAAAATACGGTGATGTGGTCAATAGGGAAAACACGAAATTATTCAAACAACAGTGGCAAAATTACTCCATTATCGAATCTCTGTTGTCAAAACCACGTGATGTACAAAGGGCCCATTTGGAATCAGCGCTAGACGACGATGGACTTCGACTATACAACCAAATCTTAGAAAGATGTACTAGTGAAGAAAAAGAGACAGTCGAAAAGATTTTAGATGCTGTGGAAATCAAATTTACACCTGCGACAACATCCCGATATAGCTGCCTGGTCTTTAACCACATGTGCCAGGAAGAGGGTGAATGCCTCGATTCATACGTAAGTAGATTATTACTTGCCGTTAAGTCATGTAAATTTTCAAATTTGGAGAATAAACTACTATGTAACCAATTCATTTTTGGGCTGCGAGACGAAAAAATACGAGATGAGCTGATGAGACATGACGACGAGGAGCTATTGTTTTCCCGAGCAATAGATATCGCAAAACGATATCAGATACATGCATATCAAATGAAACGACTCAACAACAATGCCATAGTCACGGCTGCTGCGTCAGGTGATGAAGAGAATATCAACAAAGTGGAGAAACTGATAACCTGTAAGTTTTGCTGTAAAAAACATATATTCGGACGCAAACACTGCCCTGCATTTGGTAAAGTATGTGCATTCTGTAAAGGAATGAATCATTTTGCCGCAGCTTGTGTGCAAAAATCGGAAGGCAAGGTCAGTTCTAAGAGCGCGAGATACAATAAAGGTAAAAGTAGATTTAAGCAAAGGAGAAACGAAAAGATCATCAGAAGTTATGAAGAGGAAAATTCCCAGGAGAGCGAAAGCGAGTGCGAGGACATTAGAACGGTAAAGGTGATAGGCAGTCTCAGTCAGTCAGGAAATGTACTAAAGGGCAATATTATGGTTCGAAATGGTGACGGGAAATACGAGAAGGTCATGGCATATTGGGATACGGGAGCATCTTGTTGCGTTATCGGGGTGCATAACCTTAGGCGAATTGTACAGAATCCCAAATATACGAAGTCTGAGGTAAGGCTCAAACCTTTTTCAGGGAACCCAATCCGACCCATAGGAGAAACTGTCCTCAGAAGCAAAAAGAGCCTAAAGAAATTCAACGTGTGTTTTCAAGTTGTCGAAGGACACCTTGAACCAATCTTGTCTGCGAATGTTTGTAAAGCCCTTGAACTGATTTCCGTTACGGCAGATATCAAGTCCATTGCGCATGACCAAAATGAAATTAAATGTCTAGAAAACCTAGTAGCGGAATTTAATTGCATATTTGAGGGGGATGGTAGAATCGCTACTGAGGTTAAATTTGAAATAGATCCGGACGTCGTGCCAGTCCAGGAAACTCCAAGAAGAATCCCAATAGCAGCTAGAAAAGCTTTAAAGGAAGAACTTGCTCAATTGGAATCCAGGGGAATCATAGAGAAGGTTGACCACTATACTGAATGGATTTCAAACATTGTCTTGCAGCAGAAAAAAGATAAAAGCATACGGATATGTCTAGACCCCCAGTTCCCGAATAGGGCCATTAAAAGGCCGAAGTACCAAATGACCACAATTGAAGAGGTGCTTCCTGAGCTGGCCAATGCAAAGGTGTTTAGTATTCTGGATGCGAAGAATGGCTATTGGCAAATTCCATTACGCCAAGAAAGTATGGACATAACGACTTTTTGGACACCATACGGTCGATACAGATTTAGAGTATTGCCATTTGGTATCAGTGCATCAGCGGAAATCTATCAACAAAAGCAACATGAAATTGTAAGTGGGCTAAAGGGAGTTGAGGCTATTGCTGATGATATACTTGTATATGGAGTTGGCAACACACATGAAGAAGCGCTAAAAGATCATAACAAGAAACTAAGAAAACTATTCGAAAGATTAAAGAAAGAGAATGTTAAACTCAATAAGAAGAAGATGAGGCTGGCTGTAACAGAAGCAAAATGTTATGGACATGTCTTTACTACGAATGGCGTTAAACCTGACGAAATGAAAATAGATGCAATTTTACATATGCGCAGGCCATCGAATGTACAAGAAACACACACATTTTTAGGAGTGGTAACGTATCTCAGCAAATTTTTGCCGAACCTGACTAGAGTGACAGAAAACTTGCGTGATATTGTCAGAACAAAGAACTACACCTGGAACGAGAAACAGGAACAGGCATTCAACAACATCAAAAGCATGATATCTAAAGCTCCGGTACTTCGATATTACGACCTAAAAAAAGAAGTCACAATACAGGCAGATGCTTCCCGGCAAGGCTTAGGGGCTGTAATGCTCCAAAATGATCAGCCGGTAATGTTCGCAAGCAAGTCATTAACACAAACTGAGAAGAATTATTCACAATGCGAGCTAGAACTGCTTGCCATTGTATATGCTTGCATGCGCTTTGATCAGTTTATAAGTGGTCGAGATAATGTTGTGATTCAGACTGACCACTCATCCCTGAGAGAGGTATTCAATAAACCCATCCACAAATGCACAAAACGCATACAGAGACTCAGGCTCAAACTCCAAAAATACGACCTAAACATAAAGTACATTCCTGGAAAACAACTACTTATTGCTGATTTGCTATCACGGTTACCGACTCCTCTTAACACTCAAATAGCGAGAGAAGATGAAAGGATTCTAAAAGTAGAACATTTTCTTCGACAAGTTGAAGCAACTGACCCTCTTAATAGAGAAGAATATGATGATAAACAATTAGCGGAAATAAGAAAGGCAACTAGACACGACATGACATTGCAGAATGTCATAAGAGAAATATGTAACGGATGGACCAGCAGCAAACTGGATCTAGAGACAAACAAATTCAGATCGGTAAGAGATGAACTCTCAATACAGTCTGGCGTGTTGATGAAGAATGACCGACTAGTCATTCCCACGGACTTACGAAAGAAATATATTGAATTGCTGCACTACGGTCATACAGGAATACAATCATGTATAGAAAAATCGAGACAAACAATCTTCTGGCCGGGAATAACCTCAGACATAAAAAAGGCTATACAATCTTGCCCAACATGCATATTGATATCGGACACCCAACGAAAACTTCCAATGATGACTCATGAGATCCCGTCGTTTCCATTTCAAAGAATTTCAATGGACTTCTGTGAAGCATCCTATAAGGGCAGGAAGAGAAATATCCTGGTAACAGTCTGTCATTATTCGGATTTTTTTGAAATAAATTTTTTGAGATCCACTACAGCTAAAGATGTAATTTTAGCTTGCAAAATGAATTTCGCTAGATATGGTATTCCTCAAAAGGTCATAACCGACGGAGCACATAATTTTAACAACAAGCTTTTTCATGAGTTTGCTAATGAGTTTAATTTCAGACACATAAATTCCTCTCCATACTACCCTCGAGGTAATGGAAAGGCCGAAGCCACAGTGAAAATTGTTAAGCGCTTAATAAGGAAGTGTGAAGAGTCGGGCCAGTGCTTTTGGAAAGCACTTCTAGAACACCGAAACGCTCCAAATCCAATAGGATACTCTCCAGCTCAAAGAATGATGTCAAGGTCCCTTCGAACAAATTTACCTGTAGTGACGAAGAGATTATTGCCAAGAATTCCCCTAAACGTAGAGGACAAAATAAGGCAGCGCCGTGCCATGAGTAAGGAATATTACGACAGGCATACAAAATCACAAGATGAGCTAAAAGAAGGACAAGGAGTGGCAGTTAAGCTTAACCCCGATGATCGAAATTACATAGAGGGCACCATCCAAAAGCAACTTTCTCCAAGATCGTATTCAGTGGAAGTAAACGGTAGGCATTACACCCGCAACCGACAATACATCAAATCGCATCCGTCAAGTAGTTCTGCCCAGGGTCCTTACACTGGCGAACATCAACCACTAATATCTCAGAGCAATGACTCACATACATCAAAAACAAACAGTAACAATAACCTACAAAATAATAACGACACCGAGAAAACAACAACTGAAAGTATCGTGGAACCTGACAGTTGTGAAATAGGATCCAATAAAACCAGCATAAATGAGGACAAAACGGACAACACTGGCACAACGAATCACGCAATTGTAGATACGACAACACGAGGCACAACGCAAACAAATCGCCCTAAAAGAATCAGAAAACAAACAGTATTGTATCCAAATTAATAAGTGAATGTTGCATTAAGTAACATAAATAATAAGTTTTGAATTGAAAAAAGAAATATTTAATATAAGTATGTACGCATGAATTGAAATTTCTTTTTGAATTAAAGAATGTTTCTAGGTTAAAATAAAATAAGGAAGCGGCATGTTATGATATTACATAAGACACTACTCCTGCTCATGTAAAGCTTAGGTTAAACATCTATTTATACTCATGTAAAGCTGTCAAAATGAATGGCACTCCGTGCCTATCCCTCGAGTCAAGCGTTTCATTTCAGGTTGCTACACTTTCGAAAAATCAAACGCAAACGTCCAGCGCCAGTTTACATCGAGTATCCACCAAATCCTTGACGATACCACAGGCTGTCGAGTTACTATCAAGTATCGTGATCGACGTCAAGCGCACTACTAGTTTCTCATATGGTACTTGTGCTGCGTTAATCCTGAAATGCTAAAAACCCCCAACTGGCAGCTCAATTATATTCGTAGGCTTCGCTTTCAAATCAACCGGAACACATTTGAACCATCCATCGCCGGGTGTGCATCGGCGATTCGAGGACAACCATACATTCGCATGTAATGGGAGGAGGTTAAAGGGTGGCGGCAGACAAGTACTTTCGAAGCCCTATTAATTCATCGAGGATTAAATGAGTCGAAAATATCCATCCCACTCGATCCGTTCGTGCACGGATCATTAGACTTAAATTGACAAGTGGCTCTATCCATACGATGACTTCGACGGGATCGAGCGTCAGGGTTTCGGAGCACTCACGCACAATTTACTCATCGAAATTTAGGCCTATTGATGACTGGGAGCTCCATAACGTTCGGCGTTTTCGAGCGATTTGATTGGAAGGATTTAAATCGATGGGCGAGGATGTCCGCTCGCACAAGGGCTTGAATTTATTCATAAAAGGTTATGTGCCTGCTTGATGGGGCATCTCAGTGCGTTTTAAAGTGTCCTTTGCCTCTTGAAGGATCTCGGAAGGACAATGGGGGAGAACGGGGTCTAATGGGTGGTGTGTTCTTCTTCAGCCTATTGTGTAGGGTCAACAAAAGGCACCACTTACGGGGTGGGACATGTATATGCACAAATGAGATGGGACATTGTGCATCCGGTAATGGCTGGGAATAAATTATTCTGTGTGACTTCGTAGTTGGGATCTTGATACTTTACACATGTCCTAGATGCCCTTTGAGATAGTACGGTATTTCGAGAAAGGCAAAAGAGGACACATTTTAAGGCATTCATCAAGTAAACAAATGTTTTCCGTTACTACCCTGAATGGTTATTGATGTGCAGATGGTGTGAGGATGTATACAACGGGCAAGGACACTCGTTTCCGTGCTCGTTACTACTGGAGACATTTTGTAAAGAAGTCGATTTAAATTGCGATTGAAGTGAGTTTTGTGACTTTAGTGGCCTTTAAGCTGACCAATTTAAAATTTAATGAAGGGAGTCTTCAAGAGAAAGAGGGTCGGGGGAGGATTTGAGTCATCAGTGTTGAAGCTTCATTTTGGTATAAGCAGCTTAAATCATCATTTTCGTAGCTAACTGTGGACGGGCTTGCGGGATCTTGTGTGTTATGAATCTTGGCTAAATAGAACCATTAACCATTAAAGGCAAGCTCACGCCGGCTTTCTCCACTTTTTTAATGTGTTTTTGAGTCGCTGCTAGCCGACGTCTCTCGGTTAAAAATAAAATTGTGATGGACTATTACAAAATAAAATCAAAAGGTTTGGTGCCCAAGAGGGGTTTTAAGAGTTTTATAATCTTTTTTAAATTCCATAAATTAGATGTGAGGAAATAACGAACCGACCGCCAATCCAGCGGCTCTTTTTATATCACATTTTCCGCCTCCAGTCGACTTTCCCTCTACACACTGGAAGCCTTGATTTTTGGGCCTTTTCCTCGTATGGAACATAGCCTGTCGCCTCTGTCAAATTTGTTGATGTTTCGGTTACGTGCCTTTTTTCTTTCTGCCGGTGGCGGCGGTACTCCTTCACCCTTAAGGCTCAAATCGCCGTCTGAGTCCCTTTCAATGTAAGGTGTCAATCTGTTGATGTGGATAATTTTCATGCTCCTGGTATACGCCTGTTGAATTTCGCAGACTAAGTTAGAAAACTTTCTGATGAGTTGTACTGGGCCTTCCCAAGCACTCTATAGTTTGGTACACATCCCTTTATGACGTCTTGGATTGAAAAACCAAGCTTGGGCACCAGGTTGAAACGTCTTCAGTTATGCACGAAGATCGTAGCGGCATTTTATCGACTTGGCTATTATCTTCAAACTATGTGTGGTTGCATCGTGAACCTATCCCAGCTTTCCTTTAAGTCAAGAACATACTGGGGCGGGTCTTTCATAGTCTTTTTATCAAATCCACAGGAAGTTTCAATCAACTACCCAATGTTTTCGCAGGTGTGAATCCAATGGAGTTATGCTCGGTTTTGTGGTAGGCCAAGAGAGCTAACTAAAGGTAGCTATTCCAGTTGGACTGGTGTGAATCCAAGAGCATACTACTGAACCTTTCCACCATTCTATCGGATTGAGGATGCAGAGGTGTAGTTCAAGTCTTCTGGATGCCGAGGACCTCCATGGACTTTTGGAATATGTGATCCATCAGCGCGTTAACTACATATTTCATCACTAGTTGGGCTAGGGACTGCGATGTGCCACTTGGGGAAATAATATCGGTTACCAGCGTTCATGCGAGGGAGTGGACCCAGGATGTTCACAGCGATCCTTCCGAAGGTAGTGGCTGGGAAACTCGGATGGAGGGGCGCATAAGTCCGGCGTTTTGGACCTCTCCATGCTATGCATTGAGTACAACTTAAGCACCATGCTTTGATAAAGGTAGTAGGATCGATGCAAAAGTATCTGCCTTTTACCTTACTGAGTGTCTTCTTTAGTCCTAGATGGCGACCACTAGGACTGTCGTGTAGATACGTTTAAATAGTTGGCACTGATGATTTCGGAACTACTATCAAATCCATCGAGGCGTCGGGTTTCTCGTGCCAAATTTTGATGATCATCCCGTTGGTCAACTTGAGTTCGTCGAATATCGCCCAGTAAGCTTTGACGTCAGCATTTTCACTTAAATTTTATCTCTGCTTGGCCGTTTCTTCCCTAATCCAGTGTGTGATCTGTAAATTGTTCCTCCCGGAATTATAAAACTACAGATGTCAGCCTGACATGTAACCTCTGTAAATCTTCTTTTTCCTCGGTGGTGCTGAAGTTCTTTCAGGTTCCACATGGCCTACGAGAAAGTTCCTTCGTATTATCATGCTGCTTGTCAGGGCGATGCTAAATCTCGATGTCGTATTGCTGAAGTCTCTCGATCCATCTCGCCATTTGACCTTCAGGTTGCCGGTTCTGAAGCAACGAATGGACGCGAGATCCGACCGCAGGAGGGAAATGTCGTCCAAAAGGATAATGGTGAAATGATTGGTGGCTGGAACAACAACCAACAATTATTGGCGCGTCACATAGTAATTTCGTTCAGAACGATTTAGTGTCTTGCTGACGTATTCGTTGACAACTTCCACCTCTCCTTGCCGTTGACTCAGAACTGCCCCTACACCTATGTTGGATGCGTCAGTGTCCAGTATACTCGTAAATGGAATTTCGGTCATTGGGAATGAGAGTATAGGAGCAACGGTGAGTTTTTGTTTCAGATGGGTAAAAGTATTGTAGCTTCACAACCAAACTTGCTGGTGCATTTTATAGCCCGAATCACTTGACGTTTAACCAATTCCATTCGAAAAAGCTGTTTTTTCTTTATCTTGGTCGTGCATCTCCACTTGCCAATATCTACTCTGCAAATCCATCGTGGAAAACCATTTGGAGCCAGACGATATGGAGAAGAGGTCGTCTATGCGAGGAAGGGGGTATGAATCCTTTTAGTTACGTCGTTAAGGCACCTACTCGTATAGTTGACGCAAAACTGTGACGATCCATCCTTTTTCGAATGGGCTCTGTCACTCCCCGCTTCATCATATCTTCAACTAGTTCGACTAGTTCGACTACTTGTTCGCATTTAGTCAATGAGACTAAACGTGCAGGCATTTTGCCAGCTTTCAATTCCCTTTCGATGGTGTGCTTTGCTAATCCAGTGTCTGAGCATTCGCTAGGTCCAGTGAAGTAAGAAGAAGTAAGCTTCTGAAGTGGAAAACTTCGGTTGTGCGGGTTTTTTTTCTGCCGGTGGCGGCGGCTGAATACAGAAATATTTAATGCCGATGGTTATACGTCCATCAATGTCATTTATGAAAAGTAGTTCTTTTAATAAATAAGAGTGGTCCTATCACGGTCTCTTGAGGGACTCCTGAAATATCGACATCAAAATAGTCTGGTTGATGTCTATGTTAATGATAGTTGGAACTGTCTTATAACTTTTTGCCAGATTTGGCGAAGGTAGTACATTCTTCATCTACGATACTACCCACGCCAAATATTTTCCGCAAGGTAGAGGTTAGGCGTCCGTTCCAGTATATTATATGTCATTTGGATGTGGAATAACAGCGGTTGTTTAAATACTTTTCTCCGTTTTCATAGGGGTTTTGCTTCATTACTTTTAAATGAAGAACCTCAGCTGATAGTCAAGGTATTTTAGGAAAAAAATTGGGTCAGGATTGGTGCACTTGGAAACAAGGAATAACCCGGAGGAACAGCTGCAAATAATTCAAAATAGTCTGAACGTTTGGCGATTGATTTGTCAACGGTTGGAAAACGCCTTAAGATCATGGGAATGATCCAAAAGTAAGAAATTTGATCCTGTATCCAATATGAATGAAAGGTGCTTGTTATTGGTGCTTGTAGTAAGTGGCTATCCAGCGAGAGGTATCAGTTTTAATTTAGCACGTTATATAACTGTGATGACTGTTAAAAGTAGGGAGTTAATAAAACACTCGAATAAGGAGTTAGAATATACAAAATTCACTACAAACACGAAGCAAATATGACGGAAATGCATCGTAACATTCGTACTGTTTTTGATCATTTAGTCGCTAAATTTTAACGTCTCGAACAGGTAAATGATTTAAACCACTCTAACTCGTATTCATCCGGCAAAATCAACCAGAAATACTGCCGCCGTAATTTAGAGTGTGGCAGAAAACATTGTTTTTTTTTATTTCAGGAAGATCACATGAACTGAGTCTATTCACAAGCACTTTGCGTCACATTTTGCATAAAGAATGTATTTATTAAGTCCGGTTGACACGAGAATTGAAGTCAGCAACGAGTGACAGATTGGTGCATCTTTTATTTTTACTTTTTTTTTATAATTCGCTCCTATGGTGCTTGTCACACAACCTGAACGGGGTGCCGATGGTTTATGTCGAAGATGTTCATTCACTACTCCCCGGGGTGGTTGTCCTAGATAGGATTTGAGAGATTCGACTGAATTTGCGTTAGTTGTAGTTCACAGTAACCATGTCATTAAGGTGGTGTTATATTCGAAATGCACACACAGAATATGAATTCTGAAATGATCTTATGCTGCAAGTGGTATGCCTTCACAACTGATGTTGTTGCACAGTTTTTCCCTATATTGTTATCCTGGTGGTGGCATTAGGTATTGGATTGATGGTGATTGACTTCTTTGCCTCAAATTTGTGCTATGAACGTGGATGATGTATATTTCTGCGGAACGGTGCCACATGTCTTACAGCTTGTAAAACATTGGCTTTATTGCATGATAGTTTTCCTAGACATTTGATTTTCAAAATAGAAACCTCGATTTTCCGTTAAGATCGTGTGTTATAACATCATTAGACTTTTTTCTATGGGGTTGTGCTAAACATGGCAGTCCACGTCAATGTCCCACATGATGCAGAGTATCGCCAGAAGAATGTCTATTTATAGGTAGAGCCGAGGTTACGTTCTTTAGACGCTGTATTCTATTGTATTACTGGCCTCGGATCATCATCATCTTCACAAAAATTTTAATGCAATCAAATGTTCATTGATTGAAAATGACACCTCTTGTTGGATAGACTAATATTAAATATTGAGGATAGGTTTGAAAAAGTGTGAACATCTTTCGCATATCTTTTCCATATCGATGGTTATTTGAGCGAGTGATTTATGAGGGCGAACTGAGTTTTTAGTTTTATATCGTCGTTGGTGTTCCTGAAGGTGAGATATCAGCACAGCTCTTAATATAATAATAATGCAATCGGTTATAGTATGTAAATTACCTTGTAGCCAGTCATCACCGACTGTTGAGCGGAAGGTCTGTAGTTCAGGTCTGTCCATAACTAAGAACAATTCTTGTAAGGAAAAAACTGTGCGACAACATTAGTTGTGTTCAAAAATATACCACCTTAATATACGTATAACACCTTAATGACATGGAAACAAAATAGTTACTGTGAACTTCAACCAATGTGACAAATTCATAGTCGAATCTTTCATCCTATCTAGGACAACCACCCCTCGGAACGAACATCTTCGATACAAACCATACACCTGCACTCCGCTCAGGTTGTGTGACAAACACCATAAGAGCGTAACTCTTGAACCTGCGCGAACCCTATAAAAAAAAACGCAAATATAGAGCTATCATCTAGCCAGTAACAGTACAGTTGGTATTCGTATGTACTCGTATGTTCAAAATATTGTATCTATACTGAATTGGGAAGTAAGTAAGGCCTTCGTTGATTATTTTCAAGGCTTGAACTCTGAATAGTCATTCAAAAGGTGTCAATAGAGTTGCAAAATCCGTCATCAGAATCCAAACATTTGTTTCAGTATCAACCAGGCTTTATGAAATTACATATCTCTATATTCCATTGCCAAAATGAGCTTTTGAATTAATTTTATGAATTTCTGCTACGGAGTTCTTTTACAGCACACAAAGTCGACGGATCGTGCACAAAAGAAAGTGCATTCGCAGTCACTCCATAGTCCTTCGATACCCATGTAGCGCTGTAATTGAAACAAAACATCTTTTGATTCCTCAACTATGCAAACATAATTAGTTTTAATTGAATTTATTATTTGCTTCATAAGCCCGTTGTCCGAGCGTACTTGTCGGCCATGCCCGGTTCAAGGAGGAAATTATGTTGTACGACGGCCGAGCGATGACTATCGTGCTTCTGGCCAAATTGGCCAGGAGCTGGTTTTAATGCGATTTTTATTCGTTTGTTTCGCTTTCATTTCACTGTGTTTCTGGTTTCTTTTTATCTTTCTGAGTATCTTTTGCTGGCATGTTATAGTTGGGATTGGTATGAAATGGAATGCAAATTAGTTACATCCGTCCTAGTCGTGTATTCTTAGTATGCATACAAGGACTCTAGAGTGTTCTAGTTGAAATATCCTGGATTTTAATTACACCAGTAGTGGTCAGCTCCCAAATGAGGTAATAGAAATGCACAGAACGGGCAGATAAACCGGCGCAAAAGGGAATAAAAAAATAAGAGAGAAGGAAAGCAGGGAATGGAAGTGATGTGGTCTCCGGGTCTGGACACTTGTCTGGCGTGGATCGGTGGGGATTGGGGAATAATTTAATTGTCCTTTAGTGTGGATGCAATGAGTTATGTGAAAAGGATATGGGATTATGTTATTGCCTCGAGGTAATGGCGGTTCCTTATCAGAACGGAATACGGTAAGTGTTCCAATGGGAGATTTGGGTCTCTTCACTAGATTGCTGAATACGGAAGTACCAACGGATAGAGAAGGAGATACGTTGCATGCCATTTTAGATAGTAGATGCCTGCTTGTATGCATGTTCCATTTTGTTTCGTATGTGGGTGAAACGAAATTAACGAAGAAGGATTCTGTTTTATAAAGCATTTAAGTATGGAATTAGGGTAAAGAAAGCCCAGGAGATAGCAGAAATGAGGCCAGTTATTTAGATCAACGTCCAAAGGCATACATAGATGAAAGCTGTGACATGCTACTTAGATTGCTATTAAGACGTAGGAAGTGTTATCGTAATGTGCTCTATTAACAAAATGACCCAAAAAGCAATTCTGTTGCTTTATTGTTTCAGGCCAGTTAACATTTTTGTATAATTTTGGTTGTCTGTTGGAACGTCCATTCCGTCTCATCGAAATGTTTGATTGACCAAGACTACAAAACACTTTTTAACTCTAGTCGGTCCTTAATTTTTAGTAACTTTGTCAAATTGACACACAATGCTCTATTACTTGTATTTTGGAGAAGCCAAGAGAGTTTTTTTGATTTTTTTTTTTTTGATTTATACATATGTCTTACGATACTAAGTACATTTTAAAAAAAATTGAAGGAAATATTGTTGAACTGTGTGATCATTGCCATTTTGTTGCTTGTTGCTTGTCCATATTATAGCCTTATAGAGTAATAGTTTGTTACTAGTTGATATTTTTGACTCCTTCCACAGAAGCCAATAGTGTTGCCTAAGTTTTACTTTTATATGGTTTGTTGTTAAAATTTGTTAATTTTTAACGGTGGTGGTGTGTACTTGGTTTTGGTTATGAAAATTACTTGGACTGACTTCTCATCATTTATTTTTACGTTCCATTTTTTTAACCAATCTATTCGTGAAGAAGATATCTACTTCGTCAAGATATTCTTGCAATTGAATTGTTGCAGTATGAAGGCATTTGTCCGAATAAGGGAGAATCGTGCCGTCAGCAAACGTTGCAATCATAGAGCATGGTCTGTTAGGAGGAGGAATGTCAGCTGTAAAGGGGACATATAAAGGGTCCGCCATCTAACGTTTTTTTTCTTCAAGTAGTGCTTATTTCGTGAATGGTAACACTTAGCTCATGTCTGATTTGACAGATAATTAGTTTTATCCTTCCGCTGAACGAATATGGTTGTGTATACGCTTGAACAACGCTTCGCTAAGTGGGCCTGCGATCGACTTACAGAAGATGCCGATTTTGCCAAAAAAATCATCTTTTCAGATGAAGCTCATTTTGATCTTGGCGGGTATGTAAATAAGCAAAATTGTCGCATTTGGGGCACAGAAAACCCGCACGCATACATTGAAAAGCCGGTGCATCCAAAACGAGCCACTGTTTGGTGCGGATTTTGGTCCAGAGGCATAATTGGGCCATTTTTCTTCGAAAATGAGCAAGGAGTGGCCGTTACAGTCAATGGCGATCGTTATCGGGCCATGTTGAACGAATTTTTGTTCACAAAAATGGAAGAGGAGGATATTGGCAACATTTGGTTTCAACAGGAAGGCGCTACGTGCCACACAGCCGAAGCTACACTTGATGCTTTGCGCCCTGTTTTTGAAGATCGCATTATCAGCCGCAGAGGTGATGTCGTTTGGCCACCTCGGAGCTGCGATTTGACACCGTTGGACTATTATTTGTGGGGTGCCGTCAAAGATAAGTGTTACGCCGACAAGCCAGAGACAATTGACGCTTTAAAGGACAATATTCGTGAAGCCATTGGTGAAATACAGCTGCACACAATCGATAATGTGCTTAAAAATTGGACCGATCGTGTAGGCTACTGCATGGCCAGCCGAGGCAGCCATTTGAATAAAATTATTTTCCATTATTAACCGGAAGGATTTTACTTTCAAATAAAAAAAGAAATTTGAAAAAATATTCAGTAGTTTTTTTATAGCATTTTCAAAAAAAAAAAAAGTTATTTGGCGCACCCTATAGTAAGGGTCCTAAGACGCTGCTTTGAGGGACTCCGGTTTTGGCTACGTATAAATCTGAGGATTCCTCATTGTTTCTTACGTAGAAATGTCGATCGGTTAAGTAACTTTTGATTAAAAGGAAGAAGTTTTTTAAGAATTCTTCTTCTTGAGAGAAGATTCTCAAGTTTGTATAGAAGCTTATCAAAATCTTTTGCCACATCAAGAAAAACTGCTGCGCAAAGCCTCTTTTCATCTAGGTCTGTTGATATTTTGTTTATCACTTGGTGCACTTGTTGAATGGTTGAGTATTGTCTTCTGAATCCGAACTGATGGTATAATCTTTGAGTTAATCAGAATTGGTTCTAAGCGGTTATGTAATAGCTTCTCAAATACTTTGGTAAGAATTGGGAATAGGCTAATCGGTTTGTATGAGGATGCGTTTGTTGCGTATTTTCCCGGCTTGGGTATAGCAATTATTTCCGCCACTTTTTGAGAAGAATTTAGGTCTTATTGAACCATTGAACAGGTTACGGAGGTTATGGAGGTATACAAGTGCTGCATTAGGTAGTTCCTTGAGTAGCTTTCCTGTAAGAAGGTCATAACCCGGTGTTTCCTTTTGGTCCAATTTAGCAGTGGTGTGCTTTATTTCGTTTAGATTCACTTTTTTAATTTGAGTAGTGTTAGCCCCATAGGGGGGGAGACGTGACAGTTAAACATTATCTGCATCATTGGAATTTTTTTTCTTAAAGTAGTATGCTAACACAGTAGTTTTGTCGCTATTTTCACGGACCCAGGTATCATCTAGTTTTTTTAGTGGGTGATGTTTAGTCTGAGTTTTGAACGATTTAGTAATTTTCCACAGTGAATAATTTCTTTCTGAGGTTGGAGTCAAGTGTTGGAGGTGCTTAGTCAACTTATTGTTCTGAAAGGTCTTCAGGGTTTCCTTAAGATCTTTAACTGCTTTATTTAGCTTAGTTTTGTCTAGAGGTGACCTGGTTTCCTGCCGTTTTTTCCGTAGTTTTCTTTCGTTTATCTGTTTTCTTATTTTTCGCATTCCAGTCTGTCTTGCTATTATACAGTTTATGAGCTTTTGGTATATAGATAGATAGATAGATAGATAAATTATATTCTTATAAATTAATTGAAGAAAATACAAACAACAGGCTTGAAATACATGGTGACGTAATATAAGAATAGGTAGTGACATTCAGTATTTAAATACAAGTGTAAAAATAGTGTAGAAAGCCACTTCAATTATCTGAGACTATACTAAATATGTTAAAAATGGGTGGGGTGATCATAAAAATTAAAAATAAATAAATAATCTCTAAGCATTATAAGAAACAAGAACCAAAATTAACTATTACAAACGAAAATATAAATAAAGATAATAAAAAAAAAAGAAAAAAAGAGACAAGGCATTGAGTGAGACATAAACAAATTAAACCAAGACATTAGCTATAAGAGATTCTAAGGCCACATAATCAAAACTAAAGAGCCATATTTTTATGCGCTTAAAGAACATTCCAGGTATTGTTAGTGTCCTAATAGACTGAGGCAGTGCATTAAATAGTCGAAAAGAAACTACAGAGAAAAAGTTACGATATGCAGTGGTACGGAAATTGGGTACGGAAAAAGTGTTAGACAGGTTCCCACGTAGATTATAACATGAAATTAAACGTAAATTACGATTACCAGACTTCATAAAGAACATTTTTAGCACCTTAAAACAATACAAGTGACGAACAGGAAGAATTTTGAGTTCATGGAACAGGGGAAAGCTGGAATGTCTACCAGATTTACGACACATTTTCCTAAGGACACTTTTCTGCAAAATCAACAGTGGTTTAATTCTATTTCGACACACGGCTCCCCAACAAGCGATTCCATACTGTAACTTGGAATGGAAAATACCATAATAAATCATTTTTAAAAGCTTAGTAGAACATAAGTTACGTATATAATAAAAATGTCGAAGGGTCCATCGAAAATATTTTTTCAGAGTATTAACGTGATTCGCAAAACTCATCCTAGAATCAAGGATAAGCCCCAGATACCTTTATCCATCTACTCTCTCAACTTTAAAACAATGATTACAACAGACAATATTTTCACAAAAAGAGGGAGATGAAGAACCAGACACATAATGGCAATTATACATTTTATATATAAGACACTCAGGTGCATGAAAATATATATTAGCATCCAAGAAGTCCGAGGAAGATAAGCTAAAAAACATTATCTTGGCTTATAACTAAAAGATGTTCCGCAAACCAGTGTCTCAATAAATATAGATCCCAATTGATATCAGAGACTAGGTCCAGAGGACTGTTAGAGCCATAAGTAAAGCCAATGTCATCCGCAAAAGCAGTTGGAGAACCCTTGAAATTAAGAGCAAGAAGCGAGTTGATATAGACCAAAAACAGAATCGGACCCAAGACCGAGCCTTGTGGTACACCTACGTTGGAGAGCTTTATTTCACTTCTAATATCATCTATTTTCACTAGTTGTGCCCTGTTTTTAAGATATGACTTGAACCAATTGAGTATAAATCCACGAAATCCAGCTTTTTCCAGTTTACTTAACAAGATGTTGTGGTTGACCATGTGGAATGCTTTGGTGATGTCAATAAATAAACCAGCAGTACATTTTTTCCCATCGAGGTGTGACATTATAAGAGAGCAAAACTGTAAAAGCGCATCTTCTGTCGATTTACCTCTCAAAAACCCAAATTGATTAGGATTGAAAAACTTGGTTTTGTCTAAAAAACTCAATAATCTTTTTTTCATTAGTTTTTCAAAAATTTTGCTGAACACTGAAAGAAGTGAGATGGGCCTATAGTTACCGATATCTTCTGGGGACCCTTTTTTAAATAATAGAATGACATCTGCACATTTAAGGCATTCAGGAAAAAACTCCTTCAAACACGCAACGATTATACAATTTTTCCAGGACATCCACTGTGAAACATGCAATTTTTTTGAGCAGATAGTTAGAGATTCCATCAGCTCCACACGTAGACGAATTAGGTAAGTTACCAATAATTTTCAAAATTTCAAGAGCAGTTATGGGTTGAAAAACAAAACCATTACTATGCAACGGTTCACCACATCCACGAATGTAAAGACAAGTACAATTAATCGATTTGACTGTACTAGATTGCAGGCTGCAGCCAACATTAGCAAAATAACAATTAAAAGCGTTAGAAATAGCAACTTTGTCATAAATTAAAGAATTTTCAACACGAATACAAGTGGGTTTTTTATAGGCAGTTGATTTATTCAATAAACTATTTACTACTCGCCATTCGTTTTTTAAATTACCCTGTGCAGAGCTGAATTGAGTACGGTAATAGTTATCGCGGCAAATTGGTATCTCTTTCTTAAGATCAACACATAGTTTCTTATATCTTCTTTTTAGACCCTGGTTAGCAGGATACTTATTGCACTTAATTCTGAGTTTATTTTTATATACAACTTTTCTAAGTAAAAGATTAGATATCCCAGGTTTAAGTCTTTTAGCGGATTTTATTGAGGGCTGAACAGAGGAGCAAGATAGAATATGCTTCCTAAGAGAGTCAATGAAGACTGTAAAAGCGGTAGATGGATCTCTACAATTAAAAACATCAATCCTTTGACCATGCTCAAAGCATAAACAATTTTTCAATCTGTTAAAGTCAACTCGCATTTTTCTATGGTGGGGATTAGGAGTTCGAGAACCACTGGTTTTAGAGATAGTTATTAATAGTCCTGTCATGCAATGATCAGTAACTTTAAAATCAAAGACACATTTTTTACACTCTATGGGCGCTACGTTACTGAAACGCCCATAAATGTGATCTAAACAGCTTCCCGAAGTAGGTCTAGTGGGTTCATTGATAAAGAAAGCTAGACCATGCGAAGAAAGTAATGACAGGTAGCTAGATACAGTTTCATTATCTTCCAATGTATTAATATTAAAATCTCCTACTATAATTAGATTTTTTGATTTTTCTCTAATTAAAAGATCAGAAAATTCGTTTAAAAAAGTAGCAACATTAAACAAATGCAGTCTATAGACACAAAAAAACACAAACGTAACCTGGTTAATTTCAATAGAAACTTGAAAACACTTGACATATCAACGCGCAAGACATCAAGAATTAGGTGTACATCTTTGATAAAACAACCCACTCCACCTGCAGCGTAACTTTCATTTGTTTTAGAGACACATATTGATAGGGTGAGTTGTGTACTCGAGCATTATTGGAGAATGATCAGGAGAAAGATCGTGGATGGATTTGATTTTGATGAGAGCTTGGATGATATTTTTCATTATGCAGAAGTCAAAGAGGTCAATAGTCTTCGTAGGGTCTGTTGGTCAGTACTACTGGTTCTCCAGTGCTTATGTATTTGCAGTTGTTGATCTTATTTGGGTCCAGTAAATTCTTTCCCTTTTTGTTCGTTAATCTCGAACCGCAGTCGGTATGTTTCGCGTAAAGTCTCCTGTTGCTATGAATCTGGATCCCAGTTCCATCAGACAGATAGTTTTTGATTTATAATTGTTTATTATTTAATCATCCATAACGACACTTATCGTGAATATGGATATCGAAGACATAAAATTTATCCACGATTTTTACCTTGAGCCAGAATCCTAACTCCATATGATGAAGTAATCTCCAATTGAATTTTAAAATGTGTCAAAATGACACCAGGACCCAATGAGTGTTAAAACACTTTTGCTCTAAATATTTGCATTCATCTTGGCTCCTTTGTCCAATAAACCATGACAAACGGTGGCGCTTGACTTCTGGTGGCTTATCGAAGTTTCGAATTTTTATATGATATTTCCGTCAATACAATTACGAGTATGTTGCTTATTCGATTGGGAATTCAATCATCAGAGGACACGATATTCGACAATTGGCTACTTTCATGTAATTAAAACAGTTCATTTTCTCTTAAGACCTTTTCTAAGCATCGGTAAGATTTGGATCTTATAAGGCTGTAGTTTGAGGTAATTCTTCCGACACCGACAATAGCGTCAGTATTGCCAGTATTGTTGTAACGTGCTCTAATACGAGGCGCTAAGATTGATTGACATCGACTAGCTGGCAGGCTGTAACGATATCTATTTGAGACGTTTCCTTTAAATAAGGCGCTATCATACTATAACTCATGAATTCTATTATGAATAAAGAAGAATCCTCGAAACTTTTGCTTCTGAATGCTCGTAAATAATGAATCCAACTATCATTTGATGACATTGCACGCAGTTTTACCACCTAATTTTTTTACCCCCTGTTATAATCTTCTGAAGACTATATATTCAAATGGGTCACCGGGTACCTAATTTCAGGATTTCAACAGATATTTCTACCACGTATTTGGGCCAGGTTATACAGAAAGTTTTGGCTGTTGTCTAATCTTTAATGGAAAAGCAGAAGAATTAAGCATTAACCTCAGCTGGGTGTCAAAAGCTACCTGATAGGGGAATCACGCTACGTATATGCCTCATGGTAGTAGAACTAGACTTATCTCGTTTTAAAATCAGCCGATGCAACAATATTCAGGATTAAGGGAGTTAACTCCCAATTAATACTCAAAATCATGCTCCACGATCAGGATTCTAAAAAAAAAAAAACAATTCGTAGCACTCCCAACGGTCTACCTGATCTTAATGGTGGTCTATCGTTTTTTTTCTTCTTAACTTTACTTTACTTCTTCTTAAGAACACCCGTACCAGATAATACACCTTATCTGTGATAATATTGTATAATAAATGTTTTTTTCCAGGAATTTTCTGCACTGTTGACCATGCTTTCTTTGACTAATGCAACGCTATTCAAATGTTTGCGCGATTTTTGAAAAACTTGTTTTACCTCAGTGGTTCATTGCCTATCTTCTGTTACCCATTTTGGTCATAAAATCGATGTTTTTGTACGGTTTTCAATGTTGCCGTTTGACCATCACAGAACACTATGGTATATTTAGACTCTTTCGATTGGGCTGTAGTTCTAGATTCAATCATAAGCGCTTGTCTTGGGTGCTTCTTGATCCGCATTTATTTATTTATTTATTTATTTATTCCAACGTAATGATTTGCTACACTGTAAAATATAATATCTTATAAATAGTAATAGCATTCAATAGTTCATACAATTTTACAATTTTTAGCGAGAGTTACGTGATGAATAAAGAGTAAATGTTTACAAATTCGAGCATAAATGTGTTTTTAGTTTCCTTTTTAAGCTGGTAGTGTTGTCTATTCTTCTTATTTTGCGAGGCAAAGCATTCCATAAACGAATGGAGTTTATAAAAACTTGACGCTCAGATGTCAGACACGTATGGCGAGGATAAATTAACTGTCCGGATCTGTGTGAGGAGGATAAACGAATTTTTTCATATAAATAGGAAGGTTGATGTGTAAGTAGAATATCCGAAAGAAGGCATAGGGTGCGAAAATGGAGGACATTTTCAAAAGTCATGTGCAACGGGTGCTTGGTGTACCGTGAGACTCGGTCATGACGTCGCAATTCAAAGACATAACGTACTATACTATTAAAGGCGACAGTGAGTTTCCTCATAGAGGTGTAACTGCAGTTTTGAAATATCTCACAACCGTATGTGAGTACGGGTAGAGCCAGTGTTTTAGCAAGTAAAGTTCTAGTTTTGATAGGGGTGAGAGACTGAGAGGCCCACAGTGCACGGAGTACACCGTACGTTTTCCCTACGACTAGATTAATATGATTGTCCCAGGTTAAGCTTCGATTAAACATTATACCCAAGTTTTTTAGAGAAACAACGTACTCTACATATATTGACATTGTTCATGGTGATTAATGGGAAGTAAGATAGATCCAGGGGTGTTTAAGAGATCACAATGCACTTGGATTTTTTAGGGTTTAGCAAAAGACCATTTTCACTTGACCACTGTACTATATCTGCAAGATCGTTATTAATGCAATTTGCAGCATGTTCTATTAGACCTAGGGGGCAGCTAAGAGTAAATTGTACATCATCAGCGTACATGTGTATCGAGCTATTCGTTATAAATTTCGGAAGATCATTTATGTAGAGGGATAAGAGCAGAGGTCCTAAAATGGATCCCTGTGGCACGCCGCGGATTTTGGGGAGGAAGTCGGCAAGAACATACTTTATTTGTACAGCCTGCTTTCTGTTATCCAGGTAAGAGCTTGGTTAGCTTGACAGCGTGAGTCGAAAAGTTGTAGAGCCGATGCAGCTTTTGACAAAGAATACCATGATCGACCGTGTCGAACGCTTTGGAGAAGTCTAAAAGGACTAAAAATGACACACTTCCTTCATCCAGGGCACATCGTATTTCTTCAGAGATACATATAACAGCAGTGATACAGCTGTGTTTTTGTCTAAAACCTGATTGTTTGGGGGACATTTAAAGTATTAAGGCTGAGAATATGAACGAATTTGGTTGTCAGCACAACCTGTTAAGTCTCCCTCCACCTTACACAAAGAAGCTTGGTGTCTTAGTTGTCCTTGTGCTTGGAACTTGATTTTTCTATTTTTCGGGAAAAAAAAATAAAAAAAACATGTTGGCTGGTCCACTACTAATCTTGGAAACTTTGAGTTCACATTGAAGTAGTCACATATCTTCTTAAAATCTACGAAAATTTGATGACACCTCGAGCGGCACCTCTTGAAGTCACAATGGAAGTCTTCGATTATTTCCCTGACTTACGACATCAGTCTCGTTAAGGGAATATTTGACAGCACCTTGTTACAACTCGATAGCTACGATATTTCTCAGTAATTGTTGAATTGTGTTCGGTCAGCCCTTTTAAATACAGGAATGATGACCGAGATTTTCTATTCCTCGGAGATAGTTTCACTATTCCACATAGTTGTGATCCTGTAACTTTTTCATTGATTTTTCTACTGCATATTATACCAGGGGTGATTGAAAAGTGATAATAATTAAAATAAAACACGGTGATTATAGTTTAAAAAATTATTTGTTTTTCTATATACTCTCCTAACAAGTCAATATATTTAGTCCATATTTTTTTTAAGCCCGGAATTCCCTTGGAAAAAAATTCTTTGTCTTGACCCTCCCAAAACGCCGCAAAAGTCGCTATAACTTCGATATCGTCTTCGAATTTCTTTGATAGAAGTCACTGGCAGCTTGTACTTGCGAATATGGCGTGTGTATGAGCAGTTCAAATCCCATTTCTTGAATGGCACCCATCGCCACTGCGGCATTGTGAGCCCGAGCGTTATTTTGGTGTAACAGCGCTCTAGTTTGCAGTTTAAGACGTCATTTTTCTTTAATGACTTCCCACAATCTACTTATTTGGTCTGCATAGTAATACCCTGAAATAGTGGCTCTATTTTCCAAATATTCCACCATAATTATTCCTTACAATAAAACTGATGCTATTATCTTTCCCGCGGAACTTTGAATTTCTTTGGTCGGTGAGGTCATGATCAAAATGGTGGATCCAGGTCTCGTCCATAGTCATGAAGCGTTATTAAAACTATGGTCTGTTTAGAACTTCTCGTGACTATCATTTTATTTCGATCACCTCTCGTATCAATTCCGACCAATTAGGTCGATTTCTGTGGCCTTGTTATTCTTAAGCCTTATGTTTCTTTAATTTCCTCAATGGTTTAATGAACCTCTACGATGTGGATAACACAGTTTTCCACTGCTGCTAGCTCTCCATGTAGATTCAGCAGTTTAACGAAATAACACCTCCATTGGGCTGCAATTCTTTCGTTTTGCTCCCCATTATCGATGCGTATAAAAACTGATTTGGTTTGTCATCCTTTTCGTACAGCGTTTGACCCTGCAAACATTGCTCTAGAGTTTTTAGCTGCACATTCTTCATGAAATTTAGCAAACTTTTCCTTTGTCGTTTTTTGATAGCGGGCGCCATTGAGGGTAACTTGGTTGGTTGAAGAAATGTCAAGGAATGGCAAGTTCAACAGTCAAGAAATTTGAGAAATAAAGTGTAGCCTTTTGGTATTGTTAAGAAGTTTTGGGCTCTGTATCGGTCGTTCTTCCTACCACCACCTTACTAGCTCCTCAAAATTCTCCATAATTTTCACAAAGAAATTGCGATAAGATGTTGTCGTCAAATTTATTGTTGACTACTCAAACCAAAAATAAAAAAAAACACAAAAACCATTTTATAATTAAAATTTTGTTGTTTATTATTTAATTTAAATTTTTAGGCGTTTCTCCAAGAAGGTGTAATACATTCTTAAATATTAACTTATAATAAATTTCAACATATCTCTATTTTCTTTAAAAAAAAAACAGAGCAATAGATATATATATTTTTTAAATATTAAAATTAATTCAAAATATATTTATACAATAAATTTTAAAAAGGCTTGAACACTTTCGATCACATTAAATGTGTCTCATTCTTGCCACCAAATATAATATTTGTTTATTTCTTATTTTTAATTTTTATTATTTTTTTTGTAAGTAACTTAAATTGCATTTTTCAAAGATTTCAACGTGACATATTGACACATATAAATGTGGATTTTACAATAAATTTTATTTTTACATTTTATTCGCATAACGAATATTAGAATGGAAGATTATATGCCAGTTGAGAACTTATTTTAAATTTTTGGTTTTGATTTTGATCAAGCACTTGGCACTTTTTGCGAAAATTCGTTTTCAATTTTTAAGTAACGCTTTTAGATATTATTGCCTGTATATTTGCCCGCCTTTTAAGTTGAGAAAAGTTCGTTTTCGAGTTTAGACAAAAAAAAAAATGAAAACATTTTGACGGTTTTTCTGAATGTTTATTGGATTTCCGGTGGGCTAACTAAAATAATTTTAAATTTTTAAAGAAAAAAAACATTCTCGACATTTAACGTTCCTCATTTGAACAAAAAAATAAAGACTTAACATAAAACATTCACATATACATATGTACATGCATTTACCTATATAACTCGACGACTATCCCTAACGCCTGTTTAAAGTTAACCTTAAACAAATTGCCTTATTGAATTCACCACAGGAATGTTGAGTATACAGATTTGAATCTGCACAGTCTGACTTGTTACAGTTTTGCATGGACAACCGGTCGACCGGAAAATCCATTATTTACAACAAGTACAACAATTGGAAGCAGAATAGCCTGGATGATTGTGAAATCATTGACACGGGTCGGTGCGCTACTGGGTGGTTCGTTCGAGAGTGTAGTGAATTTCTCAACTCGCGTCCAGTCACTCAGTCCGGCAAGGTTCTTTGTCGCAGCCCGCATTAGGTAAGTGGTATTGGGTTCCAGGTTGCCAATCAGGAATGTCGCTCCTAGATTTGAATAGTCATAGGCATAACATATGTTACAAGAAAAAAAAATGGTTTCGATTGGTTACTTACCCTCTTCGAAGGGAAAGTCTCGCCGATTGGCGTGACTCCAGTTTCCAGCCACTGATTTGAATTCGTAATCAGTCAAGTACTCGATGCGGTAGCCGTTCACGTCCATTAAATTTCGAACCGGGGAACTTCGTGACGAACCAACATCCACATCGAATGTGTTTGAATTGAAACCGCGGAGTTGTAGATGGGCTGGTGGTGGTGGTTTTGTGCCCTTCTCGAGCTTTGTGGAGCGTTCAATGGATCCTTGATTGTTCGATGCCTTACATTTGTAGGAGTCGTACACTGTTTCGTCCTTAATGTCCAGCACCAGAGTGGAGGCATACGGTTCCGAATGGATGGTGTATTTATCCGAGTGAAGACGTTTTTTATTGCGATACCAGGTAAAGTTGGCCGGCGGTTCGGCGATAGCTTCGCATGTGATACTGGTTTGACCACCAACATATCCGTACTGCTGGCTAACGTGGTGCTTATGAGTCCAGAATGGTTTGTCTGTTGATGGAGAAAACAAAGGAATAGATGGTGCAGGGCAGCGATATATGATACTTGTCTAATCTTCTGCAAGAAACTTTAAGGAACTATTGTGGAAGAATGGCCACTGGCACGTAAATACCACACCACATGTGTCGATGCCGGAAAAGTTTCAAGTTCAGCTAATGCGAAGAATCTGTTTTATACGAGGACAATTCACTCGGATTGGAATCTTCCAGGGAGCGAAGCTACGCTTCCTTGCTTTTTGGAAAATTGAAATTTCATTGTTACTGCGGCTTGGGTTGGAGCTATATCATGGATGGAGTTGTGGATAAAGTTTTCGTGGTTAATTTTCAGGGATGCGGCTACTGCAGAAGACGATCAAGTTTACGCAAATTGGATAAAGTGCCGCTGTAGGTGATGAGTGGGAGTGATGTATGGTATGCAGTTTACAAATTAGTTGGTATAAGCGGCAGCCACTCGAGCGTGAGGGATAAAAGAGCTTGTGGTCGAACAAGTTTTGGTAATTATTTGGGAAACTATTCTAGTAGGGTTTAAGGTTGTTGAAGAGATTTGAAAACACTTGAATTGTTTGTTTTGAATTGTTGTTGGTAGATCGATGGTAGTAATATTAAATCTCTTCGATCCCATGAATTATAAATTTCTAAGTTTAATAGGAAAGAAAGAGACAGGCAGATAGTGACTAGGCTATAAAGTTGTGTTAAAAAAAAAAAACTAAAATCTGTTGTGCTACCACGAACGAACAAACCTTCAAGATGATGCCCGCAAACTGCCACTGTCGCGGAGATTTCTTTTTTGCATTCGGCTTATAATTCACAGTATTTTCTACATTTCGGGGTTGCGTGGTGTAAATGCTAGTAGTAAATGCTATAGATGTAAATATGCCACGTCCCACGGCCGTCTTTCCGTCACCAATAGGCAAATGATATATCATCACGCTCAAGCCCCAATTATTATTTTCCAGCCATTCTATAGCTATTTGCTGATCTATATCTGACAATAAAAAGCAATCGAAGTTTCGTCGACTTTATTGGCACGACACGGGATTATCGCCCGGGAATTTATGTCTCTACGTGCGTTGGGCAAAGGATATCCAAAAAAAATAATAAACAACTCACGTTCGATTTTCATGAGCACAGTCCGCTCCTGTACGTCCGAGATTTCCGGCGTGAATTGATACGCCTTGCACGTATACTCTCCCGTGTCATTCTGCGTCACCTTCTGAATGAGCAGTCCATCAGCCAGCTTACGAAACTTTGACGTGGCAGCTACTCAAAAAAGGAAGAATAGAGAAATAAAATGACATCCTTTGAATTCAATTCAATAAACTCGAATGAGTCTCGGAATACATACAAAATTCAATGGATTGTCCGTTCAGTTGCCAGGATACAGTCGGCTCGGGATCACCCTTAACCTCGCACAAGATAGTCGCATTGCGACCCTCCTTCACCGTCAGGATGGTTGCATTCTCGGTAAATGAAATTTTCTCTACAATCAATACAAATTGAAATCTGAAAGTTGGATCTTGACAAGCTGACCTAATAATTTCACTTACGGTATACAATTAGGTTAAAAGCGTTGCTTGCCGTTCCATCGCCATTGCTGCAGGTCCAGTTGCCTTTGTCGGCGAGTACGATGTGGACGAAAACGAGGGCCAATTGTCCTGGATTTTTCTCTTCGATGTGGATACGTCCTTTATCGTCTTTGATCACATCGCCTTTCGGTGATTTCCAGTGGAGTTTTGTTTCAGCCGGCGAGTTGCAAAGGACAATGTGTGACTCGTTCGTGAAACGGACGACTTTATCAACGGATGGACTAAGTGTAAGTACGTCGGACTGAGTGGCTATTGAGTAGGCTGTAAACAGAGGAAAATATTGCTTTACTTCTAGGAATGATAGAAATACACTTTCGAAGAAAACGATAGACTTGTACAGAAGTCCTTCGAATCCGACCGAAAAGTAAAGGACAACTTTTAATTATTTAGCGGCCCATGCCATCAGTCAGTATAAGGCCTAGAGTGTGCTTGAGTTTCCGAGGGACCCCTTCAGATAACAACTTGATTTTATTCCATGAGAAAACAAGTCGACAAAACAGTGAAAAGAAAATGTTGGTTGTTTACCTCTGTTAGGGTTTGTATGGTCCTTCGGTCCTTTTGCTTCTTTCCAGGATTTGCCCGGTGGGTTAATTTGAAACTCTTGGATGGGTTGCTTTTAATGACATCTTAAAATGTTCTTTGTGTCGTGAAAGGACGGGGCAGTTCTTTTGCTTCAATAATTCAGGATTCACTTGAAGGAATTAGTAAGGCAATAAATCGGTGCTCCTTTTGTGGGCTCAATTAAAGGGGACAAGGATGAGCTACAAACTTTTAAGCCACATATAAAGGGATTAGCTGGACAATATCTTGACGACTGCTATAATTAAGTCATTTTAAGAGTTGGGTCGAAAGGACGAAAACGGATTTACTACGATATTCTACGAATAGCTATTTAAACATGGTACGGAATGGTGCGGTATGAAATACAGGATAATGACCAGAGGAAAGATTAGAATTTTAATGATAAACCTAAAATCATCTACTCATTGCTGATGTATAAATTAAGATTGTTGCTGGCCGCTGACCATGGTTATTATCATTACATTATGTCCCGAGAGGCGGAGAATGGCTTCCCTAGTTGATTGTTTAAATAAAGTCGAATTCTCTGTGAATAACTTTGCCGAACAAATGCGTATCTCATTAGCTATGTTAAACTAAATGGTTTGCACTGTCATTGCAAACACGGTGACATGGATTATGGGAACACTGTAATCAGACTGCGAGCAGGGAATATCTAGAGCACGAGAGCAAAAGATAAGTATCAACATTAATTTGCCAAATTCTCGAGCTCCTCACTCCTTTAAAGAGGATGCTATTCAGCATGAGACTTAGCGGAGATTGCATAAAAAAATTGATGTCATTTGTATACCTTTAACTTTCTGGAATCCCTGTGAATCACTCCCTATCCCTACGGTCGTTGCTCCATGGCACGAAACATTTTTCTCTTTCAGTTGTTCTAAGTAATGGCACTCGTAGCCTTTCGACTTCATGTTGGGAATAAGCTGTCGGTGTGGTATTGATTCCTAATTTTTCCAAGATTTCGCCGTGAGATAACTTTTGCTCTTGGGAGCTCGACAAATAGCAGCATTTGGCTTCAAATTCAAATTTAATGAAAATTGAGTTATCTATTCAGTTATTGTCAAGTCTGATGGATTGTGAACGTATGCACACCAGATGGGTGAGCAATGGGAAAAGCCAGAGATGCATGAGGAGAAATATAACTTAATGTAGTTCCAGCATCTGATTGCAGATTGATTTCAATTTGACATTGCAATCCATACTCATATCTCCTATAGATTTCAAATGCAAATCATGTGCCGTAACAGATGGGAAATTAAACGAAAATTGTTCAACTTAAACTGAAAATATAAATTTCTAATAAAGAGTCTCATTGTCCTCACACTATGAAAGAGAGTAGATATTAGGGTCAAACTGATGGTCAAATTGATGTCAGTCGTGTACAGATCCGAACTCGTTGAATTCCCTATCAGTAACATTCTTGGCTGTTTTACAATAGGTTTCTATACTCCGACTTAGCTTTGACTTCTTTGACCTAATGTTACCCCGGTTCGAATTCGATCCCGGTCCCAATGGGATTCTTTCTATAATTCTGGAAAACTGTAAATAAATTAACCCATCCATTCGCTATCTGACAGAATTTTAGAGGTTGTCAAATATGTCGATGTAATTGCCATAGACTTCAGTAAAAATAATCCTACACTTAACCTTTCCTATTAACTTAAGACTCTTGGCTGCCTTAAATAACGGTTATTCAAAGTTCCTTTTAGATGCTTTGTATTCGATTCTTTTACCAAGGAAGGTTTCAAAGGAAAGCTTGGAGTTCCTCAAGGTAGTCATCTTGGTCCTCTTATTTTTATTTTGTTTATTAACAACGTCGGTTGCTTAACTAAATTAAATTAAATAACTTTACAAGCTTGTGTCAGAATAACATTTCTTGAGCTCAATTTTAATTATTGCCAAGGCAGAAAATGTATTTTATAAGCTACCAGAACGTATGTGATCTATGGCATGCTCAATCTTCTTTCTTTTGGTGAAATTTTAGTTATTTACAATATTCTTATCAGAGCCTATTCGGCGATTTTAGAAATGTTAGTCATAAGAGCTTTCGGATCTTTAATCTAATCTTTCTCACTTTGGTTGAACCCATACTAGAATATGCTAGCCAAGCATGCTAGTTTTCATTCCTTCTTAACTGAAGCTATTTATCGTAGACTGATCCCATTTTCTTTGGGAGTCTGGAAAGTATTATAGAGGTAGATAGGTGGAAGGTGCTTATAATAAAGGCTCTGAAGAATAGGATATGACTTGCCCGACAGCTACCCGAGCAGTTAACGAGAGCATAAGAAGTGCAAACATTTTTTAGAGCTGTAAACCTCGAACTGTTTAAATACAGACGAACGTTTGTTTAACATTGTCTACTAGCGTTATAAATAACTGCCTAAAGCTTTTTATGAATCATCTAATTAGTCCCTATAAATCTTCTTCTAGATCTAACAAGTTTTACGTTGATCAGATCTCCATACAGCGAACCTAAAATTAGATTCCAACCCAATAGGTAAGGTCTGAATTCAAGGCTTTTGTTTTTTCGCTTTTAAGTCGTTCAAATATGCGAAACGTAAACTCAAGAGTAATTGGACGTAAAGAGACGTCAACCTTGTCCGGCTCAGAAATGTTGCGAATCATAGTCGGAAGTAAATACCGATAGAACAAAAGCTCGTCTAGTTTGGAATAGTTTGGCAACTGACAAAGGCTCGGTCGAGCTGGATAAGTATGTTATAGTATTTGAGGTCGAGGTAAGAGCACTCTTTCACTCTTTCGCTCATTTATGTACTTGATTTATTTGAATGTTGAGAGTATTCTTCTTCTTCTTCTTCTTAGATGGCGCTACAGTCCGGTGTGAACCTGGTCCTCAACCAACAAGCGTCTCCAGCAGGCACGATTTTTACCAGTTGTTTCCAGTGCCGCACTCCCAGTTGGTTAAGGTTCCCTTCCATCTGTGTGAGCCACCTTAGATTCGGTCGTCCTCTGCTGCGTCGTCTCTTAGAGTTGAATTCGAAGACTCTTAGGGCCGAAGCTGTGCTGTCTATTCGCTCTACATGGCCTAGCCATCTTAGACGTTGGATCCGGAGATGTCGTACTAGGCCGATATTGCTGTACAGCCCGTACAGTTCATCGCTGTATCTTCTTCTCCACTCTTCGTTTATATAAACGGAACCATAGACTGAACGCAGAATTTTCATCTCGAAGCGACCAAGGGCATCCTCATCAGTTTTCGTTCAGGTCTAGGCCTCTGTGCCATAAAGGAGCACTGGGATGATCAGGAGGACTAATTAGCCAAGGTAGACGAAGTCCTTGACCACTTTAAATTCGTAGCCGTCAATTGTGACGTTCTGGCCAAGACATCGGTGTCGTGCGTCTTTTTTGGATGACAGCGTATATTTGGTTTTACCCTCGTTCACCGAAAGACCCATTTTAGTCGCTTTTGCTTCAATGCTTTTGAATACTTCATTGACTACTCGCTGTGCTTACACAATTGCGTCAATGTTATCCACGTCCGCAAGCAATTGCGCAGACTTGAAATATGAAAATCGTACCCCTTGTGTTTACCAGTGGGTCTCGTATGATCTTTTGAAGCACGATGTTGAAGAATTTACATGACAGTGCGTCACCTTGCCTAAATTCTTTTTCAACATCGAAGGTCTCGGTTAATTCGCTACCGACCTTAATGGAGCAGCGAGAATTCTCCATTGTCATCCTGCACAATCGGACGAGTTCGGCAGTGATGTTAAAACTAGACATGGTATAGCTCGTCCCTATGCACACTGTCATATGCAGCTTTAAAATCGACAAAAAGATGTTGTGTGTCGATTTCGAATTCTTGGGTCCTTTCCAAGATCTGCCGTAGTGTGAAAATTTGGTCTTTTGTTGATTTTCTGGCCTGAAACCAAACTGATAGGTCAGATTATCCATAAAGGTTTTTAAGCGTTCACACAGTATGGCAGAGAAGATCTTGTATACGATGTTAAGCAGACTTATTCCTCCATAGTTGGTGTAGTTATAGGGGTCTCCGTTCTTATGAACTGGGCAAACGACGCGACGCTGAGATTCCATTCATTGGGCATGCCGACCATATCTTACAGATGAGCTGGTGCACGGGCCCTATCAACTCATCTCCAGCTGCTTTAAATAGCTCAGCAGTCAGGCCGCTATGGCTTTATAGCCCTGCCATGCTTGCTTTACCTTTTTGTAAAACTTTGGAACACATTAAAAGCGTGTGTTCCTCTGTCCTTTTCTGTTCGTAAAGCTCATGAGCGGCTCTCGTCCATCTATGTAGCATGGCTTTGTTGAGAGTGTTAACAAAAGATAATTCATGATGTATACCAGGACGTCTATCAGTTTCTATTGGTTGCAAATGAAATCAGAGATAAGTTCCCCTTAAAGGTGCGACGCCAGTCTAACTAACTCTTATTTGGTACCCTTGAAGAATATAGACCAATGTACTTACAACAAGCTGGCAGCCCCAGTTTGCAGGGTTTTTTTTTCATAATATTATTAAATAATAATCAGCTTCTCATTCGTCATTACGAATCGAATAAAAAAGGGCATAACATCGTGAAAATATGGATAAAAAAATTAATTCCACAAATTACTGACATCAATTCACATGTAACCTCTTTGACAGCTGATAGTAGCTCGAACAATTCCCAATCTATGATGGATGAAGAAGTCTTAGGCAATTTAGTGCTCTAAGCTTGTCTAACTGTCTTTTCTTATTTTTAGAAATTCGAAACAAACCCTTTGTTACTCTCAGTGTCTCAATTCTTTCCATTTAATGCTAGTCTTTGCCAACTGCTTCATGCTTTAGTCACCTGCAATATCGGGTGATCCAATCTGTGGTTAAGAAAGTAAATTTAAATAAAAAAATATTCAAGAATTAGATTTTGACAAAATTCTTATTTCAAGATATTGTTCAGATTCTACCACTATGAATAAAATATAAAATGGTTCACATATTACAATATATTTTCCATGGGAATGCTGGCAGGACTCTATTCCAACAACGTCATTTTCAACAATTTTTCAACACACATATATTGGGCAAAAATTAAGACAACTTGACGAATATTCATATTCAAAGCGTTGTTTGCAAATTATGTATTCATAAAAAGAAATACAATGGTGACTAATCATGGAAGCAAAATAATTTCTGTGAACTACAACCAACGCGACAAATTCAGTCGAATCTCTCGAATCCTATCTAGGACAATTACCTCCGGAGAGTATTAACATCTTCGAACATCTTCGACACAAACCATCTGCACCCCGTCCAGGTTGTGTGACAAACACCATAAAAGCGTAATTTTTGAACCTGCGGGAACCCTATAAAAAAAAACGCACTATTTTGCTGGTTAGTTCCTTTCACCAAAAAGCGAAATAATTAGTCTAGAAATTTTTTGTCGCAATAAAACCAAAACGATTCACGTTGTGTTTCACCGCCTTGTTGAAACTACATGTCCGTCACACCCATATCTTCGATTTGAGGCTAAAATATATGACTATAATGTGAAACCGTTAAATTTGGATCTTCTTTAATCTTCCCTACACTAATGCAAAGTGTGCCTTTCGTTCATGGCTGTAAGACTTCTTTCATAGAGTCAGTATCTTCAAATGTTTTCTTACAGTTTTGCCCATAGCACGCTCAGATGGACGATTTTGTTGGCGATAATATGCTCGTAATATTGGGAATGAAAATATTGTAGAATCACTGGTTTCCTTCGATCCATTAGCTAAACAAGCATAGTCTCGATCGGTAGTTCGGCTTGAAACAGCGCTGTACAATCTGAGCCACGAATTGGTTAGCCCTATACTCATATACTGGGCCTGGCAACAAAAGACTGCGATTTTCTGTTTTTTCTACCTTGACTTCAACATACTTGGTTCAGCGCTTCTCCAACATCAGTATTACTTTGCGGAAGTGAGAGTCTGAAAGGCTGTGAAAATATTCATCTGCGGCTCTCTCAATTTCTTTTCGGAAAGAGATGGAAGTATGATGGTGTGAAAAGAGAAGAAACAAGTAAAATACATCGCCAATGCATCCCTTTGTACAAGTACGTTATCCTGATAAAAGATGATTTCTATCTTCCTTAAGCCAAGCCTCTTCTCGTGAATTATGGCATCCAGGTGGTCACGCTTCCACCCACTGTCTGGATTGCTGTTTCATTTTTGCCGTGTAGTGACGAACCCATGTCACATCCATGGTGACGAATCGCCGCACAAAATTGGTCGCATCCCTATTAAATCGGCCCAAAGATTGCTGCAAAAAAGAAAATCCGCAAATACATCACCCATTTTATGCAGAGCTTTCTCATTCCTTATTCCTTGTGCAAGATGTTTTGTACCCTTTTCTTCCGATATCCCTACAGCTTCAGCTACGTATTTTACTCACCTTCACTTGGCTATAGTCCAACACAATATCATGCACATTTCGATGGATTCCGGTGTTGTTGTGGTTTTTGGCCGTCCTTCACGTGCGATGTCTTCGAGAGATGTGCGACCAAGTTTAAAATCAGCGGCCCACTTTTAACAGTCAGACTCCCCATAAACCTATCGTCAACCTCGGTAACTTAAGTTAGAAGCAGATCGCCGACTCCACAGTCCACGGCAACAACATCGCTACGTGACGGAATCTGCTGAATTTGCACCTCAACACCGACAACCCAACGTTGCACACGCTGTCACCCGAATCAACCCTGAATACAAATCAACATCCCATGGGACAACGAGAACCGCTGCCGACACCTAAGCTGCGCACTCTAAACATCCGCACAATCTATCGCCGCCGACACCCGACCCATCACGACGGCGAGTAACAACTAGTATTTAAGGTAGAATAAGATTCAATGTAGAATTAGAATAAAATCAGTTGTTAGGGGTATCGCTGCCCAAATTTGGAACAAATAAAAATAATTTTTTTTTTAAATTTGAATTAAATAATTATTTAACTTACATGTTCAAGAGTGTACGCCCCTATGGTGTTTGTCACACAATTTGGATGGGGTGCAGACGTTCACTACTCTCCGGAGGTGGTTGTCCTAGATAGGATGAGAGATTCGACTCTGGATTTGTCGCATTGGTTGTAGTTCACTGTAACGTTTTCGTTTCCATGCCGTTAACGTGTTATATTGGAAATGCACACAGAATGTGAAATTTGAAGTGATCTTATGTTGCCAGTGTTGTGCCTTTGTCATCATTTTTTTATCATCTCTCGTTCACAACTGATGTTGTTGCACAGTTTTTCCGTATAGGACTTATTCTTGGCTATGGACAGACTTGAACTACAGACCTTCCGCTCAACAGTCGATGATGATTACCATGTACCACGACCACCCCCTTAATATCAAACCCTAAGACAATTTACTCCTCTAATCTATTTCTGTAAGCCGCGTACTATTTCCAACCGAAAATGTAGGTTTATCGGTGCGAATGGTCTATCGAAAATACCAGCTTTTTGTCTATTTCAACATTTCTTTATTTTCAAAAAAAAACAACTTCAAATCATGTGTTCCTTACGCAATTACGCATAGAATGAAATGAGTCCGGAGTCAATATCATTATTGGTTCTCGAAATATACGAGGCGAAGAAAAAGTTTATGTGCATACGAACGTATGCGCCGTGCCGCAGTGGGTAGTTTGTCGGCCGCTGGAGCGCAATGAGAACTATCGAATGCGCTTAGGCTTACTTAAAGCCTAACTAGCACGAAACTAGATAAAAAGGAGCCCCACTTAACGCGTGAATCACTTGCAAAAAAGTTGACCACGTCCTCTACGTCGCGCATCCAAACTACTGACAAAGTAAACGTCTTTTATCTGATTGAATTAAAGAAACAATTGAGTTGAAAGCATCCCTTACCCTTGTGGAGACACAAAATTCCAGCGTAACCACTTGACAAATTGTTGAAGTGCACTTCCTTCCTTGCATTAGTTGTCTATTCACCGTAACGGAGATGTTAAAAAAATTCAATTTGTAAGCTCGAAACTGTTTTTTTTTTGTCGGTAACTTATAGGGATAGAGGTGGCCATGAAGTTGCTCTAGATATGCCGACATCTTCCCAGCGCATTCATCTGTTTGCGATTCCATTTTTCGCTCGCTTTCTGCAAACGATTGCGAGGCTACAAAGTCCCATGGCTTTATCACTCCTTTTCACCGTTTACTCCCCATCGATGCCGTATTGTCTATCCAGTCCCAGGAGTCCCGTGGAGAGATAAGCCACGCGTGAAGAATTACTGCATCCTTCAATGCAATTTTAAATGTAGCGCAGCAGGAATGGGTAGCAACAACCAAGCGAACGTACACTGAGGACTAAATATGATTTAAGTTTTGATTAAAGATGTTTTTGTACAGTGGTCTTGCCGCCGAACCTTTAAGCAAACACAAAGTTCAATTCTCGCTTAACCCGCACTGGAAGAGTCTTCTATCTGCACGTCTTCGTAGTATGCATTTAATCTGCTGCTTGCAGTTCTCCATAAGTCAAGTAGAATTGCGGTTATTATCCTGCTCGTCTGCCGTAACTGTGACTGGATTATATGTAAGTGCATGGATGTCCTCTCCAAGTCTTCGTTCAGTCCATTAACAGCTCATAATCTTTGCGAGTTCTCATGTCCGTGTGTTGTCGGTAAGCCGCTGTCTTTGTCCTTGAGTGTCGAGGAGTGAAAACCGTTGGCGGAATTAATTGCAAAGTGGAAGATTCTTGTATTGGACGACATCAAGATGTCAAACAGCCACGAACTCTGTAAGCCAATGAACTCTCTGTTCGACATGTAATTAAGGAATCACCATTGAGCAGAAAACGGATGCTTTGAAAGGCGTTGGTGAAGGTAAATACATCCTGAGTCGATGGTAGAATTATCATTCCCTGGAAAGCGGGAAGTAAATGATACACTTTTACTGAGGAAGCGACAAAGATGTGACAAACTTTGTCCAGGAGTCACGTACCAGAATGTACTCAGGATGTTCCTGCATGTCTCTGAATGAAGCGGGATGTGTACGACTTCAAATAATTGAAACTGAGATTGTTGGCAATGTAGTGTAGGGCAGCTCTCCTTGTTAGTGTCATTATGAATGGATTTAAGAAAGGTTTGGTGTTTATGATAAATTGCTCGGAATTCAGTAGATGCGGCACGTTAGCTTGAAAGGAAAGAGGAGTAAACAATTACGCCCGTCATCTGCGGTGTATTTTTGGTGTGGTTTTTGCACTGGTTTTATAATTCGCAGTAAAGTTGTACTTTCAGTAACGTGATGTTATACCAAGAGTCCTTTACAGATATTAATTTGCTGCCTACTAAGAACAGTATACCTCTGAAAAGGCCGGGCAATACACAACCCCTGTTCGCTCAATTCACATCAATTGCTGCCACTTGTCAACAATGTCATTGTCTCGATTGCTCTTCTGAGTGTAGAAAAAGGAAACCATTCGTCTTCCTTTCATGCTCCCATTCGCAGTCTAAACAATGAAACCAATCAGTCACAGAACTGACGTCAACATCTCTCATACGCCAGACTTGCATTCGATAAGGACTACCCGTTCCGTGCAAGTTGTAAACATATGCGGCACCTATTCCCGTGAGGATGTGTGAAATACATTTCGCACGTGTTTGTTTTCGCAGAGTGAGTTCTAATCCGCTTGGCTTCACTGCAGAAGGACAAGGACACACATACGACTTCTAAAGCCACCCACGTCTCTTCACTGTAGTCAGCGAAAATATACTTTCGTCCTCAAGGACCTTTCTATGACGACGTTTTTTATTTTCTATTTGGTTCTTTTAAATTTTCCTTTAGTTTAGTGACGTCAAACGCGAACGTAATGTCCTTGTAACGAAGGTAGTCCCACTCTTTTATTTTTTCCCGCCATTGAATGCCAGCTACTGTGCTTGTCGTCGGATTTCGGAAACAAACTTTGTTGAAAAACTACCAGGTATTTTTGTAAATTAAAGATGATTCTATCTTTCTTCTCTTTCTTGGTGTCCTGAGAAGGATGGAAGGAAAGTTTCAATTCATATTGGTCTTATTTTCAGTTGAGAAGTTGTTTATTTGTTTTTGGCAGTATTTCTTCGTCTATTGATTGCTGATATTCGCGCGTTCGATCTATTTGTTCCATATAATGGTCTGCATTGCCCGGAGAGAGGAAGAGGATAAGGGAATTGAAATGTGTTTACTTGTCGATGCTCAGGAACTAGGGTCAGTCAATTTCCTATCATTCTTTTCAAACTTTCGTTGAAGAAAAAGAATCCTTGGGGCTAGAGCTTATTGCAAGATGGTATCCAGACTTAGTTATTTTTAATAAATACCTTTTGATTGAATTTCTTACGAAATCGCCCGGCAGAGTGTTGTATCGCGTTAATCGCAAAATATTAATAATAATTTAAGTAACGAATTCATGCATGAGGCGTTATATGCTCCTATGTTCTCCTAGGTTGTTGGGTAAGGAGAAGTATTTCACAAGGGGATATAACGTATGAGATACAATTGTTCACGATCAATGGACCGGAAATGCAATAAATCTTCATAAAATATATCGTGGAATCGCAATTAACGCTTTCCTCTGTTCACTGAATATTGGAGTGCAGGATTTTTAAGAACTGGATAAGTCCTTTCGATAAACAATAAAAACGACCAAGCGGCGGCGGGCCACGTAATTAAAGGAAATATTGTACATCCATACATATACTCGTTTTTATACTATAGAAAAAAACTAACGCGTCCCTGAAAATATTTGTCAATCAAGCGAATCCAGGAACATTGCATTGTTACGGATTGTAGAAAAGTTGGTTTCAGGTTGTGCAATAAATTTAGGAATAAATCCTCAGCTGCAGTGGGAGAGAAATTAGTGGGGAAATGCCGCATATCTTGGTATACGAATAAGGTTGCCAGAACCAGAAGTACTCGTAAAGGAGTTTGCCAAGTTTGTTAATCTACCGCGTGCACAAGAGCTTAACAACAAAAAATGGATCGCAAATACTAGGTGTACAACTTTGCTTCCGCAGTTTTTTCCCCAACATTTGAGCCCTTAATGAAACAAATTGGTTACACATGTATAATTCAAAATATTTTCCATCGTTGGCCGCTACTTTCTCCCATCTTTCGGACAGTGTAGTCCCATGTCGAAAAAATTGTTTATCTTTTGAAGCTATCCACGAATCGATCCAATTTGTGACTTCTTCATGAGATCGGAGCCAGGCCATGTGCCATTGATCGAAAAAGGTGATAATCAGAGGGAGCAATATCTGGAGAATGCGGTGGGTGGGGTATGACTTCCCATTTAAACGTTTCCAAGTACGTTTTGACCTCTTTTGCAACGTGGGGTCGAGCGTTGTCGTGCAGCAAAATCATTTTATCGTGCCTCTCGCTGTATTGTGGCCGTTTGTCTTTTAATGCTCTGTTTAAACGCATTAATTGCGTTCGATAACGAGCACCTGTGATTACTTCACTTGGTTTTAACACCTCATAGTACACGACGCCGAGCTGGTCCCACCAAATGCACGGCACGTACCCCGTGGATAACGGTTTGGCCGTCGACGTGGAAGCATTGCCGGGATGTCCCCATGATTTTTTGCATTCAGAGTTATCGTAATGATGTCCGTGCAGGGACAGGTTAAGAACATCCCTGCAGCGATACCTCTCGCTTGTCGTAAAAGGCGACTAAAACAAAGGTAAACAAAAATCACATCTAGGCAATTTAGAAAATACCAAGGTGAGCCTAGGGACACATATACCACCATTAAACTGCCCCAAAAGTGTACATGCAAATCAGTGGGTTGACACGACTGGAGATCACCGGTGTTGTAAGAGTAAGATCAAACAAAAAAATCTGGAGCATGCCCGTGTCACAAAAAAAAAAAGGCAGGCCGAAAAACAATTGGTGCAAATAAATGCAAAAACAGCAGCATTTGATTGTCCTCAGCGATGAAGTAATCCCAAACCGGGAAGCCTGCCGCTACTTTCTGAGCTCAAACCGGCGGACCCCACAAGCGGACCAGTAGGAATGCAGTTAAGTGGGAAGTTATGGTCCTACACTTCTGACCATAACGACGACGGAAAAAGGAAAAGAAGAAAGAAGAAGAAGATGAGTCCCCGGTCACAATGCGATGCAGAAATTCCGTCCGTTTTTGCCTCTGAAGCAACTGTTCACAAACACACAAACGCCGTTCAACGTCTCTTGGTTTCAACTCATACGGGACCCAAGTTCTTTCTTTCTGAATCATGCGCATGGCCTTGAGACGTTTTGAAATGGCTTGTTGTGTCACTCCCACTGATCGTGCCAGTTCTTCTTGAGTTTGAGGCGAGTCTTCACTCAGCAATGTCTCCAATTCTGCATCTTCAAAATACTTTCTCTCTTCCACCACTATGACGGTCTTCGACGTTAAAATCACCGTTCTTGAAGCGTTGAAGCCACCCACGACACGTTCATTCACTATACGTCCTCACCATACGTATCTGAGAGCATTCAGAACAGTAACACCTCCCGCAAATGACGAGAATTTGGCTCGTAAACTGACATTTTCAATCGAGAAATCGATTAATGTTTGAATGAATGAATGAATCTGCAACAGCATAACTAATCAACTAGTGGTGATTGTGAAGAAATGTTAAATACCATGCTAAGAATCTTTTGTTGTTGTAGAGAAGGATTTAAGATGGTCCATATAAATGCACAAAGTTTATCACCGAAGACCGGCAGACTTTATCGTTGCTATAGAAATAATTGGTGGTGTAGCCATACATATATGTGAGAAACGATCTCAAATGTAAAAGGACAATTGTTTCACCTCCTGACTCTTATATTGATTATGTGTTTGTTAATATAGTAAGTGGGGACAACTCTTTGCTCCTAGGTACTGTTTACAGACCAAATATTAACGTAGACTTAACACCTTTCTTTCCGGTAATAGAGACTATCTCAACTAGCTCTAAAAACATAGTGGTATGTGGTGATTGAAATAGTAATCTTTTGATCGAGAGGCATCTCACTGATGGGATGAAATCATTTGACTTACATCCAGTAAATACTACAACTCCCACATCACGTGAGTTCTACAAGCAGTTTACTAGACGTTTTCTTTGTTAGTAACGTCGATAGTGCACTTTTTTACAACCAACTTTCTGCACCAGCTTTTTCGAAGCATGACTTGATCTTTCTTACTTATGATTTCCATATGCGTATTCATCCACAAGTAAGAACTTTTCAATATAGAGATTTTAGCAATATAGATACAGTTTTCTAGAACAGAGCATAAATGCAATACTCTGGGATCAATTTTTTTTTATGACTTCACCGGATCATCAAGTTCAATTTCTTGATTCAACCTATAATATACATTTTTTTTAATCTACAGAGTGCGCCATCTCATTTGGGTCGATGTAAACTTTGAATAACTTCAACAATTGTCAACCGATTTTCATATATCATAGCGTTTTGGAAACGTCAATTTAGTACAAGTTTAACCATGAATCGTTTCACACCAAAAGAACACGCGGAAATAGTTTCAATGGTCATTAAACATGAACGCTCGATTGTGCTAACTCAACGTGCGTATCGTCCAAAATATCGTGATCGTGTTGCGCCCAAAGAAGATACAATTCGTCGTTGGGCCTCGATTTTTTTTCAATTTGGTTCTGTGGCAGGCCCTCGTGAGCAAGGCCAGTGTTCAAGAAGACTCAAGTTTGTCATATTGGCGCCGTTCGCAGCAGCTAGGCATCAGTGGGACCACTTTGCGGAGAATTTTAAAGGATGATCTTCACTTATTTCCGTACAAAGTGCAGATAACTAAAAGAATTTTGCCACAAGATGAGCCACCGCGCTTGGCATACGCACAAAATGTTGTTGCAATGATAAATGCTGAGCCGGAGTTCTGGCAGCAAATTTTGTTGACCGTTGAGGCACATTTTACGCTCTCTGGCTCAGTTAATAAACAAAATTGTCGCTTCTGGGGACCGAAAATTCTTACATTATTCACGAAGAGCCGCCATATGATCAAAAAGTTACTGTTTGGGCCGGTGTATGCGCTAAAATCATCATTGGACCGTATTTCTTTAAAGTTGGCGATACAGTGAATAAAAGTGACAAAAGCACAATATTTCTCTGCCAAACTTAAAACTAACTTGGGTAGTCGAACGCTGTGGAGTAACTTACGACATCTAGGTGTCAGTAAAGAGGGAATCAGGCCAAACTACATCGACGGTAACGAACTAAACCAAAAGTGCTTGCTTCTGGAGTATCTTTAGAAACAGCAAATTTGAATGTTGACTTAGATTATAGTCACACGCGTGTAATGCAATCATTTTTTTCTTTCTCATATGTTAACAGGCTGGAGTTAAGTCCTTTGCAATTGGAGTTGATGAAATTCACCCAATTTTTATCAAAGCCATTCTTCCTTTGATACTGTCGTACGTGACACATATATCAAGTCCTATTTTAACCACAGGAATTTTTCAGTAATACTTATACCGAAAAACTCAATAGGTGATGAATATCGAGCGATTTCAATTTTACCATTCCTCTCCAACGTATGCGAGCGGTTAATGCAAAAGCAAATAAATGAGTATCTTTCTCGACACAGGATGCTTGCACAAGTGCAATCGGGCTTCCGGGCGAAACATAGTTGTACAACTTCTCTAGTAAAAGTTGTTGAAGATATTAGGATAAGTTTGGATAAAGATGAAGTTACTTTCTTGGTTCTTTTTGATTTTTTAAGGCATTTGATACTGTTGATCATGCCTTACTCTGCCAAAAACTTGAATTACTTCTTTGGTTTTTCTCCATCAGCAGTTAAATTAGTTTCATCCTATTTATGCAATAGAAAGCAGGCCGTATCGGTTGATAATGCCTTACTCAATTACTTGAACCTTACGCGCGGGGTACCTCTAGGATCAATTCTAGGTCCTCTCTTATTTTCCCTGTACATAAATGAGATACCAGATTTACACACATTTATGCTGACGATGTCCAGGTTTATAAGAGCTGCCCTTTGGGTCTTATTAAAAATTGTGACCTTAACTGCATACATATTTGATTGGTCTTTGAAAAATGGTTTGAGTCTTAACTCTGTTAAATCTAAATGTCCAGAACAAAATTGGACCCTTCGTATTTTCCACAATTAGTTTTAAATAATACCACAATTGACTTTGTAGATAGATCAAAGAATTTGGGAGCTGTATTCAATAGATTTTTAACATGGAATGATCACATATGTTAAACAGCATCGTGGGAAGGGCTTATGGTGTTTTGCGGACCAACCTTTTACACCATTGAATATATGTATCATGTTGGTCTTCAGTACCCTATACTTGTGCATGGCTGTGAAATATTTGGTAATTGTGATTCTGTATGTGCAGTGGACCCCCGGTAATCCGGCCCCTGCCTAATCCGGCACCCCCTGTAGATCGACATGCCTATCACTGTGCCTAAAATTCATTTTAGCGAATTTGCACTGATGCATGATTGAACAAGTTGTAAATTGTTACTTTTTCTTCATTGTGTATCACATACAAGTATACATAAATAGTTATATCTTCACAAGCCCAAAAGCGGAAGCACAAAACGTTGACGATTGAAGAAAAAACTGATATTTTGGACCGCTTAAATCTCAATGAATCGTTCAGTGATTTAGGAAGTGAAAGATCCAAGAGTAGATTAAAAACTTCGTGTCAACTACTGACTGTGGACCAGGCGAGAGACAAACACTTAAGAAAGCTGAACATCCAGAGGTGGAAGAAGCTTTGTACATGTTGTTTCGTCAGGAAAGAAACAGGCATGCGCCTATTGGCTATGAAAGCTAAGTTTTTTTTTACAAAGAAATAATAAAAAACTAGGACTTTGTGGCTAGCAAGGAATGGCTAGAACGTTTTAAAAGTCGTCATGGCATACGTTTAATGACTATTACGGGAGAGAAGCTTTCTAATGACGCTACCTGCATAGAGCCATTTAAATTGGGATTTTTGCAAAAAGTGAAAGATTTAGATCTTACCCCGTCACAAGTATACAATGCAGATGAATCAGGGCTTTTTAGGCGTGTAATGCCTAACAAAACGTTTGTTTCATGTAACGAAAAATCTGCACCTGTACGTAAAGTGAGGAAAGATCGTGTAACCATATTACCACGTGCTAATGTTACGGATACACATGCGCTAAAAATGGTAGTCGTTGGAAAAATCTATTAAAGCACGTGCATTCAAAAACATTTATTTGTGCGTGGATGAAAAAAGACCTTTTCAAAAAGTGGTTTGATGAATGCTTCGTGCCATAAGTTCGAAAATGAGAAAATAAGTTCAAAGGGAGCTTCTAGATAATGCTGACGGTCATCCGTCGGAAAAAGAACTGACAACAGAGGATAAATTCATCACTGCGAGGTTTCTTCCACCAAACTGCACCGCACTGATTCAACCAATGGACCATTATATCATTCAGTTTGTCAAGCAAGATTACAAGAAAAACCTGTTGTGTATAAATAGTATAAATCTTATCACATTGACTTGTAATGGGTTTGAAGCAATACTGTATAATCCGATAAATTCGATAGTCCGACACCTCCCTGCAAAACGTTTGTCGGATTACCGGGGGTCCACTGTACTCGAAAATTACAAGTTGCCTTCAGCTCACATGATATGATCACGTCTCACACCTTTCCATTTATGTTCTGGTATGTCATTTGAAAACTATCTTAAATTTTGAACTTGGTCTTTCTTTTTAACATCCTCAAAACACAGCAGCCTTCTTATCTCTATAACAACTTCCAATTTCCAGGAAAATGTTACGTATACGCCGTAGTCGGTGGCGTCTCCCACCTTCCAGAGCCAGTCTCACGACCTGAAAATGGTGCACAGAGCTGCCGTCGATCCTGATCTAAGCCGTATATGTATCAGGGAAACCAAGTACGCAGAGCTAGCGAGGGAGTAGGTATCAAAATTGGGAAAATGGTACGAATACGCGCCGTAGTGCGTGGTGTCGATGGCGCCTCTCACCTTCCAGAGCCAGTCTCACGACTTGAAAATGGTGCACAGAGCTCCCTTCGATCCTGGCCTAAGCCGTGCATGTATATTTCAAGTGGTTCCTTCAGGGAAACCAAGTACGCAGAGCCAGTGCGGGAGTAGGTACCAAAATTGGGAAAATGTTACTTATACGCCACGTATAGCGGGGTGTCGGTGGCGTCTCCCACCTTCCAGAACAAGTCTTACGACTTGAAAATGGTGCACAGAGCTGCCGTCGATCCTGATCTAAGCCATGCATGTATATTTCAAGTGGTTCCTTCAGGGAAACCATGTACGCAGAGCCATCGAGGGAGTAGGTACCAAAATTGGGAAAATGTTATGTATACGCCCCGTAGTGCGGGGGGTCGGTGGCGTCTCCCACCTTCCAGAGCCAGTCTCACGACTTGAAAATGGTGCACAGAGCTGCCGTCGATCCTGATCTAAGCCGTGTATGTATCAGGGAAACCAAGTACGCAGAGCCAGTGCGGGAGTAGGTACCAAAATTGGGAAAATGTTACGTATACGCCTCGTAGTGCGGGTGTCTTTGGCGTCTCCCGCCTTCCAGAGCTAGTCTCACGACTTGAAAATGGTGCACAGAGCTGCCTTTGATCCTGATCTAAGCCGTGTATGTATCAGGGAAACCAAGTACGCAGAGCCAGTGCGGGAGTAGGTACCAAAATTGGGAAAATGTTACGTATACGCCCCGTAGTGCGGGGTGTCGGTGGCGCCTCTCAGCTTCCACAACTACTTTCACGACTTGAGAATAATGCTCAGTGCAAATCCTGCGTTAATTTTCGACAATGCGGACTTGCAGCCTGGGATTCAGCACTCAACTGTATCGGATCACAGCAAATGGTTTGTTTTTGTATCTAAATTCTCTGTTTCCATTACATAGCAATTGAGCGAAAAAATATATGTAACGCCGCATGCTCTTTGATCTCTTTCAAATTGTCCGAGAATGAGGGGCGCCGGTCGGCTATGGAATACTTTTTTTTTGAGATTTTCATATGAGCTTCTTTATGTAAGACAATAACGAAATGTAGTCTAAAAATTACAAAATTCCTGCTACTTTTTGAATATGGGAACGTCAGGTATAAAACACGTTTCTGTTCAAGAAATCGGTTTGAAGTCAGTTATGACAGTTTTGAGTTTAAGGCTGATTACGACAAGATATCTAATAAGGGTCACGCATCCTAATCTCGATTAGTAAAATATTTTTTTCACGAAGAAACTATCCTTCACATTTCTTCAAATTTCCCGCATTAATAAGGTAGCTTACCGAAGGAGCAGACTTTAAGTATACAAGCGGTATACAGACAAAGACAAAACAACAAACTGCACCATAAACAACAAGAATTTAATTGGCATCCTTGCCTACAACTATGTAGTACCGATCCCTTGACTGATAGTTTGCCTTCAGCACATTCTCTGCCAAGAAACACAACAATAACCAACTCGTAGACCACAAAAGCAAAGTAGAACATTCTCCGCATCTCGAACATCCTTAAAGTAATGCTCTTCCGACGTGATGGCGCCTCAAAGACGAAATCGATTTTCGCATCCAAGTTACGAAACGCGGTCAGAGAGAAACAAAACAAGTAAGTCGACGAACAACCGGGGGCCAATGGCGCGTAATACCGTTGGCACCGGCACGATGCCATTCCACATTAATGGAATGTCTCCAGATTTCCTTGTTGTCATCCGTCTTCTTGTGTTCGTGGATGTCCGCTATCTTGTCAAAGGCCGTCGTATAGGAGTGTAGTCGTATAATTTATGTTGTGTAGCTCCGCTGGAGTGCACTCGTTGTTATCGTCCTTGTCGACAAGAAACTATGTCGTCATTGCATTTTTGGTAATTCCATTAATTTCAATTATCCTCGCTGAGATTGTTTCCATCATTTAAGACACCAAAGTCCTTGCGGGGTATTTAGGTCAAAGGGATTAAGCATAATGCCATTGCGAATCCTTTTCGTTCCATTGCACGCTCGACTTGCGCTTGAATTCGATTACTTCAAATGGAGTTAAAATTAGATTTTATAAGATTACGGGGTGAGGAACGAGCTCGACTGCAAATCTAGTTGAAGTGGGTCAACAGGTCTGGGAGGGAGGGGGATGGAGTAGGCCGGATATGCATAATTCAAAACAGATTCAGAGAAAATCAATAACTGGGCTTTGACACAACTAAGATCCTTCTACCACGAAAAGGATTGCAGAAAGTTTATACAAAATGCATACAACCGAGATGCTGACAGCTATGTAAATGCAGAAATCCTCTTTGAACAACGCAGACTTCATGGTGTTTGTGTGTGTCCTTGTTTTAGCGACAGACCAGTTCACCAGTTAACAATGACTGGTTTCATGCTTGGGGTGTTTACACATCCGTAACTGAAGTGAACATTTAACTCTAACACACCCTATATCATTGGTATCTTTGGCCTTTAGTCAGGATTGAAGGGTGGGCAATGGCGTCATGGGGGGTTAAGTTGGTGTCGCGTCTATCTGGCGCCGCAAAGTTATTGACAACCGAGAAAAACTGCTGTCGTTTGAATTGGAAAACATGGTAGCAGGAGTTCTACTGAAGCTTGTTTGTTGATGCAGCTCTTTCAATGGACATTCATAACCGCTGATTGATGATGAGAGGGCGATTCATCGAAATAGACGGACTGTGATGTAAAGGCGAACAAGTGAACAAAGGAGAAGGGTCTTGATTGGTTATAATAGTGTTCTTGCCACTTATTATATGTATTCATGGATTTCTTGTTGAAACAAAATCAATATGTAAATGGAAAAGGCACTGCAAAAAACTGAATTCAGTGGTCGTATATGGTATATGCAACCAACGGGATCATGTAGCTCGACAGGACCAATCTCGCGTTTCTAGCATACTGTGCCCTTCCATGATTTGAACAGCCAAATAAAAAATAGGTCGAAGGATGTGTGACATGAAAACCATAAAAACCATTAAAAAAAACGAAAGGACTTCCTATAAAAAAACAAAACCAGGCAGATTCATATTCACATCATGTTGCCCGCCTGTCATCCTCCATTTTGGCATGGTTCCAGACCCAATGAAATGCAAATGAAACAAATCACAAAATAATTTTACATCCCATTCATCACCGAAATACGATCTCGGATATATTCGAAAACACTTAAGTCCTGGCGCGAACATGTGGAGGTAATTTTTACTTACCTCGGGAATGTTTTTTCAGCACTTAGAAAGCATTTTCTTTGCATTTCATCTGCAATAGAAACGGGTGGAAGGATATAAATCCGACGAAATTGAATTTTCAGAGGAATGACTGTAGTCCTTCGTGGATGGAAAGGACTGCAGGTTCGTTACCTCTTCTTCTTGCCGTTTCTTGCCATATGTGTTTTCGTACCACAGAGCTCTATTTTTTTATGGTTAGCAAGATAATAGTGTTGAATAGCCGTACAGTGGTGGTGTCGTTTATCGAATTGCCCAAGGAGCTTACCCACAAATCTTTCGTGAAATTAAATTTGCTTCTTGGCAGTACCGAAATCCTTTAAATATTCTATTCCCATCCAAGGATCGATCCAGATTGGAACCATACACACCCCATCTCATGCTAATACCAATCCAAACTCTCGCCTTAATTATCTATCTGACCATCTAACCAAACACATCCATCCAATCCCAACGTGCTTAGTTTTCAAATCGATTTAGTATCGTCGACGTGCCAATGCATCCGTGGCCGAGTTAATGTCATGCGAATCTTTCTCCACCAAATGATTAGTTTAATTAATGGATGGCCGTGCCCGAAAAATCCTTGCTCCAGTTGATGCTCTCCATCGAATCACGACCATGATCCTGCTCCATCACCATTCCACCCTACATGGCTTGGTGGAAATAGGAATATAAAATGAAACCAAGACTGTTTCGATTTTTGTTGGGCACAAAAACTCCCTGACCTAGTTTCGGTGTGAATCAAAACTAATCCAGTTTGAGATTGAAGCTAGGATAGTGGGCAGGCGAATGTATGATATCATGTGGTATTGGGGATGGAGCGCAATGCACTGATTCATAATACTGAAAAGAATAGTTAATTGGAAAAAATGCCTAATTAGGATGCATTTTCATTAGGATGCGGATTTCGGGATTAAGGTCGGAATGGGTAAATGAGTTTGAAGAGGGTGTGCTGTGAAAGTTTGTCAAGGACTCTGTAGAATGTTTGGCTACAAGCTTGCTCGAGGGTACTTTGATTTTCGATAAGAAAATTGTTCCGCTCTTAATGGCGTTCTCATCCTATTCCGGCATCTTTAAGCATACGAGGGTGGTCCGATAAGTACTTAGCCTCACCGTCAGATGGCGCCAGTATCGCAAGAGCAGCTTACTATCATGTGGTACATTCTAGTAGACGGCTACTGAAATTTCAGCCGGATCGGACTCGCAGTTTTGTTTTGACCGCGTGTGGCAGGGAAATCGTGCAGCGAAATCAAAGAGCGATACGGTGACTCTTCTCCTTCGATGACGACCATTAAAAATTAGTTTAACGAGTTTCAACGTGGTCGCACGTCGGTTTTTGATGAGCCACGACCAGGTGCCCCAAAAACGGCTACCACGGAGGATAATGTGACAAAAATCCAGAATCTCGTATTGGCAGACCGCCGATTGAAGATGAGCGAGATAGCTGAGACAGTAGGCATATCCTGCATGAAAATTTGGGCATGAGAAAGCTGTCGGCGTGATGGGTGCCGCGTTTGCTCACTCCGGACAACAAGCGCAACCGTGAGACCACTTCAGAGCAGTGTTTGACGCTGTTTAAGCGCAATCCGAAGGAGTTTCTGCGTCGTTTCGTGACAGTCGACGAAACATGGATCCACTGGTACACACCAGAGACTAAGGAACAGTCGAAACAGATTTCTTTTGTAGGCTACACAAGTATTTATCGGATCACCCTCGTAGGGACTTTATAAGCAGGGTTGAGTAAATAGCTTAGGCCCGGCTTACGTAAAACTTATGATATTCATATGAAGGGGAAATGTTTAGTTATTTTTGGGCTTGACTTCGTTGCTGGTGTCTAACTTTGTTTTGCCACATTCTACGTGGCTTTTGATTACAAGCGGAAAAGTTCCTTTTGGTCGCGAGAAAGCGTGTAAATTACGAAAAAAATACCCCTGAATGTGCCATACACAGGGAAATTCTACTTAAGCAGCAGGGAGTGGAAAAAGATTACTCAGGGAGTACCACACGGTTCGTAATATAGGCCCCTACTTTTGAAAGTATTGACGCTGTCTGACGAAATGAGCGCTTGTTCCAGTACAATACTATAATGATGGTATCTTCAGTTCAAACCTGCTTTGTGTTTATTCCAGCGCTTAATTGCTCTATTAGGGTACTAGACGCGACTGGCCTATGAACTAACAGACACTAATACTAGGTGGCGCAAAGTTAATCATCCAATTTCATTTTTGAATTATTTCTCTACTAAATAAAAAAAATTGTTTTGAGTAATGGAAATCTTTACTTGGACCTTTACACTTTTTTCTGTTAGGAAAAGATGACATCCGTCAAGTGGCTAACGCCAGTTTTGATACACATTTGTATCCGTTTTATCGCGTTTTCCATGACTTTCCGCAAGATTTCCGGTGATAATTGTTCGCATTCCTGTCTAATATTCTCCGTAAGGGCTGCGGTTGTCTGAGACTTCTTGGCATAAACCCGCGACCTAAGCAGCCCCAAAGAAAGAAGTCTGGGATGATTAAATCGACCGGTCTTGATGGCCATGCCAAATCGCCAAAATGGGATAACGTGACCAGGGAACGCTTCCTTCACATCCGTTGTGGCTCGTGCTGTTTGTGCGGTTGCACCGTCTTGTTGAAGTCACATGTTCACAAGCCCCTCATATCCAATTTCGGCAGTAAAAAGAGGTTTATCATAACAGTGGCCGTATTGCCGATGGCGTCCTTAAAAAAATACGGCCAAATCACTCCTCATGTGTGAACGCCGCATCACACAATGGCTTTGAGTGGATCTAATGGATGCACGAAGACATCACACGCGGATTTTCAGTGCCCCAGAAATGAAGATTTTGCTCATTGACGTAACCGCTTAGGTGGAAATGTGCCTTGTCGCTCATGATGGTTTTCAACACAAAATCGTCCTCTTCGTTGTTGAGATTAAGGATGGCTTGACATTGCAGGCATTGACTGATGCACTGTTTGCACTTTATACGGGGACATGTGTAAGTCTTTCATTAAAATTCGCTGTTGGATCCGTCTGGTGATGCCCGATTGCGTGGGCCGTCGTCTGAATGATGTTTCTCCGTTCTCAGCGACATCGGCAGCCACAGCTGCAATATTCTCGGCCGAACGACCATTCCGGTGGCGGCCACGCCACGCATGGTCTCCTGTGGTTCCAGCCTGTTCGAGTCGAGTAGTCAAGCGCGGAATGTTCGCCTAGTTGGTGCGACACGATTACGAAATCGACGTCGAAATTCACACTGCCCTAACACCACCGACCGATTATTGGTCAAAAAAATCTACACAAATATTCGGCACTCTTGCGGAATATGCATGTTTGTTTGTATACTGCGCCTGTCTGGTTTAAAAACATAAAATATAATTGACGTGCGACGCAATTTGCAAGAATTATAACATCTTCCGATAGGGTCATTCATTTTGCGCCACCTTGTATAATCTCAGTTAAAGCCTGAAAAAGCCTGCGAACTTTGCTCGAGGGTTCTAATGAAGAAAGATATGTACCTTCCGGAAAAGAAAGCTAGTTAGGTAAGAGTTTACCATTCGAATACAATCCATTCACTTTTCCTTTACAGCTTATGGGTTATTCAATCAAGAAGTAAGTTGATAAAATAACGTTTTTTATACAGGGACCGTTCCTCCTAAGATCTGCCCCTCTCAATTCCCGACCTTTGAAAAAAAATGCACCTAGAACGTGCCTTCTATTTAGAATAAACCTATTAGCTTTTTTGTTACTTTTCATTGATTCATAACCTTGGATAAGGATGCTTTCATTTAATGCAAATTTATGTTGAATTATTGGATCGCCGAACGGGTCACGTGCAGCCAAGGTAATAACCCAAAATTAAGGTTGTGATATTAAATAAAGCTGCTGGTGGAGAGGTATTAAAACAAGCAACGTGTACGTGTACAAGAAATCAAGGAGCCCATCGTCTACGTTTTTCTCTGTACTTATAAAGTAAAGCAGAAAAAACAAATATTTAAAGCTGAGATAGTATCGTATCACGAAGAAGTACAAAGTTTGCATAACGAAAGAATCAAGACGTGGTTAGTGAGAAGGAAATGGTTAAGACATGAATAGAATGTATTCGAAAAGGCGGGGAATTGATATCGGGCGACGCCAGACTTTTAGCAGTTATGAATGAACCATATGCGATAGGCATAAAATGCCACGAAATCGTAAAGAATTTTAGTAGTTAGTCTCACGATAGCAAAACAACAAAATATAAAAATGTCAAATTTTTATAGTCGGCCCTAAAAACACTATAAAAATATGTAAAAATATAAAAACCCTACAAAAGGCTGTAATAACTTCTTGAAACTTATCGTCTAGAAATCGGGGTTTGAATTGTTAGTTATAAAAATTGCGAGCATAATGATTCCTAAGTAAAGGGACAGAGATAGGGAATGGGTGTCCTTATGTTAAGTTTTTTTTTGTTAATTTCTTAGTTCATGTTCATTTATTTAAATTGTTATAAGTTAATCAGAAGGCAGAAAGGCATAGCTTAAGTTCTTCTGTTTACTTTAGAGTGTCCGTATAGGCCGGTAGGGAATTTTAAAGCCAGTTACGATTTTTAAGTTATTTTTAAGCATTTAAAAAGATAAGAAATGAATTAAAAATTAAATCTGAAATCACACAGAGATGGGGGATCTTTGTAGAAAATGAGATACTGGAATTAGGTTTCACTATTTTTATCTGAAGGACTGAACCGATCCTAAGGTTCTAAGAGCTGTTCTCAGAGCATTTTTGTGTGATTTGAGTGATTTAAATAAATTGCACAAGTGATGAGAAACGCTTTTTCATGCCAATTATTGTAATTTTACAGAATTTTTGATTTGTTTTCTGTTTAAAAAAGAAATTCCTCTCAACAATTATGTGTGAAAAATAACATCTCTTAAGGGTCCATCACGGGCACGTCTACGGGGTTCTATATCAACACCAATATTTTCAGGGATTAAGTCCTTGTTGTTGGATTACCCATGAGAGTGTTCTAGTGGTGTTAAATCGTATCATCTAGGTGGACAGTTCATACCATCATTAAGTGAAAGTAATCGTGCTGGAAACTTTGAAAATTAGGGAGCAATAGCGCTGTGTTTCTAAGTGCTGTATGACTCGTAGGTCCATCCTATTGAACATAACAATCATTGTATCAACATTGTAGCGCTTCTTTCGACAAAAAAAGGATAAATGATTCCAGCAGGCCCAAAGCCATTTTTTGCGGATATAATAATTTTTTAAAATTGTCCGAAAAATTTGTTGACGATTTCATCCAATATGAAATGAGCTTCATCACTAAAGATGATTTGTATAAAATTCTTCCAACTAATTGAAGAAAATTCTGAGTTGATCATGATCTGTCGGCTTCAGGTTTTGTGTTTATTTTTCGACTTTTTACGATAACCAGAATCATCAGTTTGTTCGCTAACTTATGAGTTATTTGCGAATTTTATTTTAAATAATAAAAAACAGTGACCATTTGATACTATTATAAGTTTGAATAATTTTAATGTGTTGTTCTAGCATATAGCCTGCCTTGATTGAAATATGAAATAGCAAACAGTTATTGTTAGAAAATTATTTGCTACTAAATGCCAGATGTATTTGAAAGATCATTACATTGTCTTTCATTATCCGTCAGTTTTTCGTATTTGTCTTTAAAGGAACATATTTATTGCAAAATAAATTCCTTCCTTTGGCAAAAGAAACTATATACTAAGAAGCATGGAACGCCGTTCCTCACAGTAGATGGTCTTGAATACGTTATTCATTTACTGTTATAGTAATGAGATTGGTAGATATAACATTCGCCAATGGAAAGCAGCCCAAGGAATTCGAGAGTGGCAAGTCATTTAACAATAAATTGCAGCTATTTTTCGAAAGCATGTAAAAGTGGAATGATAAGTGTGCCTGACGTATGAGTAGTAACTACAGTGAGTGAACTTAGAGTTGTGGGTTTGTTTATGTTATTTCACTTTTTTACATTTTTTGGTAGAACCGGCATATTTCATTCCTATTTCAAATGCTTGATATTTACAATCAATTTATTTATATTTTTTTAAATGATAAATATTCAACAAAGTTAACGTTAACATTTAAATAATTTTGCTTTAATGTTTAATGGTAAAACTAAAAAAATTATTCCAATGTTTGCTCATTTATAATATCAAAACAATCTGTGTTTAATGTAATTTTGGAAATATATTTTTCCAGTATTTTTTCGGAATGCTACTTTTTTAACTCTTTGTAGGGCAGAATAAAAAAAATTAAAATACGTAGTGAAAAATGTTAATTGAAAGAAATAAAAATACACGTGTTTCTGGAAAAATCTTATTTTTTTATATATTTGAAGAAAACGGACTTTAAGGGTGTGTGACAGAAATGTCAAATTGCATGATAAGGGTAACTTAGCTTAGGTGAAATTGTTCGAAACAATTATTGTGTTTATTAAAACACAGAGCGACCCTATATTTCTCGCACATTGTTTGTGAGACACCATTTAGGAAATTTGCAGCGTATTCTCTTTTCTGTCCAAACAGGCCAGTGTCCTGTTTGATCTTGCCTGATTGCCACTGGAGGAACAAGACTCAGTATACCATTTTTTAACAAATATTGTATCAATTGCAAAGTTGTAAAAAAATTATCAAAATACAACCTGTAATTTTGGTTGTGAAGTATATTTCGTGATAGAGGCATGACAATGTTTGAAGATGCGCCTAGATCCGGTTCGTCGGGCAGTAAAACATTTTCTGAGCCAGTTTCGGGTTCTATTTTATTCGCAAATCCAGAGACTCCACTAAGAACGTAAATCTTATATCCCCATTTGTGTGGCTTTTTTGGATTATATCTTTTCAAGTTGTTTCTTGCTTTCGTAGAACATATTTCCTCATCGGCGCAAAGATATTGCTCTAATGGAATTTTCGCAAAGGTGTGGTTCAATTTTTGAACAAGTGGTTTAAGTTTGAAGAGCCTGTCGAATTCCAGATGTTCTCGTGGACAATTTTGTGAATTGTCATTGAAATGTACAAATTGTCGAATCCTTTCAAACATCTTTACATCTTCTTGAATTAAAGGAGTTCCAATTGTGCCATTCCAATGACTGGTAATTCGGGGAAGGTAGATCAAAGACATGACATACACTATGCCAATAAATTGTTGGATATCCGTTGTGGAAACTCGAAAACTATTATTGGAGTCATTTTGCACAATATATAAATTAGTTTGTGTTGCAATGAATTCTATTAAATCTTTGGGAAACAAAAACAGGAAAATCTGAATCGGATTATCAAGCTCTAAGATGTGTGTTGGTAAGTTTTCATGCCCTAGAAAACGCAACTGTTCCTCATTTAAAAGCAGATTTTTCTTCTTCCATCACAGATTGATTTTTGTTGCTTTTTAGGATGTGACACAGATGGCGTTCCTTGCGGTGGAGCAGAAGATGCGGACGGATCAGATTCATTGTCTTCTAAAGTATGAATAATCTCAGGAAGGTTAACTTCATCATCTTCATTTTCATCGCTAAAAAACTGCTCTTGCTCTATCTCGTTTTCTGCTTGATAATCCGGATCTGCAACACTGTCATCATCATCTTCCATGCCATCTTCGCTTTCTTCGTATGCATTCAACATCTTGGCTATTTCGTCTTCCGGTAGAGGTCAGAAAGTCATTCTAAAAATGAAAACAAGTGCTTCATACTATAAGCCTCTTTACAAAGAAATGCTTGCCCTTGTTAGGCAATGTGACATTTCTGGTACAAACACGACAGAAAGTCAAACTCATCGAAGGCATTCAGTTACATAAAAACCGACACTAGACCATAAAGTACGTGTATTTACCTTGTATATTTTCGAAAAAATCACAGTATTTATCACGTTTTTATATTTTTTACAGATTTTTATTGATTCCTTAAAAACACGTGGGCTGCTTAACAAGATCAGTCGACGAATGACTCCGGTTACACGGCGCTAACGGGATCAACATTTTTCCTGTTAAACTCAGTTGATACATCGGTTTGTCACAGATAGCCTACTTCGATTCAAAATGGATTTGAAAAATATTTTAATTTTAATAGGCAAAGAATCGGTTTGTGACAGATATGTCACACAGCGCTACAAAGGGTTAAATGCAATTTACGAATCGAGAGATTTTTTAATCCTTAGAAGAAGTAAGTTTCTGCTTGGACAGGCCATGAGCCATCATTTGTCATGTTTCTTAGAATATTTCGGCCATGTTTCCCTTCAATACCCCACTCTAGTCGGTGGGAATCTGCAGTCTAGTTTCATTTGATTTGAGCAGCTCATAGTAAACTATACCCTTCTGATCCCAACGACTGCAGAGCATTGGTTGAACCGATATTTGGCTTCGCAGTTGATTTTATGGATGGCTGTGTAACGAGCTTTCTGAGCCGGGAAATACTCGTCGGGTTAAAGTCCGTCACAAAAATTTGTTATCGTGACACCCGCAGACTCACTAGTTGTGTCGGGGCAGCGATTACACTACTTTGTCCCTTCTGGGATCTTTTCGGGACACTTGTCCGTAGTGGCGCCTTAGTCGTCTTATCGATACTGTCGCGCTGACAGTATCCAATCCGTTTCTTCCTGGGTAAGAAATCGAGTCTAGGTTCTGTTCTGACTGATATCAAATTGTTGGGAGTAGCGTGAGGGTTAGCCCGTTTGGACGAAAACTTTGAAAAAATTGTCTTTAGCTTAGACCCTCGAGTGCGGTGTTAAGGCTTGACCAGACTCTTGGGGGTTAAATCCCATATCGGAGTGCTAGTCTTGCGGTATTTACTTAGGAAGTAATTATTGTTAATACTTGATTAATCTCGTGTGGGTTGAGACCCGATTTTCGTGTTAGCAATCTCCACACGCCGTGTTACCCGTCGGGCGACAGCTTCAGTTATTGTAGGCAGCGCTCTTCACCCTTCGCGACGTTTTTATGAAGAAAAGGAAATTATTTTTCTTTTGTTTTCCCGTGCAATGTGATGTCGCCTTAAGATCAACACTGCCTGTGTCGATTTCGCAAAACTCCACTTTTACAGCACAACAATTTTTATAGGGCCAAGCTGAACGGCGGTGTCAACAACAATTTTCCAGTCGTCAATGGTATTTCTCCTGTTTATGGGACCTGCCAATGGTGGCTCCAGCTATGCTTGTTCGACTGTCTTCGCTGTGTTTGATCTTTGGTTTTGGGCACTTTGTAACTATACAAAAAAAATATTTTATAAATTTGATTTGTTTTCTTTGTCATTATCTTTGTTTTTTTTTTGGGTCTTCGTGTAGGAATATTTATTTACTTCTTCTCTCTTCGGAGTGAAATGAAATTTTCCTTCACAGCTGAACTTAACCTATGACTTTCGGCGCTTGGGATCTACTTTTGATCCCCAATTACAACGCGGTGCAAAAATTACCTCCTATTCTGCTGTTGGAGCAGCTGCATACAGGAAAAACTAATGCCCTTCGATTTCAATTTCTATGCGACCCAGTCCTCTTGCCTTTGGATCACTCCCAACGATTCAGATAATTTCTCACATGGGTTTTCATCGAGTAGTTTCCTGAATTCTTCGGTTGTTTTAGGTCGTTTGTTGTCCTCCAAGTCTTCTAAAACATGCAGACGACTTCTTATACGTTTGCTCAGCTAGAGAATGGTCATAATAAACACATAAAAAATGTTATTTTAAATGTAGTGCTGTTGTCGAATTGTCATCATTTTATTATCACTGCAGTCTCTAATAAGTAAAGACCTGTGGGTTATTTAATATTATTTGTTAAATACTAGAACATGTGATGAAATAGCGGACAATTACTTCAAAAAGGGTTAAAATATCATACACAGATTAGCGCCTTCTCGTATGACTATATTTCATCGATATACATATTTGAACGTCTTAAATAGCTAAATGATATGGAGATTTCAGCGTGTTCGTCCGCTAATGTTAGTTGAAAATATCACCGTTTATGGTACACCATAGTGTGACTGAAGATCAATATATGTCCATTGCAGGACCATCATAGTAATTTGGTCTGTGTTTAACGATTTTCCACCGGGTTTTACCAATTATTTGTTTAACATAAGAATTGAAGCTAATAGCTTATGCACAAAGCGGTTTTTTTGTTGCTGAGTGTTGGAAATGAATGAATAAATCGTGATTTTTTACACAAAATTATTCAGAGTAAGAAAGCTTATTTCCCATTATCTGGATACATAAACTAAAGATATTAGACACATATTGTTTGGTATTTAGCTTAAAATAGAAATATTTCCATATTTCGTAAAACGTTTTTGATTAATTTTTTAAATTTAAAATGACACCTCTTGTTGAATGCCCAAATGATGATGAGGTACCAACAATATATTGTATTTCAGACAACAGAGAATTCATTAAATTTTGAAATTGTGTCACTATGCCATCGGAAATTTCAAATGCTATCGACCTGATACCATATGACAACAGCTTGTCACGACGAGTATTGGTTTCATTGTTTGCCAACCTGTTTGTCAGGCTTCCAAGTTGCAATTAACTTCAATTAATTAGCTCTTTATGAGTTGGCACTTTGGATGCAAATGGCAAATACCACAATCAATTGACTTGTCTTTACCCACACTAGGGCATTGAAATCTTCTGATTGCCCCGAAACATGGCACAAGCGCTCTTCTTCAACCACTCAGGTCAGTCTACTTCTACACAAGCATACAATGGATGAGAGGCGATACCCCACTTGTATATCTGGTTCAAGTATTTGCAAGGAATGAAGGAGAAAAGATCAAAGTATAAATTGCAACAAAAGATGGAGATAAAGAAAATGCAACACAGCCGACCACGTCCGTCGGTGAAGTGGATGCTAAGTGTCAATGGGGAAATTGAACACCACTTCGTACGTGTGTGAAGTGTGCGGATCTCCTTCGTCGCAATTGCGGAACTCCCTAGTCATTTTCGGAACTCCAAGTAGTGTCGAACGATACTACTGAAGCTCCCTGTCATAAGGTCTTACACAGAGCTGGGATTAATTCCGGTTTATTGACTGCCGGATACGAAAAATGCGGTAACTAATGAAACAAGAGTTGTAAAGTCTATTTTAATCTTCCCTCAATTTGCTTGACTTCCTTACTTTGATTCGGTTTCTGTGGTTAGCAGCCTTAAGGTACGTCAGATTATTGTGGGCAGAAGTACAAGTGCTCGATGTGATATTACCGTGGTTTCAAGGTGAAGCATAACGAATTTTATAATGCGGTAGAAAGCTTTGAGGTTAAGACAAGTTATGCAATGACAGCAAGGACACTAAGCGAAACGAGTTTATCCTGCCCCAACCTTCTAGACGGATGTAAAGCTTCTAAAGTATTAGTTTCTTATTTTACTTTAAAACTTGTTAGCGGCACTTTAATGACGCCCTAAACATAGAGAATTTTTTTTCGCTCGAATAAACCTTGGGGCAAAAGAGAAAATTATGAATACAGCTCTCAGGAATACCACATAATCCTTGCAAGGATTATCATCGCCTCCTGCACACTATATAACATGGCGCAGCATAAAGAAAACAAGGCGCGTGACAGTAGTGCTTTGAAGCTCTATGAAAACATTCTAGTTGTAGGATGGAAGTGATTAAAAAGTATCTCAGGATTTACATTTGTAAACCGTGAAAATCATTAAAGTTCATAAACTCGAAAATGTTTTAATTAACCTCAATGGGTGGGAGAAAAAATTCGAATGAAAGTGTTTTTCTTTCAAGTTGCTCAAGAAGTTCCCGGGTAAAAGGGTTCCAATTACGGACGAAAAGCATATACCGAGTTGCAACGTGCCTTGGTCCGATACTTTCTAGAATACCTCTGAGTTGTACTCGTATATATGATAGATCTATGTAATGAAAAATGAGCTGGAGGCATCCCTCTTAAAGTTCACGGTTGGCAGCGTGTCTATTAAAAAAAAAAAAGGAAGCATGCCACATAGTACAACAACCTCCAGGGTCGCTCCACCTGCTTCACCGCTTGACATGATTATTCTATTAATCCTCTCACATAAAACGCCAAAACTCACATTAACTTTGTACAATATGAATTTTTAAGCAAGGCTAAGTACTGGGACTGAAATTTATGCAAATGGAACACATTAAGGGGTTGACATCTTAAGATAACAAGCGACGAACATTTTTCCATGCTCCATCACCCGGGGGTAGGCACTTACGAGTAGCTTGTAAGAAGGATACGTCGACCCATTCCACTTGCTGCCGATGGATCTTGACTTCCACCATTTGGAGTGTTCATCACGAATTCATGCGAGTCTTGTTTATAAATGGAATTTACATTGAATTTTCCTTAATGTAAAATTTGATTGCCGCCCGAGGACCACTGGGTATGGCATAAGGACTAAATGCGGAAAATATTTATGGATAACGAGCAGTTATGAATTGTGGAATTATTTCAAATTCTAAGAAAGCCAAAAATAGCAGAAGGAGCTTTACAGATTCTGGTATCGATGGCATGAAAGCCAGCTCTCATGATGAGAGTTTTTTTATTTGCCTACCAGAATCGCAGGAATTTTCTAGCTTTTGTGGCATGAGTTGATGGGAGAGCGATATAACTATTCAATGGATGTGGAGTTGCTACACGACTGGAATGGTACTTCGTTAATTAAGCGATAAGCCGTTTAAAGGTTCGGGATGTTTTTTTGGTAATTATTTAAAAAATGATTTGCTGTAAAGTGGTTTTTCACTGGTAAATTGTTTTTGAATGTGAAATCGCGAAAATGATCGTTGCTGGAGTGAATCAATTAATGGTTGTTGGTATTTTTCATCATTTGCCAAATTGTTTTGGATTGAAAAGCGGCAATTTTTTGACGGATATTGTCCTCCAAAACATAGGCGAACTGTGGCACCGGCTAGCTAGAACCAAGATTTTTCCATGTTTTTATTATTGTAGTTCAAATTGGCATAACAAAAATTATTGACGGTTATGGCTACTCCATTGTTGGCTTTGAAGATTTGCTTTTTTCCGTACAAATTTCAGCTCAAACAGTCAAACTTTGGTCGTGGAGAAACTCTCCAACATTCATGACAATTTTTTTTATAGAAACTAACGTCAGTTTGTTCAAGTAATGTGGCTTGTTAGTGCGTCTATTGAATTGTGTACAGGAATAACCCCAAATTATCATGAATCGGGTGTCTTAGAAACCTGTAAGAGATGCCCAACTGGACTGTAAAGCTTCAAAATTGTCATCATACCGACTCGAGCAACGTCGGCCTTGATCAGTGGCATTCGATATTTTGCACGACAGATACTGCGTTTTCACAATTAAGGAATGGCGTAGTGGCGTGTACCTTTTCATGGCATAGATTAGCTTGCACCGCCGCTTCGAACGTGGGCTATCACAACTCGGTCTGAAAACAGATGTAAAGCTAGCGTCAGATGCCGGAGGCTTAATGTTCCACCCTGTATAACAAATCGTTTCCGATTACCAGGCGATACAGAGAAAAAATATTTTGGTTACATCCCCAAAGCGAGCGACCCAACATTACGTTAGCGAGCTTCAAATACTTTGTTACTGACTTAATCATCTAAACCGAATCGTATAAAGCAATGCTAACCAGCAAGCTTGGATGTCTATTAGTGTTTCAGTGGTAACAAGTTAGACCTTTTTGCATAAGAGACTGAGAAAACGTACTTTATAATCTACTTTTTTCATTTGACTATGGACTTTAGAAACTCAATTGTCTGACCTAATTTAGGATGATCTGATGTTTTGAGTTTCGGCCCTGTAAACTGCCGTTTTCATTTGAGTCATTTAATGACTGATCGTCGCACAAATTATCATGTAGACTTTTAAAGAGATGTCTTAGCTGACAAAACTTCCTGAGTACGAGTTTGTTAGACGAAAGTTGAGTAGCTGAAATGATCCAACATTTTTATTCTTCCTGCGAAAGTTACTTTTCGTTTCCATTTCACATGTAGTCAATTTAATAAATATTCACGTCTTGAAAACAGAGCTCTATTGATTGAAGTCAAACTTGAAGGGATTCTTCTTAGGTTTTCCTAACCCTTTCAATACCTTATGATTCGATTTCGATTTGCATCTTCGTAATGATTCAATCAGATTAATACCATCAAACTTGAGCAGGAATTGTTTACTCAATCCCTGGCTCTCTTCCTGTTTTGATAGTTGCGCTTGGGCTCATTAAGCTGTTGCGAGTGGGTTTACCCTTTTAGAAATATGTTGATTTCAGGCTCCCCTTAGGCTTGTAAGATCATATTAACCTTCTTGGTTTCGGAAGATAGCGAAGGCCCTGGGAACTAGTCCTAGTGTCTTCCAAGCCGAAGTATGCGCCATCCTAACGTGCGTTAACCTAAACTTGGAGACTGACATAAGAGGTATAACCATCAATATACTCTCAGACAGTCAGGCAGGGCTCAAAGCATTGGGCTCGTATAGTACAAACTCAAAATCCGTCAAGGAATGCCACCGTGCCCTATAAGACCAAGGCAAACGGAATAAAGTCGAACTCTGGTGAGTGCCAGGTCACAAGGGCATTAAAGGCAACGAAATCGCCGACCAACTCCCTAGGAAAGGTTCCAGCGAAACATAGGTGCCGAACCTTTTTGAAGAATCCTCAAATCAAAGAGGGAAATCCTCTTAGACAAGTGGGAAAAATCGCAACACCTGCGCATTTGTAACAGCGTTCAAGAACTCCGACAATCAACAAAATGAACCTCTCGTCTGAAACTGAGTATCGACTCTCTTTAGAGGACGAGGAAACCGCAAAGCACATACTATCGAGTATGCTGTCCTCTGCCATCTTAGGAAGCGTATCCTCCTCAGAGAAAGCATGACTCCTGAGGGGATCAGCTCAGCTCCTACGAGGGACATCCTCAGCCTTATTAAGAAAGTAGAGCAAAGTAGAAGTATTGGCTAGCTGTCCTCTATGTTATCTGTTAGCACTAGTCCCCAAGGCGTATTCTGGTGTATTACCTGCATTTCTGATGCTTTTTGCTTGATTGAGTAAATAATCTTTTATTTTGGGAGTTTGTTTGGTCGTAGTAAAGCTATGAATTTAGGTCTTTAATTTGATGCCGGGAGCAACGAAATTAGGGCTGGCGTTACTCAACAAATTTTCCAGTATCCAAATTGTTTAAAGCTGCCTTCGGTCTGTTACTTCCGCTGCACACGGGATTCGAATCTGGTAATAGCTAAATAGGTAATCAAAATCCTATCTCATGGAGTTTCTCTTCAGCGGGGTATTGACAAAACCATTTATTTTATCGTTATCTGCGAAAAGTTCCCCAAAATTTGGCGTTCGAAGTCGCCAAAAAACCTTATATCTTTTTCAATATAATATCCATGTTAATTAACAACTCACATGTTCCTTTCTTAAACCCTTTGTTATGGCTTCTCTCATTGCTATCATTACTACTTAGGCCAATGTATTGTCTTAAAAACTTATTGATTGCCATGAGAATAAAAGTCGTGGCTAAATTGCTAATGAGGAAATGTTTAGGAACTTCATTACTAATTTTGGGGACATTTTAAGTAAAGTCGATGGTGCTTTAGGGGTTCAAAAAAAGAATCAAATTAGTAACAATAAGATTTTAACCTCCTGGCACAACTGATATTGGTAGGTAGATTAAGTAAGGATAGCTTCCTGTTTAGACAGACAAACACCAGCATTTGATTGGCCTCAGCGATAAAGTAATCCCAAACCGGGAAGCCTGCCGCTACTTTCTGAGGTCAAACCGGCGGACCCCACAAGCGGACCAGTAGGAATGCAGTTAAGTGGGAAAGTTATGGTCCTACACTTCTGACCATAACAACGCCGGAAAAAGGAAAAGAAGAAGAAGCTTCCTGTTTAGAATATTCATGCTTTTTGCCTGAATTATTTGCTTCTATATTAGGCACAGGATGAGACATCGCCTCTTCTTATTAAACATGCAAATTCGCAACTTTTTTTCGGGTATGCTGGAGGCGCCAGGTCCGGTGTAGGTGCCTGCAAAAGTATGTACTGATGCACTATCCAATTGGTATTTGCGGCCGTCATCCCAATTTTCTTCACCTTTGGCTTCAATGAATATCATGGCCCGCTGGCTTACATTTTCAAAAGGGGTTCGACATAATTCCTTTTTCGATCACCCAAAACAGGAACTTCAAAACAAACAGAGTATCGCCAAGAATCTGCCTTGGATCCACATATTGTGGGCTTTAGAGCCGGTGATGGTCAAAACTTCTACCAATCTGTGATTCGAGAAGTATTTTAATATTCAAGCACACTACAAGAGGCTTCGCCAATTTGTCCTCAACCTCTACCTCTAGTTCTTGTTGGGATTTCTCTTGGCGCCTTCGGAGACCAACCAGGAAAGTAATAGTACCCTTCACAATATACTATCTAACGACTGACATTTAATTTTACATAGGTAAAATAAACCAGAAATTTAAACATTTACACACAGATTTTTTGTTTATGAACTATTCCCAAGACTTTTAAACAGCTGAAGAAGATCTCCCTCTTCATAATCCTACTTCTTCCTTACCAATAAATGCCGATTAACATACCCCATCCTGCCTTAGACTGCCATACATGACTAATCTTGCCGACAGTAATGTATGGGCGATTATACTATCTGTAAAATCGAATGTTGTTGGACTTGATGGAATTAACCATTAGTTCCAAAAGCTGTTATTCCCTGTTACGTTGCCGTATATAGCCTAGATTTTCAACAAACTTCTCACCACTTCTATTTTTTTGTATGAAAGGAAAAGGGCTAAAATTATTCCTGTTCACAAAAAAGGCCAACTGCGGCCTTATGCAATGTTGATCCATAGCAACTGTGGCTTACTTATGCAAAGTTTTTGTAAAAAGCCATCCTACCTTAAATACTTAAACATCTGACCATAAAAACTTAATGACAGCCAGTCAGGCTTTCGACCCTAACGTAGTTGCGAAGCGGCATTACTGTTTGTCGGCGAGCAGTCTTGATAAAAGAGAGGTAGTTATTTTTAGTGTGCTTGATTTTTTAAAAACCATTGATGTAAACAGTCTTTTGTAAAAGACAAACAAATTTAGATTTATTTAATAGATAATTTTATGCCATTAGTGCTTAAATATGATTTTGGGCATAAACGTGCCACGGCTAGCTCGAAGGAAGTGTAATCGTGAAGTCTGATTTTCGACAACTTTCGAGCCGCTGGGGCCGTATATTTGCGACCATGGCACTCGGCAGATGTTGACTTCCAAATCTTAATGACTTCACATACCCCCAAAGAAGGTAATCTAAAGGTGTGAGATCCCAGGATCTTGGAGGCCAGTTTACAGATCTATTACGCGAGTTTATGTGCTCAGTAAATGGTCGGTGTCGCGCGCCATGTGGCATGTTGCGCAATCTTGTTGAAGCCAAACCTCTGTCACGTCAATGACATTCAACTGAGTAACGAAGGAGTCAGAAACCATGTTTCTATAGCGCTGTCTATTGACGGTGACATTCTGACCGGCATCGCCCTTAAAGAAATATGGGTGGACGATTTCACCAGCTCTTAAAGCACACTAAGCTGTGAGATTTTATGGCTGTAAGGGCGTCTTGACAAAGGCTTCTAGATATTCTCCACTCCAAATTCGGCAATTTTGCTTTTTTACATATCCATTTAACCAAAAATTGGCGAATCGACTACTTCGGATTGTCGGCGCTCCACAACGGCAACAACTTCTTCTCTTCGTACTGTTTGTTGTCCGTGGGGATGCATATTATTCACCTGTATGTACCTGGTGTGAAAAGTATTTATCGTGTTCCGAATAACTTACGCAGATAGGCGATTATGTCGACCGTAAAATGGATGTAGCGCATAAATTTGGCAACCGAACCACGGTTTTTAAAATAAATTTACTCATTTTGCATGTATTGTTCTAGCTTTAATCCATTTATCCTAAAATGACAAAACGTACTAACCACAAATCAACTTTCAACTGTGAAATTGACAGACCGTAGAAATATTTTTTACGAGTTTAAAAACCAAAGCTCCAAAAAAACACTCTTTACTTAAAAGAGTTTTTTGTATTAAATTTTTGAAATCTTTTAAATTTTTATGGTAAACTGCAAGGCTAATCTTCTCATATCTCTTCCACAGAATTCATAAAACAGACTGAAAACAGGCGTTCCGCAAGGTTCCATCCTAGGTCCCAATCTGTTCCTCCTGTACGTCGATGAATCGTAAAACATTGTTGCGTACACATGTATGGAGACGACATGCAACTGCAAATATCATTCTCACTCTGGAATAATGCATTGCCAAAATTAATGAGGATCTCCAGAATATCTTTAATTGTGTCCAAACTAACAATCTTTACTTCAATGTCGGTAAATCCAAGTCACTTGTTATACATATACCGCAACTCGGTCCATACCTTTACTTCGCCTGGCATCGAATCTGCGTAGTGCAGTGTTGACTACGTTGAAATTGTAAAAACTTTGGTGCTAACTTTTGACCTCAGTTTTTTTCTATGGCTTCGAAATTTTCCACAAAGTGGACTCCAAGTCCAAAAGGAAACTTAAAGTGGTCTTTAATAATATTGTTTGGTTAATTTTTAATATCCCATCAAATCAACTTCCAGCGGCTCACTCGGCAACTTGTTTAAATATTATACATTGCCCTACTTTTATGAAATCCAGCAGACTAGACAAGCTACGGGGTTTTGGTCAGACATGCCCAGAAGCTTAAAAGAATTTAATCAAAGAAAATGAAGGTAAAAAAAAGGAGGTGAAGGATTTATGCTGTAGAAAATAATTTCTCTATGATTCATGAGGATTAACTGGAGCGATATTGTCAACATAATCTCATATCTATCAGGCTAATCATAATAGCCTCGAAATGCTTTCTTTAACTTCTCCAGTTCTGGGCTAAAACTTCTAGTCAGAATCTGTTGCCTGTCGGATAAGCGGCACACAATGAAACATCATGTTGTCACGCTTCGAATTTTCGCACCAGACGCAGTGTGTATTCCATGTATCATACCTAAGAGGAAATCATCCGTTTATGCATCAGAAAACTCAATAGATAAAGCACCGTCTGGATGTATTGGGGCCATAGTCTGGTATATATCCTAGCACCCTAAGCACTTCTTCTTTCCATTGTAGTTGGCGTGAGTTTGAAAATATTTGCTAACATACACATAAGAATTCCATGCATGACTAACAATCTTTTTTCGATTCCACATGGCTTGAGGATGATGCATCATTCTGCATTTCGACCCCCACTCGGCTGTGTTCCTACGTACCCCTAAGGAAGTAGTTTTATTATACGTTATAGCTTCGCTTGCTTGTTAGTTTAGACGTGCCACATGATAAGGCAAGTTTTATGTCCCATTACATTCCAATTTTCTATCACATCATATACTGGAAAAACCTGCTTAAAACTATTATTGAACAATGAAACGAATGGCCTTAAACCATTGAAATACCTTAATTGACTCACTCCTTCAACGGCTAGGTTTAAAGGATATATTGCAATCATACATTGCGTTAATTGCATTGCGGCTTCGCAGCACGACCAAGCCCATTGATCCATTGGCGATTAATCAAGTTGAAACGCAGCTCTTGGCACGTTCGCCCAGCAGAGTGGAATTATATTGGAAAAAAGGTGGAAATGGTAAGCAATTCGCCTCTTTAGTTATATGTGCTTGATGGTAAACTATAAGATGAACGGATTGGTGTGGTCAGGCGTAATAGGTCAAGAGGATTCTGTAAATGAATTAATGGTTTTTAGGTCAGGACTTGATGCACTTTCTTTTCAATCCAAAGCTTAATAATATATTAACGTGGATTCAGTTGATCCTGGAAGTAATTAACGTCTTTGCGTAGATGTGGGTTATTGGCATTGAGCGATGGGAGCTCCGGTATACCATCGGGTAACGGACGAAATGTTCACAGTAAAGGTATTACAATTTTTGCTATAACAAGATAATGAACAAACGTCCGGCATGCCATGTCTACCTATTTTCGTTGAAGGACATTAATCACAAAATTGCTCCGCATCAAGCACGGAATATTGCGATCTATCCCCGTCTAGGATGCAAGCCATCTGGAGCATCCTGTCTGCATGGTCCTCGCTTATATTATTATATGTCATCATAGCAACTAGCTGGACGTTGCTTCCCATCATCTACCTCCCCGTCCACATCAGTAATAAATCTCCATACAGAAATGGGATATAATAAAACAAACCGCATGGAAAGTTCTTCTAATTCCGTTCATTTCCCGGGTCAACGCGTTCATCCAACGGAAAAACAGGCTTAACGACTACACGAAATGGTAAACCTAAGTCAATAGGACCACCCCATGGCTCAGTCTCGACTATCCTTTTTTTTTTTCCCGACCACATCCAAGTTGTCCACTACCAATTAGTCAGTGTCGCATCACTCCGTGACGACAAATTCATTATTCATCTTCCTATCTCAGATTCCTTTTCCCCCCAAAAAAAACAGCTTGAATTTGCTTATAAGGCATTGGCGCTTTAATTAGACCTACTCGTATAATGAGATACTTCAGTATAATGGCTACGGGATCTAGGACATCACACTGTTGTTGCCATTTATCTTTCGTACATTTATTTTTTCTCTTTATGGAGACATGACGATGCTTAAATCCTTCGATTCAGGACACTGTTGAGGTGTCATTCAATGGTGTACGGATAAGGCTGGTTGGGTCTAAGCATATGAAATAATGAGTTAGTTGAGGCGAAATGGTTTTTGTTTTAGTGAACCATGGGTGGCATTAAAGCAGATGGTTGGATTAGTTTGTCGCCCAACTTTAGTTCTGACTGGAAAATGGATTAGGGGTAAAATCGTGTGAAATATTTTGATTAATGAAGTTAGAGCAAGTTTTGAGTACGAGGTTTGGGCGGCAGTACTCGGGAGAGGTTAGAGTGGCAAAAAGGGTAGTGGCACTTTAACATTTATTGCGTTGAATAGTGTGTCAGGAAGAACCATCAGCATGTTTACGTCTGAGATTTTCAGGTATTAAATAAAGCTATTAAAACGCTGCGAATGCCATCAAACGATTACTGAGTGGCGCGCTCAGACTTAATGGCTGTTTTCCTATGGCGTTTCCTGCAGTTGCTATAAATTGATAAAAAAGCTTTCCAGTCATATAACGTCTTAGAGTAGGTCGAAGGAACTATTCATAAAGGGCGAAGACGGGATAAAAGCTGAAGTTTTATAAGACGGCACCGACTAATTGCTGGCAGTTGGAGATGAGTTGGGAAATTAATGCGCCAACTTAGGATATAGTAAGATATTGTCGAGGGAAAATATGCCCAATGAATGGACTTTAGAAGCTTAAGCCTTCTATGCCCTGCTTATAAAACCTTCCCCACCGTGCTTTGGGAGAAGACTCATGAATTTCAGGTCGATGCACACTATGCCTATATGCCTATAGAGGCGAGCTATACAAAGCCATGTCATATTTTAACATTCCTGCCAATCTTTCAGCCAGCAGTGGAGGACTACAATGCTGGTTCGGTATTGAGTTAACCAAGGCCCCTAATGTTAATAAAAAATTCAGACAGGATGACGCGGCGTGTTATCACGTGATTTCTTCAACATCATTCTTGAAAAGAGTTTGAAAACCTCATTTGCTTATACAAGAGTTACCATCACAATTTTTTAGGTATGCAGATGATACTGAGGTGATTGGAGGAGTACAACGAGGCGTCCATACACCGTTTGAGGGTATTGAAGTAGAAGTGGGAAAAAGTGGAGTGTTAATGAGGGAAAAACACATTATAGCGTATGCTGTCATTATAAAAGGCTTTGGTCAGCTATTGAGAAGCGACAACGAGATCAACGAAAATATTAAAAGTAGACAAAACTGCTGCAAACTGCTGCTCAAGAGGGATTTGATGGGTATAGGCTTCTCTTGATAAACGAAGGTACAGTAATGTGAAAAATACAGCGTGCGCTATCTCATATAGGTCAATGTAAATTTCGAAAAACTTAAACAATTCTCAACCGATTTTGGAAATTGAAAAACTTTCATTCAACTTAGACCTTTACAATTTATCTTGGTTCATTTTTGAAAACAATGTCAGTTAAATAATTGCCTTTATTGCCGATGCAAAAATGGGCTCGTTTTCGCGCATTCTCCATGACATTTTCGAGCATTTCAAGTATCCCCAAAGAAAAAAGTCTGGAGGAGTCAAATCCGGCTATCTCAGAGGCGAGTCAATATCGCCCTTTTTTGACACAAATCTTCCAGAGAACTTCTTACCCAAAAGGTTCATTGTTTTGTCAGCAATATGACATGTCGCCTTTCGTGAAATAAGCCTTTATGTAATAAGACCACATAATGGGCCAACATCCACCGATATCGATCGCCATCCACTGTATCGCCAACTTTGAAGAAATACGGTCCAATGATGGTTTTAGTGTTCATATAGCGGCTTTTCGTGAATAATGTGAGGATTTTCGGTGCGACAATTTTGTTTATTAACTGAGCCAGAGAGCGTAAAATGTGCCCCATCGGTCATCAAAATTTGCTGCCAGAACTCCAGCTCAGCATTAATCATTGCAATGACATTTTGTGCATAGGTCAAGCATCAAGGTCCCATTGATGCCTAACTGCTGCGATACGGCGCCGATATGGCAAACTTGGGTCTTCTTGAACACTGGCCTTCACAGACTGAATAGATGAGTTTGAACGCCGCGAACGTGGCCTAGGTTGCTCACGAGGGCTTGCCACAGAACCAAATTAAAAAAAAAATTTGAGGCCCAACGACGAAGTGTATCTTTTTTTGGGCGCAACGCGATCACGATATTTTGCACGATACGCACGTTAAGTTAGCACAATCGAGCGTTCATTTTTAATGAACACTGAAACTATTTCCGCGCATTCCATTGGTGTGAACCGATCCATGGTTAAAATTGTACTGAGTTCACGTTTCCAAAATGCTATGACATGTGAAAATCGGTTGACAATTGTTGAAGTTATTCGAAGTTTACATTGACCCATATGAGATGGCGCACTCTGTATAATAATAGAGACACTAAAGAAATATTCATAAAATTGACAAAATTCTGTAAGCTGTGACATTAAAGCCTTCTTTTTTTATTTTATTGATAAACCTAGTGGCAAAAAAACAAAATAAACAGTACCAAAACTCTTTTTAAAGTAAGACTCAAACTGTAATTCGTTAGGCCCTAAGTAATGAAAATTGAATGCAATCCTTAAGTACATGAAATGCTTAATCTATTACCTTTATTAATATTTGGTTGAGTAACCCTTATTGTTAATTACCGCTGAGCAACTACAGAGCATGGAATCAACCCGTTTCTAGCAACACAGCCTTCAGCAATGCAGCATTAGATCACTTCAAAATTCATACTCTGTGTGTGCCCATTTCCAACATAACACATTAATGACTTGGAAACAAAAGAGTTACTGTGAACTACAACCAACACAAATTCGGTCGAATCGCTTAAATCATATCTTGGACAACCACCCCCGGAGAGTAGTGAACGAACATCTTCGACACAAACCATTTGCACCCCATCCAGGTTATGTGACAAACACCATAAGAGCGTACACTCTTGAACCTGCACGAATTATAAAGGTGTACACAGCATACTTCACTGTCCCAAGTTTTTTCCCAGAGGCAGAAGAGTAACATATTAAGTAAACTGGACATACAATTTAATGTATATGCTGAATATTTGGTTGTAACACACTTTTCAATATTTGCAAAAAATAAACGCGATTGTTCTACAATAGTTAGTTGGAAATTTTTGAAATAACATTTTAGTTACATTTAAGGTGGTTCCATCAAAGGAGCATAATTCTAGCGTTCACTGGAGGAGGAGGTGCAAAAACTAAAAAAATGTTACGTGTACGTCCCATGGTTTTTTTGTTTTTTATTTTAATGAAAATTAAAACTTAAACCTACCACCCATACTAGCATGCCTTAGCCTACCCTTATTTACACGAACCTACTCTAACCTATGTAAACCTGCAATTGGCGTGTGGCCTTAACGGGGTTGATCTATTAAAATTAGCCACTGATACAGTCGGGTTCAGCCACCAAAAGCATTGATACTGTCGCACGACGTCGTTCCGATCATGGCGCGACATCGATCTACTAAACCTAAGCCACTCGGGCTCACGGAGCGCAACATCAGGGCCACGTGAAAGATGAACTTCCACATGCACTTGCTTGTGGTACTCGTACATATGGTTGGGGTAGTAAGCCCCGTAGATCAGGTTAATGACTGAAATCATTGCAATTGAAACGTACACCCGCCTTTTGTATAGGACTTCGTTGGGCAATAATTTCGTGTACTCAGATTGGAGAGTCCTATGTAATCCGAGCAGTAGACCAGAGCAGCATCTAGATGTCTGTCAAAAAAGTCCAGGCAGATGTGAAGGTACACTATGTTTTGCCAGTGGACGCCCGTCTGGTCCGACAATTGAGAACCTGCACCAATGTTTTCTAGTGTCCCGAGATGCCGTAGATGCTGTTCTGTATAAAATATTTTCTGATTTATTAATTTTCAGCATCCATCCATCACAATACTGCTGAATTTGCTCAAAGCCACTTTGTAAGAGAATGGCAATGACGTCGATGGTTGGACATGATCTGTGTGCGATTAAATCGTCCGCATACGCTATTGAATATTGAATAGAAGCTATCAAATCACTAAAATAAAAGGATCGGTAGTCTATTGTTAATATCAAATGTTTGGGTGGAAGTTACATTGTCAATTTTCATAAAGAATTTTCTACCTGCTAACATGTCAAAAATCATACATAGGAGTGGTTTACATACGCCCAGCAGACTGAGCTTGTAATAAAGACGTTCTAACCATTCAATGTCGAAAGCTTCCAAGTCAATCGCACAGGCACCCGTGCTTTGTTTCAGGCGTTTGTTCCATTGGATTTCCGACACGAGTTTCGACGCGTATTATGCCCTGCTCTGAAACGGAACTGGTCATCTGGAATGATTTTTTATCCTCAATCCATTTAGGCAGAGCTCTATGGACCACCTTCTCGAAGACCTTGCTGGCACTTCGAAGGAGATTTATCTACCGGAGATTTGCCGGGTTGGAGGTGTCTTTGGGATTGGTTGTACAACCGCTGCCGTCCAATGCATTGGATAACATGAATTGTCAGGATGTACAGGATGGTGTACGTCTCTACAGCAATTGGTGGGAAGTGCCCGAGCATAACATTACCATCGATCCCCGTGGATTTTTTTTCTCTTCAGTGACTTGAAGATCATTGGAGATCACTCGTCGAAATGAATATTGTTGGGTTAATTGGTAACGGCAACATTTACCATGGAATCCCTATTGAGCCTAGAAAAACCCATGTTCTTTGATGGCCAATGATCGAGATCATTACGGAGGTACAAGTTATGAAGTCGGGCTCTGTTTTCCAGGTCGTTGTGCGCCCCGTAGTCCGAGGTATCGTAGGACCTCGGAGGTCCTCACCCTACCGAAATGACGCGGTCTTCAAATTTAGTATAAAATAAATTTATTGTTTGAAGGTTTCCGTGATGGGTAGCGCCATTCTTTTGAAACCAAAGATCGTCAAAATCTAATTCATTCAATTTTGGAATGATAAGTGATCGGTCAACATGTTGTGATAATACTTTCCATTTATTGTTATTGCTTTGCTGTTATTGCCACCTCATCTTCGAAAAAGTACGGGCCACAAATGCCTCCAACCGGTAATTGGTGCGCAAAATGGAAGATATTTCTAGAATTATTATTATTGCTTTTAGTCTTCTACCTTGCAAATGTGGGGTACGGAAGACTTAAGGAAAGGTTTTCCTGTCTGCCGTCTGGACAGATCCAGGTAGAAGTTTGCAAAATTCAATTGGCTCCCAGCGAGCTGATCCCATCTAGTTTTAATCCTCCGCTGTATTAGAAGGACCAAGACGAGAAACCCAGAATATTGGGTACATGTCATCAACAGTGACAGATTATTTCATGGAAAATCTGACACGATGCATCCCGAATTACTGGATTATCCGAAAAAATTGTTCGCCTTTTATCGAATGAGCCCGGCAACGCTCAATGAACACGGCCATCACGAAAAATACGACCATTCAGCGTCGAATTTCAGGGCAAAATGAACTATTGGCCGATTAAAGAATCAATAGTGTGCCCCCGTTGCCTCAGTGCCATACTGATTTAGAAGTTGACCGATACTGAAAGCAATCGGGTAGCCCTTCAAACTTTTTTATCGGCCGATAGCGAATCGTTTAGTGTGCGCATTTCCATATATCTTGATACCCATTAACGTCTTGACCCAACTATCGACCGACAGAAAGTCTGTAGTGTGGGGAGGCTCTAAGGCTTCAATTGCTGTATATTTTGGGTTTTATCAGCGAGTAAATGAAAAAACAAACTATAATTGCCTGTCAGGTCCCATAAGTTAGGTTCAACTGTTAATTCGAATTCGAAAATTGAGCCACACTGCTTCAGTAAATGATAGTAATTGATGGCCAATATCCACATTATCTCTTTGCTTGTTGTAAAAACTTTCCCAAAATTCGCCATTTGGAGTTAACACTAAACGCGTTACTCGTAAGTCTCAGTTATTATTTTGTAAAATCGAAAATTCCTTTTATTTTTTGAACATATCTCTTATGAAATATAATTTTCATTATCGAAATGAGTTGTTTAAGTAACCCCTCATCGTGCAAGTAGACACCAACCTATCAATTCGGGTATTTCCGTATCACATATCTAAATACTCGTATAAGAAATGTGAGCAAATATATCAAACAGCTTGAATGCCCGCAAAGCACGAAATTAAAAGAGCTCGGCCAGCAACTACTCATATTTCATGTTCGTTCATTAACTTGACAGCTCGTCCCCATCGAACGATGCACCATGCAATGTCCACATCCAATTTGGTCATTCAACTTGCACGACAATCTCGCGAATATGATACTTCATAGTGAAACTGGGTCATGTTGACGTTCCAGCTTGCCGATACACAACCCTAATGAATCACTCAGCCCTATCATTGCAAAGCGTAAAAAAGTGACTCTAAAACAAGAAGGAAAAAATAGCCAGCCCCCTTCCGAATAAGTGGAAATTGGAAACTAATGCTCGGCGTTATGAACAGTACGCCCTCCACATCGCGCGACATTTGTTTGCTGCGCAAACACATGTACATATTTCACGCTGGGAGGGTTGCAGATACGCTCTCCACCAGAGTTTGGGGGCATATCTGATGAAGCGTTATTTGCTTGTCGGTCTTGTTTACCGCGACTTCGTTCCACCCTTTGATGGTGGCAAAAACAGCCATACCATAGCGAGGGATTTAGCGGTAAAGATTTAAGCCCTTGGAACACCACAGAATGAGGAACTCGAACCAGAGCCATCAAAGCAAATATTTCACATCTGAAAGCAAAATAGATAAAGTGTCAACACGAGTACGAAGCCGCGTATCCACGAGAGTTGAAATAATTTTATGTTGACAGTCCGGAGGGCTTATATCTCAACAGACTCATAAGGCCTGTCCTATCGAATGCAGATATAGATTTAAGTGTCAGCAGTGGATTTATTTTCTGTCATCGAACTGGAATCGCTGGCTGCGAGCTTGTCATGGGTATTTTGTGAAATTGATTAGACTCTAGGGCCAACTGGTCAGCTTTTGGATACACTGCCTGCATATGTGCAGTCGTCTGAATGGACATACGACTATTGTAAACAAGAGTACATTCCTCTTCATCTGCAGATTCTTTACGTAGATCCCTCCCAGTCCTACTTGTACATGATTTCCAGTCCACCGCATATGACCCCGTTTCGCATCGCGGATGTTTTTGAATAACATTTGTATGACGAACGGCTTGTTCAGAAGCAGAATGTGGAGCATTGCTGTGCACCATGGCACGGATACGTGCCGGAGCTCAAGAATAAATTGGATTTGTCAAAATCGATGCTGACGCATAGTCTGTGAAGCACGTTGTTGCTTTGTTGCAGCACAGTTTCGGCGGTATTGTGTTTGGTACGAGGATCTGCAGTTCATGGCTGAATTTGACTTTGGAAATTGACGTGGATGATTGACGTGGGATTTTCTTAGCTGAAATAGCATTTGACGTCATTCAATTTTCTTGAATGCCGAGGTTCAGGGGGAGAAGAGGCTCAGACATTGTCCCCTAAAATAGAATGGTATATAACTAAATCGTTTGACGGTGACCATCTGGATTAATGGAATTGCCTTATACTTGTCGAAGTAAAAAGACAACCACGTTGGAAGCATTACACCGATAGACAAAAGTTGAACCCACTGATACGGGATCTTTTTATCGATATGCAGACGAGTAAGTAATGTACGTTTGGTAAGACTATTCAGTCGAATGTAGACCAAGACCACACTGACTGTGAACGTCTGATAAGCAAAGCAAAGTTTCGCACTTGCTTGCTTTTTTTGTGATTGCTATTATGACATGTATTATGCAATAGCCCTTCCCGGGCGAGACTATTAATCAGTGTCCAGAATTTTTTGCATAATTTTTTTTCTCTTGGGTGGATCACGTGACTGTCCGTAATTTTTCAGCAGGACTGCCTGTCTGTCTAGCTGGAAACACGTTCGTGACATCTGGTATAAGAGATGGCACTTGTTGGTCATTAGGTCTAGTGACATGCTAAGTGATGTTTCCTGTCCGATAAAATGGCAAAGACTGCATTCAGCCACAAACATCTCCAAGTAGGTAAGGGTAAAATGTGTCCATTTCATGGTAAAATTGGTTTGAAATATTAATTCGTAAGACGAAGTAAGATGAGATCGTAATGAGTGATTGTCCATCGGCGTAAGCAAATAAAACTGTGGATTCTGGCAACCTGAAAAGCGAAGTTGGTACGTTCTTTCTATGAGACAACAATCACAAAGAATGCAAAGGATTTCTGTTAATGGTGACCCTTTTGAATGACTAATGACCCTTATTTGTGTTAAGAACTTGTAAATAATGACGAAAGTTATAAAAAGGCGATATTTGTGGTATTTAATATTATAATAATAGTAATAATTATTATTATTATTATCTGATAATAATATGTAATAATAATAATTATTATTATTATCATTATTATTATTATCATTATTATTATTATCATTATTATTATCATTATTATTATTATTATCATTATTATTATTATTATTATTATTATTATCATTATTATTATTACCGGAACTCGGAAGTTTAGAGCCTCTTTGACCACGTTTCGCCAAGCTTGCCTGTCATGAGTGTATTCCTTCCATGTTTCGGTGTTCTTTCCCATCTCTTCTAGATCTATCCTTATACCGCTCTCCCATCTGCTGGTCAGCCTTGATGGGGGTTTTTTCTTTCGAATTTTACCTTCATTATTCGTTTGACTGTTTGTCCACTGTCCATTCGTTCTAAGTTCATTCTGGGACAATGCTTGAGGCCAAATAGAGTTCCTCGAATTCGTGATTGTGTTAAGTGTAATTTATTTCGATTTCAAATCGTTTTCGGCACTCAATATCGTATCCAGTTATTTGAACTCCTCCATTTTCTCAAAGCGTTTAACGAGTAAAGCCAGTCGGTCAGTGACCATACATTTGGTTTGTTTGAGTATTTAACAGCACCTTGTGACTACTTGATACCAGCGAAATTCTTCGTTAATTGTTGCATTGTCTTTGGTCCCCCTTTTTAAATACGAGAATGATGACCGAGTTTTTCTTTTTCCATTCCTGGATTGATTCATTGTTCCATATAGTTATGAAGCGCATGTAACTTCTCTGTTAATTTTTCTTTTGCATATTTTATTAATTTCAATTGTATTAGGGCGATTCCTTTGCCCTTGTTATTTCTAAGCCGATTGATTGCTTCTTACTTCCTCAATGGTTGGCAGTTCTACCTGAACCTCTGATGTGTGGATAACACCGTTTTCTATTGCTGCTGGATCTCCATGTAGATTAAGCAGTTTATCGAAATATCTCTTCTATTAAGCTACAACTCTTTCGTTGTCCGAAACGAGATCGTTGCGAGTTAATCCCGATCTGATGCAATAATATAATAAATTATAAAAAATTATAACAAGCTCTACTTCTAAGATGACTCTAGGGTGGAAGCTATATTGCCGAAGAGTCTCCTAGGATCTGATATAGAGTCTTCTATATCAAGCTATACGTCATATATCGGTATACAGATCTTAGTCTTCGGCGAGCAATAAAGGTAAACATCAATAATACTTACTGACAGCTGGCATAAGCGCAGCATGAATGCTACCATACTTTGTAAAACATAACCAGGAAAAGTAAGATCTACCTCTGGTGGATACCGGTGTACAGAGACATCAGTTATTCTTATATAGTTATTGTTATATACATAGGGTTATTCCGGAAAGTGGTTAATCTAATTGCGATATTGTTAAATCAAGATTTAACCTGCTTTAGGTTGTTGTTAAAGTAGTAAGACTAGTGGAATAAATTTTTTTTTGTTTTTTTTTTTCTTGTTGGAGGCTGCTGCTTTCTGTTGGAGCACTCAGACACAAATACTGGTCCATTGTACTGCCAGACAGACCCCTTTTAGATGGCATTACAGCTCATGAAGAGCCAGAGCCAAGCTTCTTTTTATCCACTTATGTTTTGGTGTGTAGATATTACGGACTCCACCAGTCACAGAAAATGATACGACTCTTGAACTGGCACTCTAAAAATTTCCTTAATAGAGGCGAGAAAAAGAGAGACAGGATAAATAAGAAGACTTGTTAACTACCTTTCAGGACATTGCTGTCAGGTGACCATCTCTATAAAATTAATCTTTCTTACGAAGTTTGGCACAGAGCTCTTGACAATCACAAAAATATGTTCTTAACTAAGTTTGGAAGGTTGAGGATCTCCTTGTCTAATTGGCTTGTAGCCTTGTTGTTTGTTGCAACGGCGATCTAATTAAAAACGAACAAGATTCCCTCTTCAATTATACAGAGTGCGCCATCTCATATGGGTCGATGTAAACTTCGAATAACTTTAATAATTTTCAACCGATTTTCATATGTCATTTTTTGAACGTCATTTTGGAAACGTCAATTCAGTACAATCTTAACCATGAATCGGGTCCGCGGCGTTCAAACTCATCTAATCAGTCTGTGAAGGCGAGTGTTCAAGAAGACCCAAGTTTGTCATATCGGCGCCGTTCGCAGCAGTTAGGCATCAGTGGGACCACTTTGCGGAGAATTCTAAAGGATGATCTTCACTTATTTCCATACAAACAGCAGATAACTCAAAGAATTTTGCCACAAGATGAGCCGCGGCGCTTGGCATACGCACAAAATGTCGTTGCAATGATTAATGCTGACCCGGAGTTCTGGCAGCAAATTTTGATGACAGATGAGGCACATCTTAAGCTCTCTCGCTCAGTTAATAAACACAATTGTTGCTTCTAGGCCACCGAACATTCTCACATTCTTCACGAAGAGCCGCTATATGATCAAAAAGTTACTGTTTGGACCGGTGTACGAGGGTGGTCCGATAAGTACTTAGCCTACAAAAGAAAAACAAAAATTTTGGAGAAATGGCGATTTATTTTTCAATATAGTTTCGTTTTAGCTCGATACACTTGATGCTCCAGCTTCTTTAACCCGTCTGAAAAATACGTTTTCTCGCGGTCTGCAAAGTACTCGTAGGCCTCCGTGGCGGCGATGACCTCCTCATTCGACTGAAATTTCTGCACGGCGAGTGTCTTTTTCATGTTTGGAAACAAAAAGAAGTCGTACGGGGTCAAATCTGGAGAATACGGTGGATGGGGCAGCAGTTCGTCATTCGATCAATTTCGCCGTGGGAAGGGCGGAGGTGTGAGCCGGTGCGTTATCATGGTAGAAGAGCACTTTTTTCTTCGCCAAGTGGGTCCGTTTTTCTTCAATTCGACGTGGAATCGGCCGAATAATTATCCCAGAAAACGGTGGCCATCACCTTTCCGGTCGATGGGACAGTCTTCGCCTTCTTCGGAGCACGTTCGCCAGGTGGATCCACTGTTTCGACTGTTCCTTAGTCTCTGGTGTGTACCAGTGGATTCATGTTTCGTCGACTGTCACGAAACGACGCAGAAACTTTTTCGGATTGCGCTTACACAGCGTCAAACACTGCTCTGAAGTGGTCTCACGGTTGCAAATGCGGCATCCATCGCGCCGACAGCTTTCTCATGCCCAAAATTTCATGCAGGATATGACCCACACAATCTTTTGAAATGCCTACTGTCTCAGTTATCTCGAGCACCTTCAATCGGCGGTCTGCCAATACGAGATGGTGGTTTTTGTCACGTTATCCTCCGTGGTAGCCGTTTTCGGGGCACCTGGACGTGGTTCATCAAAAACCGACGTGCGACCACGTTGAAACTAGTTAAACCAATTTTTGATGGTCGCCATCGAAGGAGAAGAGTCACCGTACACAGCATCCAAACGCTCTTTGATTTCGCTGGGCGATTTCGCTTCCAAAAACAAGAATCGAATCACCGACCGATATTGCTCTTTTTCCATTTTTCTAAAATCCGCGGACTCCCTCTTCCACACGCGGACTCCCTCTTCCACACGCGGTCAACACAAAACTACGAGTCCGATCCGGCTGAAATTTCGACAGTAGCCGTCTACTAGAATGTACTACAAGTAAGTTGCTCTTGCGATACTGGCGCCATCTGGCGGTGAGGCTAAGTACTTATCGGGCCACCTTCGTAATTCTGAAAAAAAGATATGAATTTGGTTAATTATAGGCACCAAATTATGAGTAAACTGAATCCCACAGGTTAGCCAATTCACTTGTAATTATGTCCGAGGATTCTTGGAATAGTGGAATATGACGAAACCATGCTTGACTCCATTCTTATATCAGACGAAGCCCATTCGACCTAAACGACAAGGTAAATAAGCAAAAATTGTCGAATATGAAATGACCCTAGCTCCGAAATCCTTCATGACATTTAATTGCACCCAGCTTGAATCACAGTGTAAAGTGCAGTTTCATAAGGCTGCATTGTTCTTCTTTAAAGGACTGCTCTGAAAGACATTTCATTTTAACTCTGTGTGGTTTCGACCTGATGGGGCGAACATTTTACGTTAAAATTATTTCAAGAAAATCCCTACTTTGTTGGGTCCCCAATCTCCAGACCTCACTGTACCTATTTTATTTTATTTTTTTGAGGGTTTATTGCAAACAGAACAAAATAATAATAATAAATTATATAAATGAATAAAATTTGAATGATTTTGATTAACTCTCCAGACGATGAACTCTGATGAAATGACACGTGGGTCACTCAGCCTAGGGGCCAGTTACACTCTAAAGTTGTTAGAAAACACTAAGGAACTAAATAAAGTTGAATATTATTATAAGGGTAATACAAAAATAAATAAGTTATATGAATTATAGTAAAAGTTATTTGAGTTTCTTATTATTATTATTATTAAATGGCGTTACAAATTATGAAGAGCCAGAGCCAAACTTTTTCATTCACTTATGTTGTGTGCGATTTGTTTTTCACGTTAAGATCTTTCTTAAGGCAGGTGTACAGTACCCCGCCGAGGAGAGCAACCGCGAAATAAACATTCGATGGCGTTGGTGTTATCGGGATCTGAACTTGCTCATCGCGCGTCAGAGGCCGACACGTTCTCGCTCTCGACGTTTTTAATATAACAAAATTACGCAGACTATAGGGTGGCTACTACCTGTTCATAACAGCTCATAATATTGAATGACTCAAGCTTCAATTGGGTGGATGACTTAATTAAATATGGACTGGTTTTCAGCATTTGTGTATGCAATTATGGATACGTGTCAGACATTTCTCTCAGATCTTTTGCTTTGATGCAAAGCATACTTACATACATCTCTAATCGCAGTAAGAGATTATGTTTATGTAATACCTCTACGGGACTACGCGCGGTCATCCGATTATAATTAACTTAACCACTTTACTTCCTTTGTTATTAGTACGCTTTTTCACTCCCATCTTTTTCATACAATATTTTGCTATGATAAGTAGGTTCATGTCTGGCAGTAATGGATGAAGCCAACGATATTCCTCGGAATCTATTTCAACATCCCACAATACAAATGAGAATAGAATCAGAATTAAAGGTGCCCATAGCCCACAAAGAACAATTGACTTCCATGGTTAATACCTACCCATACACTATACACGTCAATGACGGGCATGAAAACAGGTCATACAGCATTCGACATTTTCATTTGTTAATTAATTTTGTTTTGAATATTGTATTTTCGTCTATTGCGAATTCCGATAATTGCAAAAGGTAAAAAGCGGTGCTGACGTTCCATTGTATTTTCTTTTTACCCTACACCGTAATTGTTTTCCTGGCTGCATTGGACAATGCTATCCGGAAATGTCTGATATGCAAATGCTTTGTGCATTCAACGGTATATACCTGTATATATGTGGGTTCTGCGGTAAATGTTATTCATAACATAATTTAGAATAGCATTGTCGATTTTGTTTCCCTCGTTCATTTGCCTGTTTTTTGTGAAGCGGAAAGGATTTTTGCATTTGATTTGATGAATAAGAAATCAGAAACCGCCAACATATTATATTTATTATATACGAAAACCTATTTGGGATCGTCCAAATTTTCAGAACTGATAAACATAGGCATGGTATTCTACGCCTCTCCTGACATATGTATATCTAACAGTCTCATATCCATCAATAAAGCTTTTGTAAGCAGTACACGAAATTTTACCCGAACGAGGTCGTATACAACAGGGCCAGGATTGTACGGATAGATAATTTTCTGATTAAGCTGATCCGAGGTCACGTTGGGGAAGCAATGACTTCGGTCCATGATCTCCGGATATACTACCACAACTACACCAGAAAGTGCGTCTTAGTGGCTTTGTTCCCCCGGAGACATTCCTCTACTTGGATCAATATGGGCTGATCCGGGATGAATAGGCGGCTCCGCTTATCTTCCATGTAGCCCGTAAGTCTGCGGAGCAGTGGCTGTTCTACGGACGTGATGTTGCGCTCCGTGAGTCCGAGCGCCTCGGGTTTAGTAGATCAGTGTCACACTAAGATCGTCCGACAGCATGAACTGTTTTGGTGTCAGTGTTTAATTTTAATAGGCTTACATAGCGTAGGGTAGGTAAGGATAGGTTATAGTAGGTTGGGGCAGGTTAGGGCAGGCTAATGCATGCTAGGGTAGCGAGAAACTTAAAAGAAGTGTAAAGGTAGAAAGGTAGACCTCTTTCAATTTGATAGTCTGGCTGACTTTACCTTACCTTTACTATCAGATATAGAAAGTTGAATTTCCGCCTTTTTTCGTTGGCGTGGCGTGAGAGCCTTATAAACGGGACCAAGAAAAAACTCATTTCTTGTGTGAAACGAGTTATCAACATCATTCTGCCTGATTAATCAATGTTAGTATAATATGTCCCTAAATTTCGTGTCCTGGTAACTGCCGCTAGTTATGAAAATATGGGCTGTTTAATCTATCATATACATAGATTCTCCTCCAGAGCTCTTTTTTATATGAGCTACGAGTATTCGTCTTCTGCCTTATAAAGCTGGGGTAGGAAAGACTTATGCAAAGGCTTTTCTGTTTATCTGTCCGTCCTTAAGCCTATATCAAACCAAACTCGTCGAGTAGCTATGAGCGAGGTAAAAATTTGCAAAATTCAAGGTAGAAGAACTGGAATTGTAGCTTGGTTTCTGGTGAGCCATTCCCATCTTGTTTACTATGTCATTTTATAAATTTTACTATCCACACCATCGGAATATATTCGGGATGAAGACATCGATTTCTCTGGCAATCTTCAGACCTTAGCTGGGTTGCTAGCCTTAGAAACCTACATGCAGATTTTGACGCAGCCAAAAGGGTGCTGAAGTTGAGGATACGACTAAAGACGAAAACGACCCGATTACCTGCTACCAGACCTCGAAACCTAACTTTGACTTTCTAAAGCCAACCTAAACAATATTTGACATAGGCGAAGAATCAACTACCATTTGGGGAAACTTTACACCTTAGATGCCTTGGTTCGTTGAATGATCTGCGAGAAATAAAGGATCTTCTAAGCCCACCTTATTTGCTGAATTGAATAAATTTGCGTTGGCTTCAATGTGTTTTTGAAAATGGGGTTTAAAAAAAACGAAAATGATAATACGAGCAGTCGTTTTTTGTGACTAAAATTCAGACCTAAGGCTTCACTTTCAAGGTTTGATGACATTTTAAATTGGGTTGAGATGCTTAAATCCACATTATTAACATCACATTAGAAAGTTTATGTAATGGGTCGAATTTTCATAGCAAAAGTCAGATCTCCACGTTTCATGGGCCCTGAAGTCTAAATCATGTCAAGAATAAATAATGATATCGATTTTTTATTAATTTCATTCGACGTATAATTGCATAGTAAGCACACGGTTTGGTTTGTAAAAAAAATTAATTAACGGTTTAGTTTTTATCACGAAAAACAATTTTAAGATATTGTAAAATGTACCACATGTCTCGCAAATTCAAAATTCATACTCTGTGTGGGCATTTCCAATATAACACCTAAATGACATGGAAACAAAAGAGTTGCTGTGAATTACAACCAACGCAAATTCAGTCGAATCTCTCGAATCCTATCTAGGACAACCACCCCCGGAGAGTAGTGAACGAATATCTTCGACACAAACCATCTTCACCTCGTCCAGGCTTTGTGACAAACACCATAAGAGCGTACACTCTTGAATCTGCACGAATTATAAAAAAACAGAAATTGTATTTGGTTTTGTTTACTCAACCTAGCCCTAGAGATTGAGGGGAATTGATCTCATCCTACAGTTCGACACCTGTATATTGCTGACTACCGCGGACTTAAGAGCATCATTTTAAATAGGCGGTTCAATCATACATAATATTCAATTGAACTGCCACCCACCCACTTTTGCTCATGGCCAAGTTGCAATATAATCGACCACAAAGTGACACCACGCGGTAATTGAATAAATAAAAATGGAAATTATGCAAACACTTGAGAGCAACCCCATACCAACCAACTAAGCAGCGAGCATGTATCGTACTCAATTGCGTAATTTCACACCAAAATTCCACAGAATGCATTGGCTTGTAGATGACACCCTCGATTAAATCCCCTGCTCTCCCCCCTCTTTCTCTTATTTACGCCGTTGATTCGTTTTAATATCAAAACCTTGAAGATAAGTTCCGCTTTTATACGTCACAATTCGTAGACACCACGTCACCTCATGCCACACATCCAATTAAAAGAAAAACAGTTGAAAAGCACTTGTTTCTGATTTTCAAAAACTTATCTTCCTCAAGAGCACTCACCAAAAAACTCAGCCAAAATGAATATTAATCCAATTATCTCCATAGTCGGAAAATATCGATTCGATTGTTCCACTTTTTAACTAAATTCGGATTAGTATAACGCAACGGTAATCCCAATAATGATGTGCAAAAATTCATCTTCTCCCCGAAAGTAGTCGCAACACTTTTTCTTTTTCGAACACCATCCAATACGAACTCGGATTTATTCAAAAATAATCTCAATACTCAATAGACGCCTTCTGAATCACTTAGGCTACTCATTCCACGCACGTACGTATGTATGTACATATATTGCCGCCAAGGTCAGGAGAGATTTTTCTCACAACCGTTCAAAATCTGAAAGGATCGCCCGAAATAACGAAAACGCGAATCGAATTTCTTTCGTATTTTTCGCCCAACACTCGTCGAGGGACTGAGTTGGCTTTTTCCAAAAGAAAGTTTTTTCTCCACAACAACGAAAGTTCAGTTGTTGAGTTAGGTCAGTATTTGCAATTTTGTTTTGGTGGATACTTTGGTTTTTGGTGGGTGCCGAGGTGATGTTTCTGAATGGAGAAGTAGCATGCGCATTGAAATTGTTGATTTGCAGATGGAGATAGTCAGACTCATGTTGCGAGACTCATGTTGACCAATTGAAGCAACTGGTTGGAACAAAAACAAGCAAAATGTAAGTGAGCAAAGTTCATTTAATAAAAATCTGGAAAAAATATGTTGAGTGACCATAACTGAGACAACTGAGTCATCCGCATATGACATGCGATCCATGAAAGCGTGACTTGCATTGCTTGCAAGCGGGGTGAACATTTCGACTCGAATTTTTTAATTTTTTATTTTCAGTTGAGCATGGGTTGGCATAGAACGATGAGAAAATATGGCATGGTATGAAATTTGATCGTAATTTCCAATAACAATTTGAGAGTTCGTCGAGTCCGAAAGGCTAATCGTGGTAGGTATCTTTTATTGTTTAATTTTTTAAGAGAATGTCAATTTCTCAGACGGACGCAGTCAAATCGACTTGTGTTGTAGATGTAATCGTATGTGAATATTGTGATTATAAAGAAAATATAAGGGGACCCAACACCCTTTCCTGTGGTTTCCCATCAGATTTCTAATATTTTTTATATGTACTCTGTTAGTCGCCAGGATATTATACATTTTTTCTCTGTATATTGCTAGCTTTTTTTGAAGGCTCTCATGGCGTCAATAAATACTTTGAATATATTACTTGTTAAGGTCTTTTCAACTGTGATTATGATTTCTAACAAAATGGATACTAATTGATGCGCAGCATTAAAACAAATAGCAGTTTGAATAGGATTTTTGCCGATTACATCTCTCCTATGATTATGTTGTTGAGATTGTTGAGTTTAAGTGTCATGGTTAAGAACTCATCCAGCAAAAAGTGCTATTGTAATACTAGTTAAGCATTACTATGAATTTGATAGTTAAAGACCAGAAGGCTATCGCATAGTTATACTGAATTTAATCAATAACTTTAAATATTTTGGACTGATGTGAAGACTCCAACTTATCTGGCAAGATCAACTGAAAATATCGCGGCCACCGCGACACCTATGTGTATCCATTTCGAGATGATCACATGACTATCCGTAGTGAATTTTCACCCCGTTTTGTAGAAAGATCATCAAATTATAATATGTATCAAATCAACAAACGAATCCAATCTGGCAGATCACGTATAACGCCTACCTTTCGCGAGTCTTGAAATCAGGGTTCTTTGGTGATGAATTTTTAAACAATTTTTTCAAGTGGTGAGATTCATTTTTATTTTATCTGGAAACCTTGGCAAGCAATTTAGGTTGATCTCAAACCATGCGCTTAAAGCAGAAATTTGCTTTGATTAAGGAAATGTTCTTCGGACAGACAGGACTCAAAACCATCGTGACTAATCGCATACCGGCAACCGGTTACTCTGATATTGCTATATTCCTATACTCGAATTAGTAACCTTTTCAAAATTTATTTAAGTAGTAAGTATAATACTTAATAACGCATATCTATTTTGTATAAAAATAGATAATCGTCGATCGTAATGAAAATATGGGCAATCACCTTGAAAGATGACAGCAGAACTATTTTGACTAGCAATTTATAATATCAAAGCTCTTGAGATACGAGTATGTTTAAGAGTACACTAATAGAAAAGTTGAATGAATCGTACCAATATAATCCGTGGAATCACAAAATACATGTTACGTCTTGAACATAGGCCTTTTTGGATGGCCTGTGGTGTCAGTTTGATTTGATAGAAAAAAAAAAAAAGTCGTGGTATTTTTATTTGAATCTAAAATAAAAGCTCTGAGGTAAGTAACGGCATTCAAAATCTGTTAAAGACGGGTGTACAAATAGTCATACTTTTGGTAAAAGTTTTCATCCTGCTAACAGCTACTTTCATGATTGAGTTTTGGTCTGAACTTTTTCTTCAACATAGCTCGAAAATAATAATTAAAACGGTGTCGAATCGTTCGATTTCGGCGGATACTTCAAGTCTCTATTTTTAAAAATCACATCTCTAGACAATTTGTCAGGAAATAGGGAAAATGTTTTAGATCCATGCTTACAGCAACAATTTCAGTTAAAAAAGTTAATCAATTTCATTTGATAACCCATTGACTAATAGAATGGCACCCGTCCATCCCAAAAACCACATCACGCGGAGTTTATTTAATATTTTCCTTTTGGTCTTTGAAACCAAACAAATGAAAATACACAAAGTGCAATTTAGAAAAGTCATGACGAATGATATGTAAGCCAATAGCTAGTGTGAAATTGTTGGTCGAATTAAACAAATATTTTTATGTGAAATGAACTTCGCTCTTTATTGGCTAATATAGGGTCCGCCAAATAACTTTTTTTTTTTTTGAAAATGCTATAAAAAAAACTACTGAATATTTTCTCAAATTTCTTTTTTTATTTGAAAGTACAATCCTTCCGGTTAATAATGGAAAATAATTTCATTCAATTGGCTGCCTCGGCTGGCCATGCTGTAGCCTACACGATCGGTCCAATTTTTAAGCACATTATCGATTGTGTGCAGCTGTATTTCACCAATGGCTTCACGAATATTGTCCTTTAAAGCGTCAATTGTCTCTGGCTTGTCGGCGTAACACTTATCTTTGACGGCACCCCACAAATAATAGTCCAACGGTGTCAAATCGCAGCTCCGAGGTGGCCAAACGACATCAGCTCTGCGGCTGATAACGCGATCTTCAAAAACAGGGCGCAAAACATCGAGTGTAGCTTCGGCTGTGTGGCACGTAGCGCCGTCCTGTTGAAACCAAATGTTGCTAATATCCCCCTTTTCAATTTTTGTGAACAAAAATTCGTTCAACATGGCCCGATAACGATCGCCATTGACTGTAACGGCCACTCCTTGCTCATTTTCGAAGAAAAATGGCCCAATTATGCCTCTGGACCAAAATCCGCACCAAACAGTGGCTCGTTTTGGGTGCACCGGCTTTTCAATGTATGCGTGCGGGTTTTCTGTGCCCCAAATGCGACAATTTTGCTTGTTTACAAACAAGATCAAAATGAGCTTCATCTGAAAAGATGATTTTTTTGGCAAAATCGGCATCTTCTGTAAGTCGATGATTTTCAAAGTAATGTCGCAATATTTCCCAGCGTTGTTCAAGCGTATACACAACCATATTCGTTAAGCGGAAGGATAAAACTAATTATCTGTCAAATCAGACATGAGCTAAGTGTTACCATTCACGAAATAAGCACTACCTGAAAAAAAAAACGTTAGATGGCGGACCCTGTAAATGTTAGTCTATGGCAATTATGATTGGAACACAACTTCGTTTATGTGACCGCGGCTTCTGTTGCAGGCGATCATCATTATCGATAACTCCTTGAAGAATATGTTATGGTCAATAGCTGCAATTTCAGTTGGGATGTCATGTTCGAGGTCTTGAATTATTGATTATTTCCGTAGACCTTTCTCTTCAGTTAATTTCAAAGAAGAAGTTTTAAGGTGTCAAATCACATATCTTCGGAGGCCAATCGATTCCTCCTCTTACTAAAACTTTTGGTTTATCGTAAAGAATATAAAGAATTCTGCCTCGTCTTCAATTCTTGCGCTCATTCATAGTGATGTCCCAGATGGCAGTTCTTAAGATAAATCTTACTACATATTTTGCGGCCAGCTCAACGCTTTCAGATTATACTTGGTCTCCTATATCCTCGAGCATCAAATCTTCTATGGGACAGTTCTAGTTCCACACTCAGAGTGTCAAAAGTATGTACTTAAAATCTCAACATGCATACTCACATCGGCAAAACTACTGCGTAAGCTCTAGTCTCTTCTCGAGGATATGGAAAATAACATTTGCCCAGCTTCTCCCTAAAATTTTTATTTTTTTTTCCTTCCGTCTTTTCGTCTCCTTCCGCCTACCGACCCATAGTACCAAAGTCCCTTTTTTCTAAGGACATGGACACGCTGACAAATCCTACAAATCTGGACACGCTGCCAACTTATTAAATATCTTGAATCGCGAAATTTTTTTAAGGACCGGCAGAATAGTTTCCGTAACCACAGGTCCATTGGTGATTTGATGGCATATGTGACCGAAAAGTGGATTCATTTTTGCAAAACCTCGCTGAAAGAAACATCGTTGCGCTTGATATTTTTAAAGCATTTGACGGAGTTGGGTATCAGGCTCTTGTGTCGAAAATGTGTTCTTAAGGTATCAATGAATTTTTTTCTATGGATTAGAAATTACCTCTCGGGTAGTTCAATCCAAGTTGTTTAGGATGTTTTCAAGCCTGATATTCAGAATGTGGGATGGGAGCTAAACAGAAAGACAACAGTCTAGACAAATTGACGATCTCAAGACAACCCATCTCGCACGCCACAGAATAACAGGATCCCGAAGAGAACACATACACACACACACCAACACTCACACAAACTCACCACGACGAAATGACGAAACGATGCACGACGAAAGGAAAAGAGGCGGTAGTTGTAATGAAACGACGCAGGAATGAGGACGCGAGTTTGCCCTAATAGCCGAGTGTAGTAATATTTAATCTGATTCTTTGTGTTTACTGATTAACAAACTTTTTTTAAATAAACAAATAAACTTTGAACATAAAGAAAATAAACATATTGAACTCCTACATGAATACTGGTGTGCTCTAACGCTCTCTTCTGCGACCTATGCTTTGCCTCCTTTTTTATAAATGATCTCCTATGTGTTGCTTCTAATCTAATCAACCTCTTCACTGATGAAATAATTAAGAGTGAAACTTGATGCTTCTAAAACCCCGTGCTGTCTATTGTCACTTAAGCGAACCCAGTGAAACCAAGTATTATTATCGTTGAAACAGAAAAACCTTCCATCCTTAGTACAGAGTTAATAAAACATTAAGCTTAAATGACAACATATTCGAGATTCCAAGAACGCTGTCTAAGTTTCCTTAAACGATGCAAGAATTTATTTCACCACTTGATTTCAATCTATTAGGCGTACATACATATATCCGGCCCAAGCTTGAAGGCAGCGCTTATACCTGGTTTGATGCTACTAAGACATCTCTGCACCTGATGGAATTCAAAACCGGGCAATACAATTTAAAGTAGACATTGATATCGCGAAATCCAAATGATTTGATTGATGAACATCGACGCAATATTTTCTCTCTGTCATTTTTTTTATCGCTATTTCAATAATTGCATTCCTCCTTCAATAAGTAAACTCTCGTTGGGAATGTCCATCAGTCTACTCTTAAGCTTCTCTTGGGACATACAGTAACATTTAGAGACTTGTTTTTTAGCGAACGAACGTAGAAAGTCCTCCCTTTCTCACGCCAATTTGCACGACTACCTTCCCTCCACTCCTGTTTATACTTTAGGTCCGTTCTGTTTTTTGACGAAGATTATTATTTAAGGGAATTCATAAATTCTTTTGCAAGCACTAAGGGAGAGCGCCGTGGCGCAGTGGGTAGTTTGTCAGCCGCTGACGCATGCTGAGCGAGTTCGGATCCCGATAACACCAACGCCATCAAATGATTATTTCGCGGCTTCTCTCCTCGGCGGGGTACTGGCAAAACCTCCCGTTGTACAATGCCCTGAAAAAGCTTCTCGGCTTTCGCCGTTCGGAATCGGCTTAAACTTTAGGTTCCGTTCACTTGTGTGAAAAACAAATCGCACACAACATAAGTGAATAAAAGAAGCTTGTGTCTAGCTCTTCATGAGCTGTAACGCAATCTAATGTGTCTGTCTGGCAATGGACAAATATTTGTGTCCAACAGGTAGCAGAAGATTCCCAAAAAAAGAAAAGAAAAAAAGCACTAATTTAAAAAAAAATACAAAAATCCGATAAAATCTCATTTTAAATTTTTTAACATAATAACCTGATTAAATCAAGGTAAAACAAACACAAGCGTCATGGTCCCCATTCAACAGGAAGGTCTCCCCGCGGATTTCGCTAGCCTGAAGAGCCTCTTCATCAAATAACACGAATTCTTTAATATTTCGCCCCAAAAAGTGTCAAAAAGGTATATTGTATCTTCGACGTAGTAGAGCTGATCACGACAAGTTTTTCGTTCCTTATTGTCTCTTTCTTCCAGCAACCTCCTCACTCTGTCAAAATCATCTCTATTTAATTATCAGAATGTAAGACGTCTTCGCTCAAAAACCCAAGTTGTTTTCCAACAGTCCAACAGTCATATGCTCTACCTTTTCAAACCGAAACAAATCTCATCCCCATCATAAATAACCTCGAACTGTTACTAGCAATTTTTAATGTTTATCGCGATGACGAACTCAACCGACCTTATGGTTACCTTATCGAGGCGTCCTACTAGCCGTAATTAATACCATTGACTCTTCCCTTATTGCAATATCATCCTTAGCACTTCCCGACGTTGTTTCGATTAAGTTTGTTCTATTCCAGAAGACATTATATATCATTTGTTTTACATTTTGCCCTCACAAGCTATTGAATCATACCAGCTCGCCATTAATACGAGTACAATTGACCAAATAATTAATTTAAGAGAGCCTTAAGACGAAATCCTTCTTTTCGGTGACTTCAACCTTCCTCATCTTAAGTGGGTTCAATCAGACGATCAATCGTTTTACATTGGCACCAATCCCACGTCTGCTAAAGAATGCCTCTTCTTGGATCGCCTAGTAGATTCAAACTTTAGCCAAGTTAGTGGCGTCTTAAAATGCATGGGTAGACAACTAAACCACATATTCCCTCAACTCCTCTGTTTTGTCCCCTTTCCCTTTCAACTATCGCTAACTTCCATTCTCCCCTTCTCCTTTCCTTTTTTCACGATTCTCCATTACAGAACAATCCTCCTACAGTTCTGGCCTTTCACGACTTCTACAAGGCAAAATTTCATTTAATCGTTGAATATCTTAAAAAAGTCCGTCTCAATTTTGACAATCTACCCGTAAATGATGCAATATACCTTTCCTACAGGAAAATATTTAATACTATCTCTCTTTACAACGCAAAACTTTGTCCACCTGCTTACCTTGGTACAATCGCAGGCTCCGTTCTCTAAGAAACAAGAAAAATAAGCAGAAGGCAGATATCTCCACTTTACCAGCCTTTACAGCTTCCTTTACCAACGCTATTTAACTGAAACGCAAGTCAATCTTATAAATTATCCTAATTCCTTCTTTAAATTTGTTAACTTCAGAAGAAAATCCAATGGCTACTTACCTCACTCTCCTTTCACGATCAAACCTCGAATAACCCCAATATTATCGCCAACTTTTTCGCCTCATTTTTTAAATAATCTTTGGCCGACGACTCCTTTGTTCCAGATTTCGCTTACTTCGATTATTTACCGGATTTCTCCCTTGGACCATTTCTTCCACGTATAGTCGATTCCCATGTCATCGAAAACAAATTAAATCTATTTAATGATGAAATCACTCCTGGACCTCACGATTTCCCTGCCATATTTCTAAAAAAATGCTCCTCAACCCTCTCTCTTACTCTCTCGAAAATCTTCAGTCTATCTCTATCTCTAGGCAAATTCCTCCGCTTATGGCAAACCTCATTTATCACCCCTATACACAGAAAAGGTCAGAAGAACGTTGTTAACAACTAGCGTCCCAATGCCAAACTGTCACATATACCCAAACTTTTCGAGAGTATTTTGTACGAAATTCTAAGTTTTCGTTGCAAGTCTTTAATCTCCCCTAGACAACAGGGTTTCCTCGAATGCAGATCTACAACCACTAACCTTGTTGAATTTGCGTTCTTTACCCTACCAACTTTAGAGAACGGCAAAGAAGTTGACATTATTTCAACAGATTTCAGTAAAGCTTAGTTCAGTTAGTGCTAAATCTCCCACAGACTGATACTCTTCAAATTGTCCTCCCTTGGCTTCGAACCCCTTTCTTTGAAGTGGATATCTTCTTACCTGGAAAATCGCTATTACAGTTTTCGTTTTAGATCTGCCTTTCCAACCCTTACTTTGCTTCTTCCGGCATTCCCAAAGGCAGCCACCTAGGTCCACTTCTTTTTATTTTTACCATTAACGACATTGAGTTTGTCATCAAACATTCTCACCTCTCATTGTACGCCGACGACTCCAAGTTTCTCAAGAAAATCTCCTCACAACAAGTTTTTTCCCTTATTCTCAACAGGTGCTCCAAAAATTGCTTGAAGCTTAATATTTCCAAATGCCAATCAATCACCTTTTCACATAAACGAATCGAACCTCTTAATCGCCTCTACTTCCTCATTAATCAACCCATCTCCACCGTTCAGGTCATTCGCTATCTTGGCATATTATGTGATCAGGAGCTACATTTTCGCAAACACATCGATGAGATAATCCCTAAAGCTAATTCTGCACTCGGTTTCGAGAAGCGATGGTCTAAAGAATTCTCCAACCCGGTCTCTTCTTCAATACGCCTCTCAAGTGTGGTCTCCTTACCAACAAACCCACATTTCTAGAATCGAAAGCATCCAAGCCCGTTCCTACGTTTTGCATTTCGAGGTCTCACCTGGAACAATCCTTTGCTCTTACCACCCTACCAAGACCATCTTAAACTAATTCACATGAACACGTTGGAGGAAAGAAGAACTGTATCAGACATTCTTTTCATCCATCGACTCCTTTCAGGTATCATTGACTGCGCGACCCTCTACGACTCTGTCTCTCTCAACACTAACCCTAACAATGTACGAAATCCCCGTCTCTTCTATCTACCTACCCTCCGCACTGCCTATGGGTCCATTTCCCATTTCTCGTATGCTGGGAAGTGTTTATTCGAATCCTTATTTCGATTTCAACCTCAGCACTCTTTGCTCAAAAAGCCGTCTTCTTAATTGCGCCCCCTCCCCCGTTCTTCTTAGATTCTAAGTTAGATTAACGTTAGCTTGAATTAAGCTCAATATTTGGGGGTGTTTGCCTCCACGAAAATTGATTGAAGGCTTGTGTGAGCGGTGGCGGAGATCGTAAAGACTCATTCATTGTAACTACACCTCTAGCTTTAACTTCGAAAAATACAGACCAACGATGCTGTCAACCCGCAGTCCGCGTCACACTTTTTTTTTATGTGAACGAGTATGTGCCGTCCGAGGAGGCTGATATGGAATGTAACCCGATACTAAAACCTTTTCTTAAGGGGAGTCGGTGGTCTAGGAGTAGTAAATTAGGGGCGTTTTCGGGATTTTTTTTTAAGGTGATAATAAAGAACAACAATATTAAAACTTTGCACATATATTATACTGCATATTTTACATACAAATTAATTTTTTTAATCATAAAAAAAATGTTAACTATTTTTAAAATGACGCTGAAAATGGCTCGCTGAAAAAAGTAGGTCCTGGTGGCGCAGGTGATTTCAAATCGTCTACTTATCTGAAAAATAAAAAACAAACAAATTATTCATCTGTACGACAGTCGCTACGGTCGGTAGCAAAAAAAAATAAAAAATAAAAATTTTGAAGAAATGGCGTATTTTTGAAAATTAAAGTTATAATAACAGGCGATTTTCAGGTTGTTTTTTAACATAAAAAATAAGAAGTTATCAAAATTAAAATTGTTTCTCGGTAGGGGCTATAGCCAGTGGTGTACTGAATCACATGTTCAAATTTGAGATCAATCGGATGAATAGTTTTTTTTTTTTTACCTGCGCCGTGCAGAAAAAAGTGATTTCGAGAAAAACCAGTTTAAAGTTTTTGGTACGTAAATTTTCGAAAAATTTTAAATAAATATGTACTTACAGTTAATCTGCGATGCCAGCACCATACATTATTCCTTCCGTTTGTTCAAGCTTCTCTGCTTCTTCTGATTTTGCTTTTCTTCGAGCTGTCCTAGCCTCTTTGGAGTCACTAGTGCTCTGGCGTTCGGCTTTGTACAGTCGCCGATCGTCACGACCTCGGGCAAGTTGCGCTGCTTCTGGACCGATAGTAATGCCCATTACGTCCATTATTTTCCCAGATCCATCAATCCGCAAAAGTTTTTTATGCCTTCAAAACCAACTCCAAGCATTCTCATCGCGAAAACAAGCCGGCGATTGATTTCAAAGGCTTTATCAATAAACGGAGAAGACAAAATCAAAGTTTCTTTGCACTTACACTTCACTGAAAGTTTAAATCCCAACCCACGCTGTCCATTTTTACTAAAAATCACTTCAACATTACAGTCTTTACATTTTAATAGTTGCTGCAATCGAAAGAATACTGCCGTAAATTGAATTTTAAATTGAAGTTACACTGACCATCTCAGTTTTAAAGCTTTAACCTTATATACGAACAATGCGCTCATTCATGGGGCCGGGCGACTGCGCGCTACCTGCGAAAACAGGCTATAGAACCGAAAATGCTGTAAATATCCTTACAAAAATTTAACAGTATATTCCTAAAGGACTATACTTTCGAAATATTGAAAAAAAAAACAATCGATTTTTTGAAAGTTCTAGACCACCGACTCCCCTTAAAGGAATTATTGAATGATAAAAGCCTCCATGAGTAAAATTATTAAAGACCGGTTTTGACACTTGCCAAACAGACCAAACCATATTGAATGAAAGTAATTCACAGTCAACCATCTGTTGACTCTCCTTTTAGCAACTCATGGACTAGTGACGAGTCTCTGAATGAGAAGATGGAACTAGCACGTTCTATAGAGTTCACACATGTACAATAGGAAACCTTTTTCTACTATTCTCATATTCTTTTATAAAGTATAGGCTAAGTCCATTTATAACACTGTCAATTTAACCATCTTGGAATTCTGAATTTTCCGAATTGTCACGCTTATTCAAGTCCTACTCATCACCCAACGTGCTACATTTATAAATACACTTGCAATCATCAAGATTCCATTAAACTCGAATACATTCCATACATACAGGCTTTATCTGTATCAAGATACAATTTGAGTGCAATTAAGTATTATAGTAGTTGCATTACGCCAAAGTGACGGAACCGCCAGCTGCGTGCTACTTCCGAAATGTCAAGCATTTTCGCAAAGGCGTCCTCGTGGTACCACCACGAGTAGGTGGTCTTCGCGCAATCCTGTGTACAGTAACGAAGGAATCTTACAAAGTTGGCCGAAAACCACGAACTGAGAGTACATAAACCGGGGAGGGATTAAACCAGAAACGCTACAAGATGAAAATCACCACATAACCGTTCATGTGAGGACGATTCGAAGCAATGCTTAAAATCTGTAGCGAACCAGGGCAATTTGCATCGCTTGGGAATTATCTGTGTTTCACACACAGAACGAACATGAATGCATCCAACGGGAGAGAACAGAAGAACTGGCGACCACAGTACAGAATGGCGCTTTATCCTTCGCTGGAAAGATTGAAATTCCATTGTTATTGTACGAGTATTGCTACATAAAGTTATGTGGAGTAACCAAACACTTTGCAACTAAGGCATCTGCAGGTGATTGGGAAGGAATATTGTTCAAGCGTGCCATTTTCAAATTAGTTCGGTTGAGTGGTATCTCGCGCTACCGATAGAGCAGGAAGGTTGAATTCTACCGAAAGTTTTTGGGAGCATATGTTGGGACAAGACTTGGCAGTTTCTTTCAAGTTACAAAAGCAATACGGAGTTTCCGGGTGAGAGAGGAAATCAAAACAGTTTCGTGAGGAACTTCGCGGAAACAGCGCATTGTTTTGCACCTCGCAAAACACATTGTTTATCTCAACTTTCATAGCTTTAAAGATGATCAAAACTTCCTTAAAGCCCTCACTTGCTTTTAGAGTCACGATTGCTAGAATTTAAGGGAAAATATATTTTCTTGAAGCATTATCCTCATAAATCCAATTACATCATTGGGTCGTTCGGGTGAAATGTGAAGGAGATGAAAAGATGTGTGCTTATTGTGCTTGGTGCTGAAAATGTTTTAACTGAAGGTGTAGGATTAGGAGCTTAATGAAAAAAGCTAATGTTGTGCTGTCATCCGAATCATTTTCTAATTTTCTTATTAAAGTTAAGAGTCGATATTTAATTGAGAAATTTGGAACGAGAAAAATCCATCCGTCTGATTACTGGAGGTATGCGAATGCAAACATTTCTCATGCTTTCATATAAATGTTGTTTTTATTCAAGTTTACTTTTCTTTGTTGTCTAAATACCGCGGCACCTTGGCTCGGTCTGTTCGAATATCGATCACACTAAGTTCAAAACCTGTAAGTCATAGAAATCCCATCTCGCGGTGGTTTTCCTCATGGTAATTTTTTTGGAAAATGCATGGTCGTTTGGAGCCGGAAATAAACAATAGATAATCAACAGATTCATCGACGGGAAGGAATGAATCACACGCGACATACATAGGTGATTAAGGGATTTTGTTTAAAAGCTATAGTATTAGTCCATTAATAAATAACTCTGCGACAAGTATTAAATAGTATTAAAGAGTCGAACATAATTAGATTACAAATATTTTTTCGACGTAAAACAAGAAACGTTTCTAGTCCTTGAAGTAAAAAACTAAGTGAATGAAAACACGACTCGGGCACTTAAGATTACCAGCTCTTGACTTGCACTGATGGCTCCAAAATTGTGTTTTGCAGAATCGGGAGTATTCTTGTTGCAGTTGAATATTTTCGGATTCGTATTGCCACAATCCGCTTAGGAATGGTGGAGCAATTCAGAAAGGTAATCAAATGTGGCAGTAGCAGGATCACCCCGAAGTAACGTAAAAATTAGTGAGAAGGTCGACGCGCTAACCAGACGCTCAGCAATCTCTAATATCCTCATAGAAATTCTAGGTCCTCCGCTGAAACTACTGCCATACCAGGGATAACCATAGTTGGCTTACCATCCTGAACCAGCTATAGGAAAGGTAGACCATATAATTATTACTGGCCTTTTGGTACGCGGGAGTTGACACTCCTTCACCAGGCCTCCCTGTCATGAATGTGTTCTTTCCAAGTTTCGCTGTTCCGTTCCATCTTCTTTGCGGATCTTTTTTCTGCGAGTTTTACACTCATTTTTCTTTTAAATATTTTACCAAAAGAAGACCAGGCATATTTAACATTAAGGTGTCCCAACGTTTTTTGATGTTGTTCATGAGTGTGTTGTTGTAGGCATATACATATGTAAGTGTCAGCAGTGCAGTGTGCAGAGCTCTGCGACTAACTCTGCCATTATTTTTATGGAGCAGACTTACGATCGACATTCCGAGTCGCGGGTATATCTAACCCCTATCAATCATGGGGGAAAGATAACTCATATAATCTTTCAAATCAAATAGTCGCAGTAATAACAAACAAAATGTGACTAACAGCACCATACTAAAATCAGTATGCCATGATCAACTTTAAGGTGAAAACTCTAGAAAAGAATATGTGAAAAATCTGTCAAGTGATCAGAGCTGGTAATTCAATTAGAGGGTTATTTTGTTTTTAAATCAATAGGAAAATGCAAAATTTTGGTGAGAGAAGATGATAATTTTCCTGATTTAAAGAACCAGTTCTGAGATTGGAAGATTAGTAACGGAATACAATATTTTCTCTGGCTCTGAATGAAAATAGTTATTCTTTTGATAAAGGTTTTTATAAAGCTTTTAAGTAATTGCAGTTTTGCTTTAACTGCTGTAAAGGTGAGAAGCTAATTGAAAGTGAGAACAGGATGGGCTTGAGAGGACAGTTAGGAAATTGGTTTAAAAGCTATCTAAATGATAGAAAGATCACGAAAATGATATCAAAAATCACTAGTTAAGAAAAAGCGTACATGGTTTTCCACAAGGCTCTAAACTGGCCCCTATACTATTTATATTTTATGTGAACGAGCTTCTAAGAGTCTTCAAAACTAGTATTGCTTATGGTTATGCGGATGACAAAGTAATCATTGTAATGAACAAAAATGTAAGGTCGGCAGTAGAAATGCTACAAAAAAATTGATGCTGATTCGAAATGCTGTCACGATCATGGACTCATAGTTAATGCAATAAAAATCAAAAAGATGCAAATACGCATGCCATCGAAACGTGAAGTGGACATCAGTATACATATATCATAGAAACCAAAGCTGAAACTGCCGATCTATAGAAGTTATCAAACACTCCAAGTATCTCGGGGTAATCATAGACGAGCATTTTCTTTGGCGCGAGCATATAAATGCTTTTCGACTTCGGCTTAAGAACTCACTCCTTGCTATGGCGTACCTTAAAAGGTATTCTAATTTCGAAGCTTAGAAACGCTAGTAGAAGTAGAAACGCTGCGAAGACATACCTGGAAAAGATACTGAATCTTCAACATCGCATCGTCAAAATGATACTTACTTGCATTTTAAGATATATATGATGAAAATCACTGGTGGAAAATAGAACGAAGAAACAGGTGAATTATAGGAAACTACACAATCAAGAACTCGCGGCACTCTATTCAGCTCCAAGCATGGTGGTCCAGGTAATAAAATCATAAAATCGCGAAGACTAAGAAGGCAGCACATGGAACGAATGGACAGTGGACGAACAGTCAAAATACCCCACGGAACGCTTCGCCGTAGATGGAAGGACAATGTAACGATGGGCTTAGAAGAAGGTCCCATCTTTTATGTAATACAACAGAAAAGCAAAAGATGGAACACATTCACGACAGGAAGGGTTAGCGAAAGGTTGGGGACGAGACTCTGAATTTCCAAGCCCCAAATGGACGTAATGATAATAATAAAGATGCATCATTGGAGGAGCATTGTTGTAGATTTGATCTCTATTGTGGCTCTGAAGGAAGAGGTCTATATGATGAGAGTATAAATTAACTCGGGCCTTGAAGGTCCTTTTGCTTAAATGAATCGGTTGTAGCCTTTACAGTAGAGCTTAGAGTACACAGCATTACCTTCGAACACTAATTTTAATTTTAAGTTTATGTTGAGATCGATGGTTACGATCAATCACGCTTAGGGTAGAATTTTTTCTTCTTGAGATTTTCGTAGAATATCCATTTCTCATCCCCAATCACAATTCGATGTAAAAATAAAATCTTTTTTTTTGTCTTGGAATCAGCTTTTTTTTTTACAGGGGTTTGTGCCCGTTCAAGATTGTACGCTCTTATGGTGTTTGTCACACAACCTGGACGGGGTGCAGATGGTTTGTGTCGAAGATGTTCGTTCACTACTCTCCGTTGGTCGTTGTCCTAGATAGGATTCGAAAAATTCGATTGAATTTGGCGCGTTGGTTGTAGTTCACGTTAACTTTTTTTATTTCCATGTCATTAAGGTGTTATATTGGAAATGCACACACAAAGTATGAATTTCGTCTCATTTCTTTGATCGTCTCTCTTTCACAACTGATGTTCTTGCCCAGTTTTTTTCATATAGGAATTGTTCTTGGCTTTAGACAGACTTGAATTACAGACCTTCCGCCCCGGGGGTCGTGGTGGAATAATAATCATCACCCTTTCCACCCCCCAATATTTTTATGCCAAATGTGGTGCAAATTGGTTGCGGATAAGCCTAATTCCTGTGATTTCGGAATGGACGAATCTGGCTTGCAATCACACTCCCAGTTAGAGTAACGATAATTTCAGTGCCATTTACCATACAATTACGGGCTGTAGGCTTTGTATCACTAACCTGTTCAAGACCTTCCAAATCATCCACAAAATGTACTATAACTGTGTAAGAAAGCGCTGATTGTTGACGAAAATCAGGATGATTTTTCCACAACTTTTCTGCAATATTTTAAAGATTTGCGGTGAATGTTCAGAATTAGAATACGATGCACGAGTAGTTTTTACTTATTAAAAGCCATGGCAGTGACAATGGAATGCTATGAGCTCAATAACGATAAGAAAGTTTAAATTACGCCTTTTGATGGATGACCTTTTGGTTCACTTATGTATCGTATGAGATAGAACTGAATGCAGCTTGATTAAATGAAAAATGTCTTCCATGAACGGCGAATTGTCATCAAGTTTCCGGAGGCATGGAATAGAGTAGCTATCGTATCTAACCGATTTTTCCATGAAAGACTGTTAGATTTCATTAAAACTCCCCCTATTTAAGATCTACACTTCTCACAAAATGTTAGTTTTCTGAAATGTTTAGTATTTTAGTTTGGGTGCTAAAAATCATCGTTGGTTGTTTATTTACATTATTAATCTACCAGCCCGCCGGTCTATATTGTTAGACCATTATCTAAGCTTTCTTGTAGGAAAAGAGAACAATTTAGACCAAAAACTTTATATATATCGCTATTTTTCTCTAATTTATACTTCGACCTAAAAGTTCAGTAAATCATCCACTGCTTACCATCAGTCCCATCTGACATTCAATCCTTTAAGACAAAACAAAGGAAAATAGTTCGCAATGCAACTACTTTTGTGATGATTGCACTTGGATCTTAAACCACTTTTCAACGCTGCACCTGAGGTTCCAACTGCAATGTTAGATGTTCGTTTTAACGAAATTCCGAAGCACTTCGTCCTTTGTGCTAGGAGTTGGTATCCGCGCTCCCTTCCGTTCGTTGGCCACACACCGGAATAATGCTATTCTCGGTTGGAAATACGCAAAGGGAACAACTTTTAATTGTTCACTGACTCGTCTTCTCTGCAGCTGTAACCAAATCTTCATTCTAAAGGGAGTGATTCAAATCTTTGGAGTCCTCTTTGGAGTTCTTGTCTTTCATTTTCTTGTTCGAAAAGGGAATTACACGTTTGAAGTTTGCTCAAAAAACTAGGAGACGACTTACTATGGTCTTGCGGTCATGTTCCGGGCAACAACATAACTTTCTTGCACCCCTTAAGGCTTACTTTGCATATGCGTCTGGACACATGAACTTGAAATGACAGCGCAAATCACAATCAACCCGATAATTGCACATATCTATAAACATTTGTACATTTTGCTCCCTGTAATTAACCCAAATCCAGATTGACATTCTAGCCCCATTTCATACAACATTAATACCACTGCTGCAACCGGATTAGATCATCATTCCCTCGACAAGCAGCTGTCTGCATCAGCTCGGGGGCAATAGGGATTATTGTGCAAATATCGAATGGACGTGGATTAACCTCAAGATGATATCAAGCTTCATTAATTCTGTATGTTACTGCTGTGAATGGTGATGCTTGTGTACACGAGGATTAGTTTTCATTATTGATACAGGCAAGGGTATCCTGTAATGACGAAATCACGTGCAAATTGAAACCAAGTAGTAATTGTTTGCGTAACCAATTGTAGGTATTAGGGCAGGACTTAGGAATACATTAATGAAAGGAGGGGACGAAATCTTCTGTAGTTCGTCTGCAAAAAAGGGATTATTTTTCGTACGTATTTTTGTAATGAAGAATTAGTACGTTTTTAAAATTGTGGCTTTTCGCTACTTGTCCTTTTCGATATGAAGATGAAGGGAACTTGGTATTGAGATTCTGAATGTTAAGCAAGAACTTTGTCTTTTATTGAACTTTACTTTACTTTACATTCATGTCCTTTAGATGGGGTCAAATAAGTCTTCAGGGATAGAGGTATAAGGTATGCAATTTATACTATCCACACACTGAAGGTAAGCTACGAATCTGTATAGTCGCCAAAAAATATGTCAATATTTGTCTCCTAGGTACATACAGCAATGGAGACCTCACGCCGTCCGAACACTTGTGGAACACGCCAAGTCACGCGGATTGTGTCTATTGATAGGCTGCGACGCCAATGGCCACCACACTCAATGGGGAAGCAGCTACATTAATAAAAGGGTCCGATTTTATAATACACCAACGTTTCGTAACAGGGTTAGGGAAGAGGTAATTGACCTTACTCTACTAAGTGAGTCTAACTCTATCCGAGTAGAGAATTGAAGAGTGTCCACTAGCTGTTCCTTTTCAGACCACAGCCGAATACTCTTCAACTTTAATGTTAATATAGAAAAACCAAAACCTTTCAGAAACCCTCAGAAGACACACTGGATTCTTTTCTCAAACCTAGTTGCAAACAGGTTAGTATCGGCACAAGCCATCGTTAACCCCGATCCAACTTACATTAAGAATTCAGTCGAAAACCTGTGAAAATTCTGAAAGCGCCTTTCAACAAATCCTGCCCTGTGTTCGCAAGAAAACCAGCGCAGTCTGGTGGACTACAGAGCTAAATCATCTCAGGACCAGGATCCGAACTCTATTCAGTAGTGCAAAGATCAGCAAAAGACCCGAAAACTGGAATGACTACTAATCCAACTTCAATGGCGGAAAGATCCTATCCAATGACCCCTGCGTCCCAGGATTCATCCTTAAACCAGATGATACTTGGACAGAATCCAGTCAGGAATCCCTAGAACTGCTGACTGAAACCCTCTTCCCATGTTGTAAAACCCCTGAAATCACAGTCCCCTTTGGGACGACGGTTCACACAACTAAAGAAGTAATAAACGAAATTATTACAAAGGATAAAGTATCATGGGCAATAAATTCGTTCAAACCTTTTAAATCCCCGGGGCCAGACGATATTTTGTAAGCGATGCTTCACAAAGCACAAACCCACACTGTACCCCTTAAGCAATTTTTCCAATTGCTTGCGCGCGGGGTACATCCCAACACAGTGGAAAGAGATAAAGGTAGTTTTTATACCTAAGGCAGGTAAACCAATCCATACTGCCGCAAAAGACTATAGTCTAATTAGTCTCTCGTCGTTGCTATTAAAAACCTTGGGAAGACTCCTTGACCTATACATCAGAGGACTTATCAACTTACCCAACTTATGCAACACTCAACACGCCTACCTTAAAGGCAGATCAGTGGAAAGTGCACTGCATAGTGTTGTTCGTGAAATTGAGAGCTCGTTGAACTTAAAACAATTTACAATGGCAGTCTTCCTCGATATAGAGGGAGGCCTTCAATAACACAGAGGCCATAATAATAGCTCTAGAGGACATAAAAGTAGACAAATCCATTGTAATTTGGATTGGCAATATGTTAAATAACAGAATTATCAATGCCGACATTGGACACAGCTCTATTAGGAAAGTGAAAACTAGAGGCACACCACAGGGTGGAGTTCTCTCTCCCCTACTGTGGTTTCTTATAGTTAACAAAATCCTTAAAACTTCTTAGAGAAAGGCACAAAGATCAGAGCATATGCGGATGACCTATCTATCTTGATAAAAGGTTCATTTCTACCAATTATCAGCGAACTAATGGAATCTACGTTGAATGATCTCTCCTCGTGAGCAAGACAGAACGGTCTGAGAATAAACCAGGAAAACGAAAATCCCGATATTTGCTCCCTCAAACTCAAAACGGAAGCCAAGTATCTAGGCATCATTCTTGACTCCAAACTTTCCTGGAAAAGTGACTTCGAGGAAAGGATGAAAAAAGGATTGAATGCCTTTTTTGCCTGCAAAAAGACCTTGGGCAAAAGATGGATCTTGCAACCATACATCATTCATTGGATGTACCCAGCAATCATCAGACCATGGGGCCCTAGTCTGGTGGATGCCAGCAGCACGAAAAGCTTCATGAGCATGATCAACAATGTACAAAGGTCAGTCGCTGTTTGTACAACGGAAGCTATAAGAAGCACGCCCCAAGCAGGGTTGGACTTAATCTCCTTCCTCTGGATTTATTCATAAAAGGCTGCGCCCCAAAACGCGATCTCAGACCAAGGGAGTCCTCTTTGTGGAAACAAGCCAACTATGGCCATACTCAGAAAAATATGTGACCTTGGAAGGAAACATGGTTCTAATAGCCTCGTAGCTACGACCGACTATATTTCCCCCACAATGACTTCTCTCTCAAAATACTAAATCTTTCCCCAACAGAGACGAATGGCTATCGAACGCCGTGATCAACGACCACGAGATTACCCTTTTCACCTATGGACACAGGCATTGGGGCCGCGTTCTACTCTGATATCCTGCACAAACAGGAACCATTTAGACTCCCTGATTTGTGCATTGTCTTCCAAGCAGAAATCCTAGCAATAGAGAAAGCAGTCAAACACTTACAAGTAACCGATATCCCACCATCGGATATCACCAACTTTGTAGACAGCCAGGCTGCACTGAAGTCAATAGGATCCTGTATAACGAGATCAAAGGCTGTCATGAAATGTCGCGACTTATTGAAGTCCATCAGACACTACAAATTCAAACTCGGCTGGGTCCCGGGCCGCAGCTCAATCGCAGGGAACGAAAGAGTGGACGAATTGCCCACATAAGGGTCTGAAATGGACATCAGTGAAGCGGACACGTCACTGCAACCACCGATCAGTGCATTACACCGGATCATAAATGACACAGTAATAAAAAAAACCAACTCGTCTTGGCTTGCAAGAAACGGCTGTCACACGACAAGATCATCGTGGACCGAAACTCGATCCGTATGCTCGGCGTAGTGATCACAGGACACTGTCCCATCTGAGCAATGCTCCGAAAATAAAACTCGGGATCCATCGATCTCTGCCGGAGCTGCGGCGATGAGGAAGAAACCGAGACGATCCAACATCTGCTACTGCCCAGCTCTGGGCAAAAAGATTCTTCACAGAGATTACGGGCGTAGCAATTGCAAATATATCGGATCTTCTACAATTCATAAAGAGCACGGAGTAGCTTCAGCCACCATGTGATGGGACAGGTTAATTGTGTGTGTACCCCACAAATGAAGGGAATCACGATGGGCCCTTTGGCCTCCGAGTGGAAGTGATGTTCAACCATCACACTCCCCTTCCTTAACCTAATCTCACCTAACCCACATTTAATTTATACTTTATTTTCTTGGTAGAATCCAGATAATATACTTAAATAAAAATATGACCAAAGTCTTAATCGCTAATGTGTTCTATTTAAACTTAACTTTGGAAACTGCAAATTGGATCATACAATAACACATATTCCAATAACATCCTGAAAGAACAATTAAAAATTATGAAACAAATTATATGAGTATTGAACTAGTTCTATGAACTTTCAATTTGCTATATTGAGTATCTCCGTAGATCCTATTTCAATGACCCTATACAAGCTTTTGCCGGACTTAATGATATTGCTTAACTTATTCTCCTCTTGCAACATAAATTAATCCGATTATTGCTCCGCAATAGCCATGTCGTCTTTGGAATGCATTGTTGATGTCATTAAATAACGCACGTAACATCATTTTTCATTGCTTTATTTCCAGAAATGAGGTACATTTGCATACGATTAGATGCCCAAAATATTCCTAAAGACATAAGCAATTAAGTTATCGCTGCCTGTAATTACTTTAAGCTAACATTCGAGCCCACCCACGAAGATAGTACAATAGCATCTTTCGAAGGGTAATAAGTATTTTATAAGAATGCTCTCTAGCGTGATCCTAGCCCAGGGTCTTCCGTACTTTCGTTCGGCGCATTTGTAGATTTATGTAGGAATTTAAAGGTATACGAGTATCATGCCATGTTTATGTGCTTTTTATCGGTATTGTTAACCTAAAAAAAATTCATTTCAACTTTGCCAAAATAGTATGCTCCGTGAGTTTTTAAGCCACAGCTTTTTTTATCTTCAAATAATATCGCATTTCTTGCGAACGTCTCTACTCTCCATGTGGTACCGGCCTTGAATACAATGGTTATGATAATAAAATCTGAACAGTTTCTAGTGAAACGTTGTAGATCCTAAAATGAAGGTACTATCTGCTATCTCAGAAGAAAAAAAAAACGGAAAAGTTTATTTTAAAGAATAATAGTTTTAGAATCCTTAAAAAGTTGAAATGATTCTCCTAATGGTTGCCCCGTGCTTGAGGGAGAAGAACTCCAAAACAATTGCTTAAAGCGACTCCGGAATAATACGAATAACAGAAGTTCCTTCAGTCGTTAAATCTGACTAAAAAATAAATGTTATGTCGCATGCCATTTTGGGTTCTTAAGCACTTTAAAGGATTTGTTTTATTTGATTTAATGCCTTCTCCACCGTATGTCGAATGCCATATACCAGAGGGCCTACACAGAAGTTTACATCCTGAGTATGAGAACGATATTCTTTGCTTCCTAAACTGTTTCATTGGTTGTGCTTTGGTTTTGCCAATCGGGATGATTCCATTTCCCATGCTATGAATGGGGTACGATTTTTATCAGGACATATTTTCCTATGAAACTCAATATCCAGTCTTTGTCTTCCTTACTTCCAATTTCTATTGTATTCGCTACGAGTCCTTTGAGAATATCATGACACACGTACGCCCACAGTTTATACGAGTCGATTTTAATGTGGTTCTTCGTTTCTTTTCAAACTTTTGTTCGACGAAGTTCTTCTCCCCGGTTAGAAGCAGTTTGGGGAGTGCTAAAAATAAACTTTCAAAACAATCTATATTCCGATGGAGATTTTCTTTTTGTGCTCAACGCTGGCGTTGACTTAATTACCGTGATTACTCACTTGTGATCTTCTAGAAATGTATTCGATAGCATTGAAATGAGATGTCCTTTTCTGGACCTAGGATAGAATTCTTGGAATTTCGAGAAATATGTTACAAGGGTAAAAATTATTCTTGTTTCTAAACATAGACTTTTCTTGGCTCGATACACTTTTCCCATTGGTGCGGTTGTAAATGAGATATCCTCTTTTTATTGAGAACTCGAGCTCCTTAAAATAGCCATCAAGGCCGTTGTTGGCGAATCAATTTGGAAAAAGAGAATATTCGACGGTAATGACATCGTTATTTTCCCTAAATGCACACATCTTGAAGAATCGATGCCAAAATTCGATGATACAGTAGCGAGAGAACATAAATAAAGAACTCGAACCTTTCATCCTTCCTTTCCCAAATTTACTCCTATCAATTTAATCAGCTGTTTATTTGGAGAGAGGGGAACTTGCAGGGGTTCCAAAGAAAATTAAGTGATCCACAGCACTGCTTCTTCTATAACAGCTCACCCCTTTAGAGGATTGATTTCTTCTTTTAAATTTAGGAGCTTCTGATCTAATTCTTTCGAATTAGTAATATAAGTTTAAGAAAAGCATAGATTTGCGGATGAGAAGGACAGACTTTTTCGTAGCTGTGTGCGGACTGGGGCCAATGATAAACAATAGATGGGGCGGGCGGCGCCAGGGAACAGCTCAACCAAAAAGTATTGTTTACGAAAGAAGGAAAAAGAGTAAAGCGTCGTCCCTAAAATAACACTTGGTTTAACAAAACAAAATATTTTATAATCCCTTCCTAACGGGTAGCCTCGTATCCTCTAGGCACTACGAGTACTAACCAAACAGAGGAAAAGCGATTCTAAGGGAGGGTCTAAGGTTTTATATATTTTACGGCCGTGAATGCGGTCACCAAACCCTGGACAAAAAAACTTCTCCCAAACCAAGGAAATGTTAATTATAAGGGCATTAAGACTCAGGCTGTGGTTTACTTTATTAATTTTCGCTTAGTTGGAGAAAGACCGAAGAACGACAAATTAATTGGAAGACAAAAGGCAAGTTCAATTTATGGAAATATCCACGAAAACGACCATAATCTGGTGGAATGTGGCTGTGAAAATATCGGAATAACAGAAAGATCAAAGCTCGGTCTAATTCTGTTCATCTTTAACATTAATGAGCTGCCTCGGGTGTTACACAATATTATTTGCTTATGCGGACGACATGGGAATAGAAGGATAACGTTGATATCTCGATACTGCAGTAGCCTTCATGGAAGATGAGCTCAACTATGCTGCTGAAAGATGTCATGACAATGACTTGGTAATAAATCCATCCAAATAAAATATTTTATATTCGTTGACCTCATCATAAGGCACCGCATCATAAAGCGTTCTTCAATTGACGCGGGTAGATTTTAGTGGCTTTTGGCAGCCACATTCTGGTGGTATTTGTCAAATCTGGAGTTTATTCTTCATTTATTGATGCCAAATTACCATAGCAAGTTACACGATTGAATATCACGTCCAAATGATAAAACTTTATTATCAAAATGATGGTTCGTTAGTGCAAACGTTGCGCGTTTTGTGCCCATTTTTAAGTTTGGTGGACAAATTTAAGACAACTATTTCGATAATCAATCAGCCGCGGTTTGTGAAAGTTGTGAAGGAAATTTTCCTTCACAAGTATACATAAGTATATGTTTTACTTACCCCACCGTTTGAAGAAACATATTGTATTCATTTGACTACTTGCCTAAGACCATTAGGTCAAGGACACCAAAGACGAACGGCTATGGCTGCCGTCACCGTTGACAGATTCCGTAAACAGGGGAAATGTCAGTGACGACTGAAAAGGCGCCGTTCGGCCTAGCCAAGGCCGAGGCAGTTGTCAGACGGTCAAGTAGTGACAGCCAAAGAGTGACAGCAGGAAGTAGTCGCATCAACAACAACCAAGAAGTAGCTAACGACAAGGAGTAGCACAAAGGCCGTCGAACAAAGGAAGACAAAGAGATCGAAAGTCCGGCCGAAGCTATTGTACATCAAGGCAGAACCACAACAACAACTACTACACGAATAAGGTAAGAAGTGTTCGTCACGCTAAGGTGGCACCACATTGCTCAAAATAAAATAAAATATTTTTTTTATGAAACCTTTCGACTACGTCGCCTACAAGCAAGGGACGAGTGTATGGTCGACACAATTTGAGGCTATCGCTCAGTGAGTAAAACGGTGAGTGGAGACAAATAGGACGAAATTGATTCTCCGACTCGGGTTTTAACCCACACGAGATTGATCAACTCCTATTAGTACCTACTCCCAAGGCAGAAACCATAGGGTCAGTTCCCCGATTTGGGCTTTAACTCGGAAGGACCTGTGCCGCGCTCAAGGGCACAAGCCAACAACAGCTAGGGTCTTGACTTTTAACCAGACAGGCTCAGCCTCACATTACTCCTGGAAACCCATCACCAGTCAGGATCCGGACTCGGGTTCTCACCCAGAAGGGGACTGACGAGGTGACAAGGCGCCGTTACGACCGAGTGTCCCGAACGGCTCTCAATCCAGAGGGACAGAGTAGTGCGCCAACTACACTAACACGTCTGTCGGTGTCACAAATAAATTTATGTGACAGATCCTGGCCCGGCGAGTATACCCCCGGCCAGAGAGCGCCGTGGCGCAGTGGGTAGTGTGTCGGCCTCTGACGCACGATGAGCGAGTTCGGATCCCGATAACACCAACGCCATCGAATGTTCATTACGCGGCGGGGTATTGGCAAAACCTCCCGTAGTACACTTGCCTTGAAAAAGCTTCTCGGCGCTCGTCGTTCGGAATCGGCATTAAACTGTAGGTCCCGTTCACTTGTGTGAAAAAACAAATCGCACACAACATAAGTGAATGAGAAAAGCTGGGCTCTGGCTCTCCGTGAGCTGTAACGCCATCTAAGAAGAAGAATGCCCGTTACAACGGACGGCAGAACTCGAGGCAGTCAATTCCGTTCCGTGTACGAGAATTCGGCTTTTCACAGACTTCAACTTGACGAACGTCAGTTTGTTTATTTGTTGACTGGGCTTCGGAGCGTTTGGAAGAGGACCCCAATTTTTGCCGAAAATCATCTTTAGCGACGAGGTATTGTTGGAGCACTTAGACAGACACCTTACTTTATTATATTTTCCCCCTTCTCCGGAGAATAGTGTGGAGGAGCTTTAGGATGCCGGCCCTAAAGCTGTTCTGCTGTGTTCTGTTGCGTTATCCTCGCAACATGCAATACAGGTAGGTGTCACACCGATGTCAAACATGCAGAGATGCTAAGCAAATGTGTAATGGGCCGTAACGCAATCAATTCTCCTTAAGAATAAAAAGAATAGAAGAATACTATGATAGAAGGTCTAAAGCATTGCAGCGAGTTCATCGCAGATCTCATTTCCTGGAATCCCAGAGTGACCTGGGAGCCATACAAGCCTTAATGAATTTAATCTTCCGACTTCGTCCAAAAAGATCTTCTGAGTTCATGCACTTATTTGGAGCTGGTAAAAAGGTTGGACACAGCTTTGAGTGCAGCTTGGCTGTCACTGAAGACGCATATGCTTTTTCCCTTCTACTTGTGCCTCACAACAAAGTTTATGACCATTCGGATTGCGTATATCCCTTATTGAGAGACAGACGCATATTTTCCTAACGAAAAAGGCAGTCGGACGTTTTCGCGCTCAGACCTGGAGCTAACTGTAAAAATGCGAAGACAGTTCTTTCCAGGTTCAGTATCTGGCCAAAGCCAGTCCTGACTCCATGGAAATTTGACAGCGCAGTACGATGGCAGGTGTCATTGTGTCGGATCCATGAGACAGTGGTCGTAGGATTTTTCGCGCGCAAGTACACCGTCACTCCAATGCCAAAAATCATTTTTCTTGAGGCGAGACATGGCTTTCAGAGCGGACCCTCACATAAATATATCAAGGGGTGGCAGGTATATCATAGGATCTAGAACAGTACCCGGGGTGCTGGAGAAAGACCCTGTACAGCTGAGACAAACCGCTCTTAGGAGTTTGGTGAAAGAGGCTACGACATGTTGCGTGTTAGCCTATTGCTCCGGACAACCGATGCATATAAGATTATCGGCCTTCTCATTGTCGTGTAGATCCAGAGGACCTTTTTCGCGATAAGCCCCATGTTTTGCCAAAAACACCTTTGCATTGCTAAAAAGCTTTCATGCTTTGACCAAAGAACCTTGCTATCTAGGAAGACTGCCAGGTACTTAGCTTCCCTGGATATCGGGATGGGAGTGTCTTTTAACACCAGCTGAGTCGTGCCTGTATTTTTCCTCCTTCTCGTTAAGAGAACGACATCAGTCCTAAGAGGATTAACCGACAGCCCATTATTCACCAATCATCGAATATATATAGCGCCACCTGTGCTTGACAGAGAACATACTCCGTCGATGAAAATATGCGAGTTCTTGTCACGACACTATAAAGTGGTAATTTTGATCCAGCATGGCAAATGATTTCGATGGGCAATTTTGCCATTTAAACCATTATTGATTAAACAAAGCATGCAATAAGAATTAGGGCTAAAGTAAATCACTGAACACCCAGTATTGAGCTGTTGAAATGTCTTAATATTCCTTCTCTTTCATGGAATGGAACTATTTAGTAAGGTATAACAAGACGTTCATCTCGACCTCAATTTTAGAGATAGATAAACAGAAGTAAAACCACAAAATAAGAAAAATAAATTCAAAAGCAAAAAGGAACATTTATTAAGCTCTCCATCTCAACTTGAACAACAAGTGGCTTACACCAAAAGTATTTATGCAAGATCCATGGCAACAACTTCTCAGTAACCAGTTGACTTAGTTTCATTTCCCACTGTGTAATGATACAAAGTTACTTGCTTGTCTTCGTCAAGTAAACAATTCATGGCTCTGCCAGAGAGGCTCGAAATTCCAGTTCTTCCTACATTCCATTTTGTTACGGAACTTCAACTTGACTGAAGCGCACGGAAGTGGTTATGGGTTAACGCCATATCCGGTGGCGAAGGAAGTCGAGGCGTCATTCGAGTAATTGTGTAATTATTTATGAACGCGCCCGAGGCGTGTCCTAAATGCATAAATCTTAACTGTTGGTTGCGCAATTAGACTGCTGTGCAAAGATGGACGAGTGGCACTGGTGTACTATTACTGACACCACAGAAGTTTGACGTTCTTTCCGGGTCACTTAGTTTCTCTTATTGTTTTGAGTTTATCTTCAGAAATATTTTATGGATTTTTGAAAGCAATGCGAGTTCGGAAAATAGAACACAGCATAGGCGAATGATTTCGATGACAATTGTATCCTGGTCTTCTCGATTTATTCTTTGGAATTAACAGCTGAAGGGTCCTTTCATGGGAATGGTCGTAATTTGCTTGCATATAGCGGTTATGTTGTAACACCTGTCCCATTTACTGTGGATTATTCAGTGGTACACAGTGCAGAGTTATCGAATTCAGTGATTCGTTCAAAAAACGTTTCGCGCATTACATGACTTATATCTTTGTCACAGCCATCCTGTCGAATCGGCCAATCGACGTTTGGTAGCCAAAGTTGAGCCAACTGGTTCGTCAAATAATTATTTAATTATAATCAACCAACAACCCTTTGTCACCGAAACTCAGGGTCGGCTGAAGACACCGAGAGTGGACAGGAAACAGATTTCTCCTCTTTCTCAAATACGAGTACATGGCTTTCTGGGACTTCAAATTGGCAAATTTTGCATTGGGGCCTGAGGGTGGTCCGATAAGTACTTAGCCTACAAAAGAAAAACAAACATTTTGGAGGAATGGCGATTTATTTTTCAATATAGACTCCTTTTAGCTCGATACACTCGACCCAGCGATGCTCCAACTTCCTTAAGCCGTCTGAAAAATACGTTTTCTCGAGGTCTGCAAAGTAGGCCTCGGTGGCGGCGATGACTTCGTCTTTCGACTGAAATTTCTACCCGGCGAGTGACTTTTTCAAGTTTGGAAACAAAAAGAAGTCGCACGGGGCCAAATCTGGAGAATACGGTGGATGGGGCAGCAGTTCGTAGCCCAATTCGACCAATTTGGCCGTGGCGAGGGCGGAGGTGTGAGCCGGTGCGTTATCATGGTGGAAGAGCACTTTTTTCTTCGCCAAGTGGGGCCATTTTTTCTTCAATTCGGTGTCGTATCGGCTCAATAATTTGGCACATTATAGCCCTGTGACCGTTTTGCCCTTCTCCAGGTAGTCGATGTGGATCACACCTTGTGAATCCCAGAAAACGGTGGACATCACCTTTCCGGCCGATGGGACAGTCTTCTCCTTCTTCGGAGCACGCCAGGTGAAGTTCACTGTTTCGACTGTTCCTTGGTCTCTGGTGTGTACCAGTGGATCCATGTTTCGTCGACTGTCACGAAACGACGCAGAAAACTCGTCAAACCAATTTTTGATGGTCGCCATCGAAGGAGAAGAGTCACCGTACACAGCATCCAAACGCTCTTTGATTTCGCTGCGCGATTTCCCTTCCAAAAACAAGAATCGAATCACCGACCGATATTGCTCTTTTCCATTTTTCTAAAATCCGCGGACACTCCCGCTCAGAAACCACCAATGAGACGTACCACTAAAAATGGCTGCCGACGTTTGCCTACAAGCTGCGACGAGCACGTGGGAACCTGAAGTTCTGTCAAAATTATGTAAACAATCACGCACATTGTTATAATTCCAACAGTGTGTGTGGCGGGAGTACACTGCGGTAAAATGAAATGAGCTCACACGTATTCACGAATAGAGTTTGTTTGTAATGGGTTTTGTCGCTGCGAACCTGAACTTCTTTCAAAATTTCAGGGTGTTACGGGGGAAGACGTACGAAAGACGCACGTCTCATTCTGGTTTCTGCTCCCGCTTCCACACGCGGTCAAAACAAAACTACGAGTCCGATCCGGCTGAAATTTCGAGTAGCCGTCTACTAGAATGTACCACACGATAGTAAATTGCTCTTGCCATACTGGCGCCATCTGGCGGTGAGGCTAAGTACTCATGGGACCACTCTCGTATATAGGAAATTCAACGGAACCGTGTGGTCAGCCTGAGTAGGTAGAAGTTGACCCAAAAATAATTTTTTTGCCAAAATCAAGAAACGACTTAGTTTTGCTGAAGTGAGACTCCAAATGGAGGAGGGTCGTCGACTTAATGCTTGCCACACCGTTGATTCCGTGAATGCTATTTTAATTTCTCGGTTGTTCCTGGAACTGCTGCTGCTGCCGATACTGCTGCTGCTGATAGTGCTCTTCTTCACTCTGTACGTCGTATTACACAGACCTTGTTTTCAATAGTAATTTATCACTGTATTATTAAAAGATGGTGGTCTAAGAACTTAAGTTATTAATATCTTTGGGGAATGTAAAGTGGATTTTAGACTCAGCTGAATCGGAAATTGAAGCAAAGGAAACTGATTTCTTTAGATCATATGATTTTGTTCAAACTAATAACCATTTAAATAAATTTGGCCGCATACTTAACTTAATATATAATAATATAATAATATTCTCTGGGAGGTGGTTGTCCTAGATAGGATTCGATAGATTCGAGTGAATTTGTCGCGTTGGTTGTAGTTCACAGTAACTCTTTTGTTTCCATGACATTAAGATGTTATATTGGAAATGCACACACAGAGTATGACTTTTGAAGTGATCTTATACTACGAGCGGTATACCTTCGTCAGCATTTTTTGATCATCTCTCATTCACAACTGATGTTGTTGCACAGTTTTTCGGTATAGGAATTGTTCTTGGCTATGAACTGCAGATCTTAAGCCCAACAGTCGGTGATGATTACCATTGCACCACGACCACCCCCATTTTGTCAATTTGGAATCGGAAGTTGGGGTAGTGAGGTCGGATTTTCTCTTGACATTAGTCTCCATATAAGGTTTGTTCAAGAAATAAGGTGACTTTTTATTTTTCTCGAAAAATATTTATTTATTCATCAATATCTATTTTGTCCTTTACAAAGTAGTGAGCTCTTCCAGCTTCCCCATGGCTCTTTCAATTTTGGGAAGTAAAAAAAGTCACAGGGTGCAGGTGAATATGACGGCTGCGGCATGATTATGGTATAATTGTCGGCCATGCGTCTTCTCGGCTTTCTGTGAAGAACTTGTACCATTTATACGTTTCTTTTTGTAAAGTCGCTAAATGCAACAACAACGAGTACATTAAAGGACTATCTAGTATCGACATATTTTAGGGAACACATGTATGTATGTACATATGTACCAACATAACAAATGAAAAAAATCGACAATCAAATGTACTTTTGTACATACATAGGTATGTATGTAGCTCCCATAATTCGAAGAGTCACCTTATTTTTTGAACAATCGGTTGTACGAAATGAAATGTTTTTTTTTTTTTGTAGAAAATTAAAAGTCAATATTTCTTTTTTATATTATAAAATTTTATTTACTCAAAATATGAACCATTGACATATATAACCTTCTTCCACCGTGATTCAAGGTCCATTATTTTTCTTAGATGGCGTTACAGCTCACGGAAAGTCAGAGCCAAGCTCCTCTGATTCTCTTATGTTCTTATGTTGTGTGCGATTTATTTTTCACACAAGTGAATGGGATCTACAGTTTATATCCGAACGGCGAGCGCCGGGAAGCCTTTTCAAGGCAAGTGTACCACGGAGGGTTTTGCCGATACTCCGCCGAGGAGAGGAGCCGTGAAATGAACATTCGATGGCGTTGGTGTTATCGGTATCCGAACTCGCTCATCGTGCGTCAGAGGCCGACATATTACCCACTGCGCTGCGTGGCTAACCATTATTCCTTTTTTATAGAAATCTTGATTTTTTGTCACTAAAAAGTTTTCAAAGGCTTCTTAGACCTCTGCTCGGATTCGGGACACCTTGTGCCGACAAAATGACGCCAGACTGTGGAAAAGGTGATAATCTGTTGGAGAAATATCAGGAGAGTACGGTGGATGCGCACGAATTTCGAATCCCAACTGTATCAGCTTTTGCACTGTTACGTGTGAGGTATAGGGTCTAGCATTGTCATGCAAGAAGATCGGAAGATGCCTATTAACTAATGCAGGTCGCTTTTCAGTCAATTTCGTATGCATTATGACGATTTCCTCTGTTGAAGAAATGAAACGATATCCACCAGATTGTCGCCATAACCTTTTCTGGGTGGAGACCAAATTTGGGAGTGTGCCTTGGGTTTTCGCCTGCATCCAACCACTGCCCAGATCTTTTACGATCATACAAAATCCACTTTCAAAACCACATCCACGGTGTGCAATGCCCCGCACCGTTTTTGTTGGGTCTGCATCCACCGTTTCTCGTAAAATGGCGTCGTCAATTACCGTTTCCGGTTTCCGACGCGGTTCGTTTTCGAAGCTCGGATCTCCCAAATGGAACTTACCAAACCAACGCCGAGTTGTGCGTTGGTCCACCGCTTTATTCTTAAATGCGTCATTTATGTTTTTGGCTGCCAGAGACGCATTGAACCGTCATCAGCATGATATAAAAGTCCCTAGCAAAAAATAACTTGCAACGGACCCTAAAAGTCGGACACATCAAACACATATACCACTTTTTCTTATAGAAAAAATCACAGCTTCTAATTGAAGACTAAGTGAAAAATCGACATTTCATATGGTACAACCTTAAATATCTATTTTAAACATGGGTTTCTGCTAAGTATTGTATATTTACAGCAACCAATCTATTTCATTACTGCAAATTTCGAGGAAGGATGGACATTATTTTCATAGAATTTGCTAAATCTTTCGATAGGGTAGACCATAAAATTTTGTTGTAGAAAATAACCTGTCAGGGTTTTCATTCAAATCTGCTTAAATGGATTGCGCGTTATCTGTCTGGCTGAATTCAATTAATTAAGATTAAATAAGACCGACGAATGTAAGTTTGATAGTACTTATGTCCCCTCTGGTGTCTCACAGGGAAGCCGTTTGGGTCCTCTACTTTTTCTTACGATGTACAAACAATTATTTTGTTATCAATCTACATGCTTTTTGTGGATGACCAAAATAATTCTCAAGAAGAAAAGACTACTTCTCCAAGAGGATTTGACAAGCTTAGTTAAATGGTGCGAAAGTAATCTTCTTCATTTAAACCTTGCCCAACCCATATGCTTCGTCGCAAATATGCCTCGAATTGCCCTCTTTGGTAAATCGAAAAGTGACGGATCCTTTTATGAACAATTTCATATATATATTCATATATATATAAGGCAGTGAGCGCTATAGAACTATGTCAAGCATCTTCTTGTGGTATAAGCTAGATAGTAAAATGATGCCCACAAAGTCAACGTAACGAACCAAACACAGGCAGATTTATGCGACAAAATCATGGAAAATTTGACCTCCTGATCGACATTATATTACTTACTTAATGCTATTAAACGTTCTTTAAATATCACACAACCTAATGGAAAGATCCCTTAAGTAAACGTATGTGATATGGAACAATGAACTCAATTCCTTAAAGGTTGCCAGGTTAGATGAAAATATTTGTCACCATATGGTTAGAAGATTTTTCGTTAGGGAACATCTCAGAGGAAAACTTCGACAGTCGAAAGGGATTCCCCATCGACCCACTGAACAATTTGTCGGTTACCCAATTGATAGAAATTGGAGAAACAGTGATAACACAAAACACTTGATACCAACATGAGCAAGTGACATTGGATGGAAGTATGTTGAATTGCTGTGAGTGTTGTGTATCCGTCTACATGGGGAGGGTTGTGAATATCCTCTTAGGGGGAACCGGAATATTTTGGTACCGAAACTCATGTGTGTACAAACGTCTTTAAAGAAAAAAGAAAATGTTATATTGCTTGGATGGAAAAGGGAAAATATAATATAATCTGAGGCAAGATATGGCTTACTTCTCTAGGGTTGGTTGGGTTATATTTGTATTGCTCTGAGCTCCGTTAGTCCGTGAGCTAATAAAGACATCTTGTGCTGAATATTTTCTATGTCCGACTGCGCCATAACTAGCCTCCAAAATCACAGACTAGTATAACGTAGTATAACGTCCGAAGGTATGTCTTTGTCTCATTTGTTTTGAAATGTCTTGTTTGTCCCACCTCAAGTTATATCTCTTAGTAATTCATGTTTTCTGGTGTTGTATTGTGATAATGCGAGTACATTTCTGATATAAATTTGCCACCCCCATAGAACAAAAGAAACGTCGGGTCGGCTTAAGAAAACAACCGAAAGAGCTTGTTAAGCAAAAAAATAGTGAGAATTAGGGTGGGTACAACAATGTGACTATGTACAGGCAGGGTAGAGGGCATTACTCTTTCTACAATTTTATTGCAAACTTCACGGGTACTTTATTATCCCCAACAAATTAACCTCTTTTCTGTTTACAACAGACAATGGCATTCAGCTTCCTGGAGTCCACGCCGTAACGCTTACAGCGTTCTTTACCACCATAATTCCCATCCTTCACAATACCGATGCGCACAGATAGTCGTAGCGACGAAAACCCTTCACATTAACACCAACCGAAACACAAGGCAAATCCACCGCCACGAAGACTTCAGTTTTCTGAAATCTCCTTGTCTTCTGGCTTATGCCAGCGAGCAAAGTTGTTGACCTAAAAGTTCAATGGAGATAATTTGCATTGTTTTCCGGGCAAGGCACACAAGTTGGAAAACACAAATATGGTCATGGGACGACATGGGTTTCTCGTTTCTTAAACGTTCTTTAGGTCAGGTGTTGGAAGGATAATTGCAATCATCGCCTTTGGTTTAACGTTGTTCGCATGTGAGCATTGAGGGCGAGGAGCAACAACGGCAACACGGACTGGCGGTTGAATGGTTGGCATATTTCATGGTAGCAACAAGAAAATCCACTCAGCTGGGTGGTTGCTGTTGAAGAGCCTCTTTTTTCCGCTTTGAAAAAAACAGGAATATAAAGAATAGGATTACCTAGGCAGGATTAAGTAAAGTCAACAATCTTGTAGACGACGAAGTATACGTTCGGTTTTCCATTGAATCCATCATTCAGATTCCAAAGGATGAGTGGCAAATGTAATATCCCGAATATGATTCTGTTCATTGGGTGGACTAACAAGGATTTTCAGCACATACTCGTATGTAGGTCGCTGAACCAAGCGCGTATCTTGAGTCAAAGGAAAACACACACTAACCAACCGCTGCTGCGGGATATTTTCGCCCTTTATGCAGCCTTAAAGAGCAATAGTAACTGGCCATAGGCGTCCTCCACGGTCAGCAAAAACACCAACGCCGTGTCACTTTTTGTGACATTTCTGTTGTATGGTTTATTTCCCGAGGGCGAATAGTTTTCCTTTATTTACGAGTTATGTGACAAAAACGGAAATATGAGTTGGAGACCAACGAAAGTAGAAAGAGAATGAAAAAGTCCTTCATGGAAGGACATTCCTTTGTTTGCGGTCACGTCCGTATTGTACGAGGAAATAATGCTATTTTTTTTTTTTAAGAATGGGGAAACAATGTGTTTTTTTGGTTGCTTACAAATCAAAGATATATCCAACCTCGGCGGGAATAATTTCTGAAGCAATCGTAAGAATATCACGCCGGAGGCTGCCTCTCTCAAATGAAATGCTAATGAGTCTCACTCGAATATGTAAATTGAGGAAATCATCACAAGTCAAACCGAAGAGCTTATTAGGGAGGGCAACGATGTGGAAGGCGCTAACTTGCATGATGTGGTTGTGCACACTATCGCGATGGATATATTTTTGACATAAGATCCATTGCTATTATCCTGACTATAATTGAAGCAGCGAAGGAATTGAGAATCAGGAACAACTCTCCTGATGTATTCATTTCATACTAGAAAAAGTCAAAAGGTGGATCCGAGGGAGGTAAGAAAATGATCCAAACTAATTGATTACTATCTCTCCAACGGTCTCAAACTAAGGAATTCCCAAATTTTAGGAATCTGATGGCCCGAAGAAAGACGATTAATATAGAAGAGTTTTTTTGGTTCGACAAATAACAGACCTTGCTTTCTCCCTTTTAATACACACGTTAAGCTTTACACACATACACCAAAACGACTCACCAATTAATATTTTTACAAACCGAGGACGTAACCAAGATGCATCCAAAAGGGATAACATCTATCGAACTGCTCAATCTTGGGTCAGAACTTGGCTTCCGGAGTCGATGTCTCCAGAATCACCATCTAAATTTCCCAGCTGAAGTAAAACTCTAACCTTGGAACTCATTTGGACAACATCGACACCGGTGCCATGAGAAGAGCCATGGCTGCGCAATATTAGTTGCTATTGCTTGAGGACATCAGGAGAATCGACAAAAATGTGCGGACAAGTTTGTCTGAGGTTACAACTGGCTTAACATTCACGCACGTATCCTTGGTGACCGGCATATTCTACTTCATTATCTCAAAGGATAAGATAATCTTGGATATCGGTATGCGTATGCAAGTGCTTAGGTATGGTTTGCGAGAACGAATTCAAATTAAACTTAAGGCTATGTGGCAAAATATCAGAGGCTAAGTTTTAGATACCTCTGTGGAGGCAGTATTACGGGCGAAATTGGAGGGTGTTCATAGCAAAAACCGTATCTTATTGAACCAGAACTTCGCAGGGACCCCTAAAATTGTATCGTTGGGAAAATTCTGCTGGAATCAAAGAATCACACGGTACCAATAAGGCCCATGAACCCTATAAACTGCAGCATAAACAAACTCGGTTGTAGGAACTACCAAAGAGAAGCCCATACGCTTTGTTCCTTGTTATAGATTGGATCCTGGAGCGTTGTGAATTAAATCAGGAGCAGCAAGACTCCACAGCAAATCTACTTGGTGAGTTTACTGATGTATTTGCTTCACTTGACGGTGATCAGGGCAGGACACATCTACTGTAATACAACACCATACAGACACTGGTGATGCCAGACCATTACCAAAGAAGACAGAGGTTTCGAAAATGGTTTCGTATATGGAGAAATTAGGACTTATTGAAAGCTTTTAGAGTCCCGTCTGTGGAGAAAGAATTTGTTCCTGCCCAAGTATTAAGAATTGAACCTACCGCGGATTGGAGTAGAGAAGAGATCCCATTTTTCATTTATTAGGCCAGCGGTCCATGGAGGATCTGAGCCTGGGCTGCCTTCCATCCTTGACCGCTGCTTCTACTCGAACCAAGAAGCTTGGAGTCGAAGACCCTCTTAGCTGGGGCGTTTGTGTGGCCGAGCCAGTGTAGTCGACGCATCTTTTCCTTTCGGACTACATACACATCTTTGTACAGCCCGTAGAGTTCGCGGTTATGTCTTCTCCTCCACTCACCTTCCTCACAGACAGGACCAAATATTCGGCATAGAATTTTTCTTTCGAAAGATCCCAAAATCAGCTCCGCTGTCCTGCTTATCGTCCAGCTTTCGCCTCCGTACAGCAAGACTGGCAGTATTAGCGTTTTGTAAAGCACGACTTTGGTTCTTCCAGTGAGGAGTTTTGACCAAGTTGTTTGGACAATCCAAAGTAGCAGCGGTTGCCAAGGGTGATTCTATGCCGGATCTTCGCTTTGGTGTAGTTTGTGAAATTTACGTTTGCTCCGAGGTAGACAAACTCCTTAACCTCCTTGAAATTGTAGCTGTCAATTGTTACGTTTTGTCCCAGGTGGTGACCGATTTATTTTGCTTGTCAGCATGTACTTTATTTTATCCTCATTGACCTTAAGACCAACTCGATTTGCCTGTTCTTCAATCGCCGTGAACGCCTCCGCAACGTCAGGACGCGACCACGCGATGACGTCAATGACATCCGCGTATCCTAGCAGCTGGACAGACTTGTATATTTGAAACTCGTTGGTCTTTTCTAGGATTTGTCGAATTTGAAAAATTTAGTCTATAGTTGATTTGCCGGGCTGGAAGCCGCACTGGTAACTGCCGATTAATGTGTGCAAAAGGGCTTTAAACTTTCACAAAATACGCTGCACGGGATCTTGTATGCGACACTAAGCACGGATATATCTCTATAGTTCTCTCAAGAGGTGGGATCGTCTTTTTTGTGGATGGGGCAAATAGAGCTGGTATTCCAGTCATCGGGCATGCTTTCCTCTTCCCAAATTCTGCAGATGATCCGGTGCATGCTCCCTACATCGCCACCGACTTCTTCGATACTGGGGGGAGGACTACTTCAGCGGCTGGAGTTGGGATTTCCTCGGTTCCTACCAGTCTCTCTTGGTCATGCTCGTTAAGCAGCTGCTGGAAATGCTGTTTAAATGCCTCCACTATTCCCTGCGGGTCGGTGATAAGATTACCCTCCCAATTTCGAAGAGCCTGGATGCCTTTCTTGAAGCCTTATATTCTTATTCTTATAAAAGGCTTGAATTTTGTGCCTATCCCTAGAGTCCTCGATATCCTTGAGCTGGGAGGCCGCGAAGATTCCTTTCTTTTGTTGCAGTCATTCTTTCTCATCCCTTCGTCTGGCTCGGTACTCCTCTTGCGCTGCCCTGGTTTTTCGCTGTAGCGCCTTTTGATACGCCTCATCGGTTGCTGCCTTTTTTTGATTTGATTTGACGCCCCTATAGGCGCACTTTATTAGCGTAATGCTCACACTCTCCATCATACCACAGTTTTCTTGTCGGGGGTGGTTGATAGCCTAAGGTGATCGCGGCTACTTCCTGAATGGAGAGGAGAGATCTGGAATACCAAAAGAGGATATCGAATTATCGGTATTAGCTTTGAAGGAAAACAAGGAGAAACGTTTTTGATATAAGCTCTACGTTCAACACATATTGGGCCCGCCTCCATACTCAAAACGGTGTCTTGAGGCAAAAATGGGGATGCCAAATGGAAAGACTTCTAGCATGCAGTTTATGGTGCCACGTTCAAAGCTGCGACACCTTCTTTTCTTAGATGGAGTTATAACTCACGAAGAGCCAGAGCCAAGCTTATTGGATGTGGTAAGAATTATTTGTTAAAAGAGATGCTTTGCATGTTCATAAAAGTTTTGGAGAGCTGTACATCTCTGAAGCAAATAAACGCCATCGCTGTGCCATGAGCAAAATTTCTACTGAGAGATCGCACTTACCGAAATGATGTCTCGGGTATTCATTCGGGTTCATTCATTCAAGTGAGATCAAGCAGGCGCGAACTTTCAATAAGAGTAAAAGTCTGGTTGCTTTTGTCAAGGTTACAAAATGTTGAATTTATTAATCAATTAAAAGAATTGTAACTGGTAAGCTCGGATTGGTTGTGTATTGAGAAAAAAAAAAAAGAAGAAAAGTTTTATTATTTGTCGAACCAGCAAAAACGCTACTAATTTTCCTGCAAGCCTTTTCAGGTGTTCATTGTGCAATTTCTTGTTGAATGAAATTGGTCTGCATTATTTGTCCCCAGATATGCGAGACGAAGAACTGGTTGAAACGGAAGGAATGCCAATGGTGAATTTGAACTCCAGAGATCTCGAAAACTGAACATACATACGTCAGCATCGTTCATTTCGAAATCGAACGCATTACAACACGAACGAATATTTTGAGCTAATTTTCCACCACTCTTTCCACACAAATTGCCCGACCGCTGGCAAATACACGTTCGATATTGCTTGTAACGTTGTTGACTTGTTAACATAAGCTCACAATTCAACAAAACCCTACAAGAACAAATCCAATATAATCAAATTCTTGAACGAGGTTGCCATTGAGCCATACCAATTCTCGAGATTATACAATTCTGAACTCTCTCTTCAATATAACAATTATTTGACAATTTATGGGGAATGAGAACTACGCATCTCTGATGCGAGTCCAACCAATTCTGGGTAAAAATAGTTTTCCAACATGGCCCGATAGTGATCCATTTTGACCATGACCTTCCTTTTCATATTCAAAAAATACGGTCCAATCACGCCTCCGTTATTATAACCATACAGTCAGGTCACTTTTGTGTCTGGAGGTTCCTATCCCATAACGCATATGTGATTTGTTTTTGACCCAGCTATTAAACCAAGAATGAACTTTCGAACAAAAATTTATTTTCGATGGAATGCAAGATTTTCTTCAAAGTTTTGCCGAACCTGCTTGGAAAAGTTTCTAATGATCAAGAGCTTTAAGTTTTGGGTTAATTTGGTTCTCCAAGGGTGTAAGCCAATAATTTATGAAAAAAATTGCCAAAAGTGTACCGAGAGACTCCCAATTTCTGTGAATGTTGCAGAATTTCAAACTATCACTAGCACTTATGGCGGCTATATTTTATGTACTTCACTGGAAGAGGAACAGTAAATAGTGAATGTTGATCTATATGCTTTAGCCTGCACAGTCTGTCTAGTGGGACGATTATTATTATTACCGGTCATTTGAATCTCGGTCCGTCAGAGCCTCGTTGATAACCCTTCATCAAGTCTCTCTGAGGTGAGTGTGTTCCTTCAATATTTGGCTGTTCTATTGAATCTTTTATGGGTCCGTATCGTCTTCCAGGCGATTTTTTTCCTTTTGTTTTTCCGCTCAGTATTTTTTTGACAGTTCGTCCACTGTTCATTCGTTCTACGTGTCCGGCTGCTCTTAGTGTTAGCGATTTCATTACTTTATGTCTTTTTTGGCAATCAATATGGTTTCCATTTATTTCAATATTTTCACTTTCCCGAAGCTTTTATTCAGTATAGTCAGTTGCAAGGCTTTCATCGATTCAAGTCGGTAAGTGGCATATATTTAGTTTGCTCTGTATTTACTTCTAAGCCTACTTCCATTCCACCCAATATTAACATTTTCGGGTTTCTCTAAGCTGTTTTTTTACTATCTTCCAGAAGCGCATATGATCCCATAAAGAGTCACTCCATATTATATTTTAAATTTTCAAATATGTCGAATATTTCAGATAAGGCGTGAGGCTTGAAGTAAGAGCCTTTAAATTCGCGACTATTAACTCAAGAATCGGTGCTATTTTTTGTTCATTTCCGAATGTTGTTTGGTCGAAAATGTCTTCAAGATAGGAACTAAAAACTTGGCCAAAACTTTGATATCAACAACTCATAAAGGAATTTTGAATGTGTTTTTGTATCAAAATTCAAAATTGTTATGTCCTATATTGAAAAACCCACCTTCAGTTTGATGTGCTAATGACGGAAAAGTGCCTGTATGTTGTTAGCCAAACTGATTGTTCCTCTTGCTGTCAGTTGACAAAGCGGTTACGGTGGCTAAATCTGACGATGAGACAAACTTTGTCATGTGTAAAACTAAAACGCACGTCGAAACAACAAAACGCACGAAGATAAAAAAAACAACACCTCATGAAAATATTATCGTCTGTGGGGATTTTAATGCCGATCTTTTGCTCTCTGATTCCAGAGCCAGCCAATTAAGAGACGAAATTGCAACTACTGGCCTCAGCATTACTAATTCTTATGCTACGCGTTTCAGTCCTAATTCTGCCCCAAGTCTTCTTGATTTGATGATTGTCTCAGACCCGTCAGATGTACTTTTTATGGATCAACTATCTCTTGAAGGAATATCTGACCATGATTTACTTTTTTGCACCTATAACATTAACCTCTCACGTTCTATTGTTCCATCTACATTTCAATTCCGTGATCTCAAATCTGTAAACGTCAATGCCTTGCATATAGATGTGTTTCTTTTTCCTTGGGATCTTTGCTACAGACTACATAATGCCAATGATAAGGTGAATTTCTTTCAGTATTTACTGTTAGAACTATATGAAAAACACGTCCCCCTGAAGAATGTTTCAGTTCGCAACATAAACTGTCCTTGGTTCACATCTGAAGTGCTCTGTTCAATAAAAACCCGTCGTAAATTGTATTGCAAATGGAAATATCACCCTACTACCACAAACTGGGAGATATTTTGTCGAGCTCGAAACCACTCAACTTTTGTTACTCGAAGAGCTAAGAAGAGATATTTTATGTCAAAACTTAGTATTAGCCAATCCTGTCGTAAGCTATGGAGTAGTCTTCGCTCTATTGGGGTTGGTAAAAAAGAAGAAACTGTCAATTTTCCTGATCCAAATGACCTAAACAAAGCCTTCAATTCTAGTTATTCACAGTCATCTAACTTTGTTCCAAACAACACCGCATTGTATCAATTTTCAACGGAATTTGATTTTGTGATTGTCTCTGAACAGGAATTACTAATGAACATTCGCTGCCTTAAGTCCAACTCCGTTTGCGAAGATGGAGTTCCGATTTGTTTTATTAAAATGATCCTACCTCATATCTTACCTGTTTTCACTCACATAATTAATTTCTGCATTACTTCCTCATCATTTCCGGACTCGTGGAAACTCGCTAAAGTTATCCCTGTGCCCCAAAAGCCTCATCCATCATCTTGTGCTGATTTCCGGCCTATAAGTATTCTGCCTTGTTTGTCAAAGGTCTTTGAAAAGGTTCTTGCAAATCAGATCTCTAAACACATTAAACACCATAACATATTTTCTTCGGTACAGTCAGGTTTCAGAGCTGAACATAGCTGTGTCACAGCAATGGTTAAGGTCCTTGATGACATAAGAGTTCAGTATGATCAAGATAAATTAACTGTACTGTGTTTGTTGGATTTTTCAAAGGCCTTTGATAGAGTAAGTCATGAAATTTTATGTACAAAGCTCAATTTGTATTTTGGGTTTAGTAAAATGACGGTGCGACTGGTTCGTGATTACTTACATCTCCGTAGTCAAAGGGTGAAAGTAGGAGACATGTTTTCAGAATCAGTAAGCTTGCAAGCTGGTGTTCCTCAGGGATCAATTCTAGGCCCTATGTTATTCTGTATGTTTATAAATGACCTGCCCTTGGTCTGCCAAAGTGTTATGTTACATCTTTATGCAGACGATGTTCAATTATATCTCTCTAGACCATTAAATTTATTGGAGGATTTGATATGCAGAATAAATGAAGATCTCCTAGGGATCTACAATTGGGCGTTGTGTAATGGTCTTACACTTAATCCATCAAAATCCCAATTGATTGCAATATCGGAAAAGAAATTTGATACCGCCACTCTTTCACCGGTTTTTGTATCACAGTATCAGCTTTTGTTTATGGATACTGTTACTAGCCTAGGCTTCAAAATAAATCGCTCGTTGGGCGAATTTATGGAGGTCTTCGACAATTAAACCTCTTCTCTAACTTAACACCTATTGAAACTAAACTGAGACTCATAAAATCACTCCTTCTGCCTATCATTGACTATGCTGCTGTTGTTTACTGCAAACCTGACTCTCACTCTATGCACAAACTTCTAGTTGCATTTAATGATATGGTAAGATACATTTTTAGTTTGCGACGGTTTGACCATGTCTCGCAATATCACCGGGTCCTTGGATGTACTTTGCAACAATTTCTTGACGCTAGATGTTGCTTATTTTTGCATAAAATTATACATCGTAAAACCCCACAATATCTGTTTGATAAGCTCCGCTTTGCACACTCTGCTCGAACTTTGAACCTTATAACTCACTCTTGTAACTACTGGAACTCTTCAAGATTTTTCTTTATATATGCCATCAATCTCTGGAATTGTCTGCCAATTACTGTAAAGCAAATAATACGAACTTCACAATTTAACCCTCTAACAGGTAAGGCTGCCCTGAGGCAGCCTTTACATAAATTTAACTAAATTTGAATTCTTAAACATTTCGCGCCCAATTAAAATTTACAGCTTTTTGGAAAATATATAGTTTCATAAATTTACCGGTTTGAATGTTTCATACTGTTGAGTTTGGCAGCAAAAGTGCATTTTGTGCGACACGTCAGTGAGTGAAGACAAAGAAATTATTGATCATTTAGTGCAAAAGTGAATATTGAATAAAATATATTTTCAACCCTCCGATTTTAGTGGAATTTTTTTCGGTAAGTATTAAACATATGTAGTTTGGTGTATTATTTGTATTTAGTGTGAATTGAATATGTAAATGTGATTTAGCAATAAAAATCCAAAGGCTGCCTCAGGGCCGCCTTGTCCGTTTAAGCGTAAAACTATGTCTCTACGTGTAATTATTCTTTGTTGTTGAAAGGCTACTTATGAATGAGTTCTACTTCTTAATTTTTATAGAAATGGAAAGACATTATAGTAATATGAAGAAAAAAATTGATTTATCGAAAATGTCTGATGAAGAGGTTCAACAGTTCATGGATTCGGTCCAATTAGATTCAGACGAAGATGATTTTAGTGATGAACTCGAAGATCCAGATTATACTCCGGAGGAAATATCACCTGAAGATGACCAATTTATAATGAAATGTGTGGGTGAAATGAACTCTGCAGACACAAGTGATGTTCTCCTTCGAGACATTAATTTGTCCATATTATCAAATCAGCCATCGACTTCAGCAGAAGCAACTGCTACAATTGCAACTGTAGAAGTAGCAACAGAAACAATAACAGAACAAGAGGCAGAGGAAACAATACATCCTTTAAATGCATTACTTATACAGCCACGAAAAAGAAAACGATTGCCGTTACCGGTTGTCGAAGATACTGGTCCAAATATCGTACCATCAGCTGGTGGTTTTATTGGGTCTTGTATGTTATTATTTCTTCTTTTCAACAATTACGTTAACTCTATATTGATTATATTATTATAAAAATAATTTTTTTTACAAGTTTTTATTGTATTTACAGTCCCTACAACAATTTTCTCATACTTTCAGCATTGTGTGATATCAGCAAGGATTCTAAAGAATTCTCCAATATTACGTGGCGAAAAAAAGCAATGCAATTACACGTAAACGAGGTTGCATTTCGAGGAAAAAGTAAACTGCCTTATTCAATCAAAAATCGGAAAACTCCAATGGAGATTTTTACATATTTTCTTTCGCATGAGATTAGTAATATGATTTCTGAAGAAACAAATCGAGCTGCTCATGCCGAAAATATCAACACACAATTTAAAACTAGCGAAGAGGACATTTATAGATACATTGGTATACTACTATACATGTCGGTTTACCGTTACCCTAATTTGGAAAGCTACAGGGCAAAAATGCATTTCAGCCAATAAAAACAACTATGCCGTTGAAAAAGTTTATTGCGATAAAAAAATACCTATCATTTCAGACTGAAACTGATCGCATCAGAAAAGGTCAGCCAGGATACGATCCACTATTCCGTATTCGAAAATTATCCAACAAATTCAATGAGCGATTTGATTCAATTCCCAAAACCGCTAGATTGTGTGTTGATGAACAAATGTGCAGCACAAAAATTAAACACCACTTACGCCAATATCTTCCAAACAAGCCACATAAATGGGGAATCAAATTATTTGTATTATGCGACTCTCACGGTTTCGCTTACCGCTTTGAAATATATAATGGTGCCGGTGATAATCGAATTTTACCCAATACACCTGATCTTGGTAGTTGTGCGAATGTTGTCGTGAGATTATCACTAACCATTCCAAATTTTGTTCACCACATAATCTACTTTGACAATTTTTATACCACGTTGCCCCTATTAGTATATTTGCGTGCCAGAGGAATATATGCTTTAGGAACAATCAGAGCCAACAGAATTCCAAATTGTAAGCTTCCTTCGGATAAAGATATCAAAGAAGATAGGGGGTATTCAATTGAATATGTAGATAACGCGTATGGCATTAACATTAGTACGGTTTTATGGAGAGATAATAAAAATGTCCGATTAGCATCAACATACGTTGGAACTTTGCTATTTTCAAGAGTGAACCCATCCAATCACCCAAGTAAGGCATCGCGTTATGATCGAAAAGAAAAGAAGTACGTTGAAGTTGACTGCCCACAAATTATACGGGAATATAATAGCCATATGGGTGGAGTTGATCTAATGGATGGTCTTATGGGTCGATATCATATTCGACTCAAGACTAGAAACCCAATGATAAGACTTTTTTATCATTTGGTTGACATGGCTGCTACAAATGCATACATTATATATCGCCGTATCGAAGCTGAAAAATCATCTGATGACTCAAGTTATACAGAAGAAAAGTTGTTGACGTTGCCTGAATTCCGTGAGGAAATAGCTGCAGGTCTTGTATTTTATAAGGGAACACGTTCAGTTGGTAGGCCTTCAACACAAGAAAAAGAGCCCAGCACTAGTTCCGGCATCGGTCAGAGAGCAAAACATCCTGTGGCTGACATAAGATATGACAATATCGATCACTTTCCAATATGGCTTGGCAAAGATGGTGGTAAAAAAAAATGCAAACTTTGCAAAACATCGCAAACACAATGCATTTGTTCGAAATGTGATCTCCATTTGTGCTGTTCAAATGTGAAAAATTGTTTTTTGGAATACCATAAAAGATAAGAATTTTGAATTTTTTGAAAAAATAAAAAAATTTTTTTTTCCAACAAATGTTTTTTTATGCTTAAACAGGCAAGGCTGCCCTGAGGCCGCCTTCCAATTTATTTTTATTTATTTTTCACTTCGTCACTAAATTCGTGTTTCTTACACTAATATCTAACATAAACAAAAATTCAGTTTTACCTTACGTCGCTTTTTTAACTTTGCCTGTTATAACCCTCTAAAAAGCGATTTATACAAGTTTTCTTTAAAACATACAAACAGCAAACTGAAAACTTTTATTTTCTCTTTAGTACAAAATTTTATTCTAGTTATATTATACAAGACCTTGCTACTTATTATATACATTTTTATTTACTCTTCTTATTATTTTTCTAAGATACATACATATCTCTAATTTTAATTATCTATCATGATTTACTATATCCGTATCTTAAGTGCTATAAAAGACTATGTCTTATTTGTACGCCGAAATAAATAAATGAAAATAAATGAAAATGAACACTTCCCATAACATCTGCTTTATTCGTCCTATCGCCCTGATTGCTACTCGTCGACTTCCGAAGTTGACTCGACTCGGCTGCCTTTTATACCCGCGCGTTGGATCGGTGTACCGTTCATCCGCTGTGCTAATGCCATGGGTGGCCCCTGGTGATGAGAAAGGGCGCGAGGCGCCATGGGCGGTCCCTGGTGAAAAAGGACTTGCTGTCCGATACGCTGGGGTTATGCGCAAATCTTAAAAAGAAAGAAAATTCCCGTAAATTTTTGAACATGTTCGTTTTATATATCGGAAAAAAAGCATACCTTTTAATACCTAGTTCAATATATGTATTTCTGAAAAACATAAAAAACGTTTTAACTTGTTAGCTACTGTTAATTTAATTTTTATTGTACAGACGACTGCACGATTGAGGTAGGAATCATAGTAAAATTTGATTTCCCGGCCGCTTAATTATTAATTACATATTAAATTGATTAATAAATGAATTGCCGTATCGGTTCCATTTATCATTGCAAACGGCTCGACTATCGAAAAGAATGAATGAGAGTACGGCGTAGCCAAATACCACACGGCCGCGATTTTAATTGACTTCCATGTTCCATGAAAATCGATATCCATCTGCCATCGTTTGTGGTCTTTTGAAATCGATAAATGCCTTTTATTACATAAACAATGCATATCCGTCTCAATGCCGAGCGGAAATCCTTTGTCGTTGTCATGATATAATCAACTTGAATGCAACCTCACTAGGATCCCATTCAGATGCCTTATGCGAATTAATCTCTCGATGGTGTAATCGGAGGCAAAGTGCAGGCTATAAATCACTGGTAATAATGAAGGTGTACGTTTTTACTATATTTCGGAGTAATGGCCACTGTTACGGTAGCAGCAGGAAAGGTCGCTTGCTTCGTGGGGATGTTGTGTATCAATCCTGTTTGTTGAGTTTGGTTTGGTTTTGAATTTTTCGGAGGATTGAGATATCAAAATAGTGACTGGGCTTCATGTCTTGCGAGCCTTGCGTCAAGCTGCTATATGATACAATAGTCTTAAGTCGTTTTATAACATCTTTAATGCCATGTTGATTTCACATTCCGTGATCAATTTTCTTCTATTCATGCCTATAGCACTAAATCCTAGTTGATGTGCGTTAAATCGAGGAGAAGAAACACCTCATGAATACAGAGTGAACTGAATCAAGCCCCGCATACGGTGAGCATAGCTGTCATTTTATATCCATTTAGCCGCACGGGTTCTCGAACAGCACAAATTATGTTTCACAATATTCCACGCCGTCGGAAGTGATAAAGCATCCAAGTGCCACGAAATGCATATGTGCTGTAGGATATCGAAGAATTCCCACCAAATCCCAGTGCCACCCGTTGAACAAACGTCACTTTGTCGTTCATCAGCTCAAATGTACTCGTATCTCAAGCACATTACTCACTTCAATCGGCTTCCAGACTATTGAGCTTAAATACAATACTTATGTACGTCGTAGTCCTCCCGACTGCCATTGGCAGAACAAAATGACGTGCATGCGACACGGGTGGGTTCGAGAATATTGCGTTTGCCAAAAAGCATCGCGTTAAGCGCCATCGTGGTTCGCCTTGTGCGCTTAGATTTAAGCACAGTTGGAGAGTTTATGATGCACTCTCATCGACACAAAGCAATTTCCCTGAAATGAGATAATTAAAATTTTGTTTCTTTACACCACAGCGGAATATAACGTCAGGGTGATATGCCGCGGCGTACGTGTGTACGTGACGTGACATTTAGCATTCTTATTCACAAAACATGCTCGTTTCGTACTCACATCTTTGTGGGAAGCTTCATGACAGAAACGCGAAATGGAATTGCCGTTCAAGGCAGTCATCCTGGTATTACTCGGTTTTGTCTGCCGAAATGACGGTGCAGAGTATTTGAAAGCACTTAATCGCTTTCGGTTTACGCTTTCGGTATTAACGTTGATGGTATTTCGAGATCCCAGTGCAAATGATAGGAGAATGCGACTGAAAAGTGATGCGATTCTTTAGTAGGAAGGTTGGGCTTAGTCATTGATTCGCTAGTCCTTATGTATTCAGAACAAAGCTGGGAGGCTTTAGGATTCATTTAGATAATTTTTAGGACTAACGAGTGGGATTAGATGCAGGAAAGGAACATTTTTGACAGATGAGCTGAAAAAGATCTTTGAAATAGGTTCAGTAGATCAGTAGGTCAAATCGAATGATAAATCTTATGTAATTAAAGATGAGGATGCTCTTCTCCATGCGCGATACATCTTCGGGAACGTGTCATTTAATCTAACTTTACAATCATAATATCTCAAAATTAAATTCTTTTTCTGGCTTATAACTTTTTATGCGTCTTTTCAGAAATTCTTTATAGAATTGGGATTCCGACTTTGGGATGGCCAAGACATTACGCTAAAAGAATTTTCGCGAAGCTATTGCACTTATTTAGCTCGGCAGTCCTGCGCTCTAATCGGAAACAAGAACGAGTTGCCATTGTTATGACAACAGGTTAGTCGACGGGAGATCCCATCTTGAAGAACATTAATCCAACTGTCAGATTAAAGAATGATTTTATTTAAAAAAAAAAAAATTAACAAATGAAAATAAAATTAAACAAAAATAAAAATCCTTACAATCCAGTAATCCCCGCTTTCCAGCGCTAAGTCCACTCCCATGTACCTCTGACCACGAGAAACAACCGCCAAATGACAAAAGAGCCGCTAAATTCCAAAACAGTAACTAAAGTCATCGAAAGGCAGAGATATGACAAAAAAGCGGAACATTGCCGAAGCCGATGTTCTTCGTGGACTAAGGCTGGAGGCGCAAACAAATTCATTTTATGCTTTTATGCATTATGGCTCGTCTGAAACTCTAGTTGAAGACTCCAAGTCTAGGACAGCGAGCCTACCTACAAACCTTTTCCTCTTAACTGACCCATTTGACGTTTTAAGAGCCGCTATTTCTACAGGAAAAGCATGCATTTGGATTTTTCTATAAGGTGTACAACTTTGCTTCCGCTGTTTGCCGATATGTGGCAATAACGGTAAGTAGCGGTCGAAAAAAATAAATCGCAGACGTTAGGCAGTTGGCTTGGACCTCGGTCAACAGAACACCATTCAAACATTAGTCGATTTGTGTCTGCACCATAAAGTTGTTCTCGATTGAAAATGCCAGTTTACGAGCCAAATTCTCGTCATTTACGGGAGGTGTTACTGTTTTGTTTCAATATGAAGAAAACAGCGGCTGAGTTTCATCAAATGCTCTCAGATACGTATGGTGAGGACGCTATTAGTGAAAGAACGTATCCTCAGTGGTTTCAACGCTTCAAGAACGGTGATTTTAACGTAGAAGACCGGCATAATGATGGAAGAGAGAAAGTTTTTGAAGATGTAGAACTGGAGACATTGCTGAGTGAAGATTCGCGTCAAACTCAAGAAGAATTGGCACGATCAGTGGCAGTGACACAACAAGCCATTTCAAAACGTCTCAAGGCCATGCGTATGATTCAGAAAAAAGCAACTTGGGTCCCGTATAAGTTGAAACCGAGAGACGTTGAACGGCGTTTGTGTGTTTGTGAGCAGTTGCTTCAGAGGCAAAAACGGAAGGGATTTCTGCATCGCATTGTGACCGGGGGCCTTAACGCAAAAAATCATGGAGATATCCCGGCCATGCTTCCACGTCGACGGCCAAACCGAATATCCAAGGCTACAAGATGATGCTCTGCATTTGGTGGGACCAGACCGGCGTCGTGTACTATGAGGTGTTAAAACCAAGTGAAACAATCACAGGTGCTCGTTATCGAACGCAATTAATGCGTTTGAGCAGAGCATTAAAAGACAAACGGCCGCAATACAGCGAGAGGTACGATAAAGTGAAACGTAATTGGAAACGTTAAAATGGGAAGTCCTACCCCACCCGCCGTATTCTCCAGACATTGCTCCCTCTGACTATCACCTGTTTCGATCAATGGCACATGGCCTGGCTCACCAACACTTCCGATCTCATGAAGAAGTCACAAATTGGATAGATTCGTGGATCGCTTCAAAAGATGAACATTTTTTTCTACGCAGGATTCGTACACTGCCCGAAGGATGGGAGAAAGTAGTGGCCAGCGATGGGAAATACTTTGAACGATACATGTGCAACCAATTTGTTTCATTATAGCGTTAAATGTTGGGGAAAAACGGCGGAAGCAAAGTTGTACACCTAGTAAATAACCCATTTTAAATTGCAAATCTTAATAGTAATAGCTCTGTCTAATATTAACAATCTTACTAAATCATTCAAAACAAGACCTAGTCTTTCAGCCTCATATCAATCTAAACCCAAGCAGGGAACTAAAAGCAGCAATTTTTCACAACTTCTCTTGATCTGATTCCTATTCCTTAGATTCCCAAATCATTAACTTAATAATCTTCTCCCAGCCTCCACCGCTAAATTATCTAACCCCTCACGCTCTCATATAAATTCAGTCCAGAAGTCGTATATTCTTCAATCCCGTACAACCGTACGATCAAGCTAATAAAACTACAGCCTTCAACTTACATGATCCTCAAAATCATCGTTTATGCTCTCAAACCAATCCCTTATACCTGTTTTGCTTTGCTCAATATTCCCGTCAGTCCCTCCCTCAGATCTTACGAACCGAAGAAAATCATTATGCGGTTTTATGTGAGCTTAAGGATTTCACGCACTTATATAACTAACGATCTCTCCTCGCTCGCTGCCTGCGCCAACTCCAAGTGCCTCTCATACCAGCAGTGAGCCCGTTCTAGCTATAAAATGATCTTTGTTCTAACATGGACACCCTTGCATCTCTTCACTCAGCGCACCGTTCAGAAAGTCTAAGGGCTGCGCAACCGCTGCGCACCAAAATTTCTGCAGTACACCTCACCTGTGCCCCCATATCGGAGAAAGCGAGTTGTTCGAGTTATGCGAGCTGATGGCCACGACTATTATGCCGATATTTATGGTCGCGGAGTTCTCATAGCAATTCACAACCACTATGATCCCTTACCATCCAAATCGTCGAACTCAACTGATTTTCACTTTACAAGCATCTTAAAAGCTTTCCCCAAACGGAAGCTCTCACAAAACCAACTTATTTTTATCAACTTGGCATTCTATATTTGATATCGCTGCCCTCATCATCATATACGTATGTGGCGATTTCAACCTTACATATTTGAAATGGACTAAATCTAACGATGAGACTCATTTTGTCGGGACTAGTAGCAAGTCAAGTAAGGAGATCCTCTTCAGACATCGTCGTCCCGATTCCGCTCTGCTTTATCTCAGCAACATCACCAACAACGACAAACAACTTGATTTGAACTTTCGCGTCTGATGCTGAAAACTGCGTTATTACCGCAAGTAAGTACCTTGATTCCACTTAATCTACCTTTATCGGGAATTATTGTTTTCACTTGACAACCACTTCACCATTCTTCACTCCGAAAATATGTACGTACGATACTAAAAGCTCAACTTTAATTTTCTTTTGATACTCTTTTGATATTCGACTCCAAAGTCATCAGTTGCCTTATCTTATCCGTCCAATTCAACAATAAAGGGCTGCACCTTATCCACCTTGAAACACGAGTGAACTGCGATCCCTAGGTAACAAAAGAAACAAACGGTGTCGGACCTACCTTAAGCCACCCTCTGCCTCCAACTTTTCTACTAACCTGCAGTGGTATACGAAATTCGTAACAATTTTAAGAATTTCTTAACCTTCTAATGACTGATCCCGAGCGTTCCTACCACTTTGAAATTGACTAAATAAAGGCTGGTTATCGCTCTACTTTTAATTTGTTCAATATTTTCTGCAATGATCAGAAATAGCCGCCAACTTTTGTGCCTATTTCTCAGTCAGTCATTCCTACCCCTACCACTCACGGCCTTATTTCAAAGTTTCATTTCACAAGGACTCTTTCATCAGCTTTAGAAAAATGCCTACATCCAATCCACAAAAAAACCACGAAAGAATGAGGTCCAACTGCCGCCCTATTGCCAAATGCTCTTGCACTTCCAAACTCTTGTCAACTACTCCTAAAAGTTCCTTAAGGGTCGATTGACAACCATTAACCTAGTTGAGTTTTTTTCACAATCTTTCTGTTCACATGGGGGTGGCAAAGAAGTAGACGTTATTAAATTCACTACTATTGGTCTCCGGCCTTATCTGTCTTTATTGATCAAATCCTACCTCGAACCCCACAAAGTTATTTTCAGCTCTTCTATTTCTGATCCAATAAATACCATTTCTCTCTTTTAAGAGGCTACACAAAGGAGTGCCTATCCTTAAGCAACATGACAAGATCGACGAAGTACTTTTTTTTTTGGCCGAAATTCAGTGAATCCATTTCCATTTTCCATCATCCATTTCAATTGTGATTTCGATGAAATTTTTGCCATTTTAATTGTAGCAGAGAAAATTTAATCAAGCCAGAACGTTTCTAAAGAGTTTTTCAATTGGTGCGGATAGATTTTGGCAGCTTGTGGCGGCCATGTTGTTTTGTTAATATATCTCAAATCGATTGTTTATTATTCAGTTACTTGCTAAATCACCATGACAAGTTACACGATTGAATAGCAAGTCCAAATGTTAAAACTTTATTATCAAAATGAGTGCTCGTTAGTGTAAACGCTGCGCACATTGCCCTATTTACGACAGACGTGGTTGCCCTTAGACTCGACTCGTCAAGAAACGCAACGACTCGTTTCAAAGAAACGCAAAATCGGCGGAGAATATCACCGCGGTCGTTGAAAGTGTACAACAGAACCCGAGTAAGTCGACTCCTCGCTGTTCACAAGAACTCGGCCTTTCGTAGAGTTCAACAGCGAATTTTGGGACTTAGGCCTACACATATACAAGATTCAACTGACACATGAGCTTAAAGTTCATGACCATTGACAACGCTGTTTGTTTGCTGACTGGACTTCGGAGCATTTGGAAGATGACCTCAATTTTGGCCGGTAATTCCTCCTTAGCAACGAAGTGCGTTTTTGGATGGATGGCTATGTTAACAAGCAAAATTGCCATATGTGGGACGACACCAACCCACACGAGGTTGCCGTTTGGTGTAGATTTTGGGACGGCGGCGTCATTGGTCCGTACTATTTCGAAAAAAAAGTTGGTGAGGCGGTCACCGTCAACGGCGAGAGCTAGAGAACGATGATTATATATTTCTTCTGGCCCGAATTGAACCAAATAGACCTAGACGACATATAATTCCAGCAGGGTGGTGCTACGTCCTACACAGCGATTGACATTCTGCATTACCAGTTTAAGGGTAAGGTTATCTCACGAAGAGATAAATCGGCCACCAATGTCAGGCAATTTGACCCCGCTAGAGTTTTTCTTGTGGAGTTTCCTGAAGTCGCAGGTCTATTCGAATAAACCTCAATCGACCGATTCCCTTGAAGTGAGCATAACACAGGCCATCGCTCAAATTCAGTCGGATCTATGCGGAAGAGTCAATGAAAATTGGACTACTCGGATCCCTGCCACCGTAAAAAGCGGAGGTGAGTATTTCAATGAAGTCATACTCCATATATATTGGCAAACATGGACCTTTCAAATAAAAAAGGAATTTTGTTGATACCTCGCACACAGCTTGTTTTATTCCATTTCAACATCTATCCGGTTTAATTGAAAAATCGTTTAAATATTTTGTTTTCTAATTTTTCAAATTGCCAAGCAGTTGTTATGCCTGATTTCAAAGATCAAGTTCGAAAAGTGCAAAAATTTATAAATTTTTTTAAAAGAAAAAAAATTAATTTTGAAATAAAAATGGAAATTGTACAACTGCATATATCGATTTCACAAATTTACAAGTTTGGTTAATAGAACAGCCTTTTCGCTACCTTGTCCTTTAATTTAAACTCTCCATTGAACATTCCCAATCGGATTAAAGTTACCCAAACATCCTTTTTTCGTTGTCAAAGGTAAAGACAAAAATCAAAAAAAGAATGACAATTTCAAAATGTGACTGTGGAGTATGGTCATCATTCACATTTCACGGTCACGTATGATGATTCGCTCAAATTGGGGATAAGGGTGTCATTTCCTTACTTTTATTGATGAGCCTCATTGAAAATGTAACGGTTTGAAAGAAAAGGTCTAACGAAACAAGAAAGAGGATCCATTTTTGAGGGGGCTGAAGGTTGTGATTTGTAAACGTCAGGCGGGCTATGGTTCACAGGGCAGAACTGTTATTTTATTTTTGTGTTTTGAAAAATGACCTAGAATTCTGCAAATAAAAGATTTCGACTGAACTACCGTCCCACTTTTGAGTTATCCGTTGCCACATGGTTGAATGCATCATCACTCACACAAAGGTGTAACAGGTTACTAACAGACTTTCGAGCCATAATGCCTCCAAGGAGTATTTCATTTTTTTTGTAATACCGAGACAAAAGTCTTTTGTTTCTTCGGTTCAGACGCGAGGCGGCATCGCTATTGAATTATCCTAAATGCAACTTACTGCGTTTGCCACGACACTGGCAGGGATGATGCTGCAGCAAAAATAAGGCCAACGAATTCAATTTGTGAATGTAAAGTTGTTATTTATCAACGTCGTTTACGCTCCCTCCCATACTTCGTCAATTTGGCGACTTCCGTTCCGTCGTTTCGTGGGGGACGACGCCAGGATTCGAATCCATTCGCAGCCCTACGCCATTCTATTTCAAATATGCATTAAATTCTGCGCTCTTGGTAACGTATTAAATTTTAGCAGCCAATTCAGTTCATATCATGCTTCTGTGCTGTGCGCATATCCTTTTTTGATTTTTGCTCTATTTTTGTGCATCCTTTTTCCTCGATGGTAGGGCTTAATGCAGCAGGATCTCATGGGCGGAAAGATAGTGTGCGCTTGTTGCGGCAGAGAAATATTGTATTTCCGGATGCAAATGCAGTGCAACGGCAGAGATTTGCATTGTAGTCGATTTTGAATGTTGTTGTGTTTGTGATTTTCCGGGCATTGATGATGTGCGGTGCTCAGCATTACAAACAGAATTGCCTGGGCAGACTCAGGAATAACGCTTGTTGGGCGCAAAATAGCATGGTATGGCGTGGTTTTTCCAAACTTGCCTTTAAAACCTTTAATTTAATTTCATTGCGGGCCTGTATCTGTTGGGGCACCTACTGTTTTACAGATTGCTTTGATGATGATGGACAGATGTTGTGCGTCAGTTGATTTTAACAGTTGAACTGCAAAGAGCTCCAAATTAAAACAACAAGTTTTCGATGAAAAACCGGCTTGCGACAGATCAATGTCACATGCATAAAATCTGTAATCACATCCCAGTGGGAGGGTGTAATGGAGAGTTTATTTTCCTTGAATCTGAACCAAATTTACGATTTAACGTTACTAACAGGCAAATGGCAGTGGCTCTTCGCTCATGGTATTGGTAAAGGGGGTTTAGCTATGCAAATATTTTCACCTTGTTCGTAGTCGTAGAAGCCACATATAAGGTCGAAACCCCAGGGTCACACAAGAAACCAGAATGATGTACATAAAAATGGGATTGATCTGGGGCTTAGGAAGAGCATCTGGTGAGAGCTTATAGAAAAAATTAGGAAATACATAATTCAAGAACGTAGATCCTTTGCAGGCCCCTTTCGGGCCCGGTATTTTCTTCAGTAGGTACAAGGTGGCCCAAAAACACCCATCACATGTTGTCTCTTTTTAATGTTTATTTGGACCCTTAAGTCCATTACTTTTTGGAAATGATATCGGTCTAGTAGAAGCCGCCATTGTCGATGACCATTTGGGCTTCTTTCCTTATTTTCATTTGTTTTGGCAAGAACTTCGGGGGATAAGTTCTCGCAGACTTCTTGGATATTCTCTTTGAGATCTCTCAAGGTCTATGGTTTATTAGCCCCTTGACTTAAAATCTTCGAAAAAACGAGCGGCCAAATCAGGCGATATTGCCGTCCAGTACAATTTGCCAGGACTAGGCAGTAGAAGGCAGAAGCGCGTCAACATTGTCGGTGACCATTTTACCAACGGCGTCTTTAAAATAATTAGGCCCCACGTCACCTGCAGTAAGTGACGCACCATAACATGAATTCGAGTGGATATTTAGCTCTTCATGAATTATTTTTATTTTTATTATTATTATTACCGGACTTGGAAGTTTAGAATGTTGTTGATAATCGTTCGATAAGCCTTCTTGTCACGATTGTGTTCCTTTCATGTTTCGCTATTTTGTTCTATTTCTTCTAGGTCCATCCTTGTATTGTCCTCCCATCTACAGCGCGGGTTGCTTGGCGGTCGTTTTACCTCGGGTTTTCCACTCATTATTCTTTTTTGTTCGTTCACTGTCCATCCGTTTCACATGTCTTTGGAAAGTCAATACTCGTTCACTTTCTAAAAGCAGGTACAGTCAGGTCCGAGGCTTGAATCGATTGGACAGTGACTATATATTTGTTTTTGTCTTCATTTACTTCTAAAATTTTCTGTCATTACTAGACTTTCTACATTTCTCTTAACTGTTTCCCCACTATCTTCCAGCTGGTCCAGATCGTCAGCGTAAGCCAGAACGGATGTGATTCCATTAAGAGTTCTTCTTCTCTCGTGAATGGATCTCATGACGAATTCCCGAACGAAATTAAAAAGGAGTGGTGACAAGGCATCTCCTTGTTTAAATCCTTCACGACAGTCCAATGTTTCCAATAAGTCGTTTCCTTTAACTTCAACTTATTCTTTGTTTCCTTTCAGGGTCAGTTTCAATAAGTTTTTCGGAATTCCCAGTTTTACAAGAACTAAATAGAATCAACGAATGGTTTCTGAACCTTTTGGTGGAATCCAATTTCTTTAAAAGCGATTACATAGCGGAAACTGGTCATTCGTCGAGCGATAAGTCCTGAAGCCACATTGGTATTCTTCGATAATTTCTATAACCTATGATGTCAGTCTCTGTCAGTCAAAGAATATTTAACCATGAAGAATTTAGATCCATTTCGTCGTGCAGGTTCAGGAGAGGTTGAGTACAGTTAAGACGCGAGTGACAGTTTACGGGTAGCAGCTGATGCATGGCATGCCCTTCAAAAGAAAATATATCCAAGTCTATCAGCAGAGACACACGTGTAATGGGAAATTGCGGGGCACCTCAATAGTGTTGACAGCTCTTCGGCAACATCTTCAGCCACAACGGAAATATTCTCGTCGGAAAGACAGGACCTTCCGGCGCTTCTTTTGTCACGAATTGTTTCAGTCTTTTGAAGACGAATATCTAAGCGCCTTAGTGTTTGAGCAACGCTCTACGCGGGGCGTTCGGGAAATCTTCGCCGAAATTTACGTTACGCTAAAATCACTGACGAAAAAATAGTCAGAAGTATTCCGCGATTTCGAGGAGCATAGCTTTCCAGTGCTTGTCCGCGTCCATTCTGCATCTCTTTACCTCACAAATATGTGTGATTGATCAACAATTATTAAAGCTACACAAACTTTGCCACACAGGCTGAAGCTGCCAAACAAGCCTTAACCATACGGAGAATCTACAAATACGAAGAAGGAGACCTTGTTGGACATCTAGTAATTCTTAAAAAAGTGATTAACATCTGGGAACTAACCCGACTGAGAGATCTGATATCCCCTGAGTTGAACTTTAAAGAAAACTACGAAGTACTCATACCAAGCAGAGAGGAATGGAACAATAACCCCCCTTGGTTGAAGGGTGGAGCCCAGAAATGGTATACAGATGGAACGAAATCTTGAAATAAGGTAGGGGCTAAGTAACATGACCAAAATGTAGCCTACACATTCCCCTCTGCAATGGGTTAAATATATGTCAGGCCGAGCTATTTGCAATCAATGAAGCAGCACATAGAATCAGCGACAGGAGACCCAGCAGCACAAGGATAACTATATTCTCAGGTAGCCAAGTGGTGTTTAAAGCGCTAAAGAGGTACACCTCTAACTCTAAAGCTGTCTGGAAATGTCACAATATACTAAACAAACTGGCTGTAAACAACAAGTTAAAGTTGATTTGGGTGCCAGGTCATGAAAACCATGAAGGCAATGGAAAGGCTGACATACAAGCCAAGAAAGGTGCTCAGATACCTTCTGAGGGGCCATCCCCCTTTTAGATTTTGACAGCTCAGACATAAACTTGCACTTACACAAATATAACATAAAACAAAAAAACCAATTATGAAACAGACAGGAGGCTAAAAAGGCATTTTTTTATAATTCGCGCAGGTTCAAGAGTGTACCCTCTTAAGGTGTTTGTCACACAACCTGAACGGGGTGCAGATGGTTTGTGTCGTTCACTAATTTCCGGGGTTGGTTGTCCTAGGATTTGAGAGATTCGACTGAATTTGCGTTGGTTGTAGTTCACAGTAACTCTTTTGTTTCCATGTCATTTAGGTGTTATATTGTAAATGCACACACAAAGTATGAATTTTGAAGTGATCTTATGTTGTGAGTGTTATGCTTTCGTCAGCACTTTTTGATCATCTCTCATTTACATCTGATGCAGTTGCGCAGTTTTTCCGTATAGGAATTGTTCTTGTCTATGGACGTACTTGAAATACAGACCTTCGGCTCAAGTCAGTGATAATTACCACTGCACCGCGACCACCCCCACCACTTAAGAATGTTCAATAGAATCAAAATCCCAAACGTGCCAAAGAAGCTCTAGAACTAAATAAAGCCGATCTAAAACTGCTATGGGAGGCACTAAAAGGACACGGGGCATGCAACTACCAGCTTTATAAAATGGGGTTGGTAGCACAGAAATCTGCAGGCGATGTGGGCAGGCCAAGGAAACCATAAATGATGGTCCCATCAGACACAGAGCATGGACTTCTTACCGAAGTGATTTGGCCTTGATGTTGGAGGACCGGCTTTGCCAGGTGAAAGCCACGATTTTTTTATTTTCTGGATTTCAAAATATATCTATATTTCGTCACCCATCACAATTCAATGCAAAAATGATTTCCTTTCGTAGCGTTAAAGCAGCATTTCACAAGTGACTTTGCGAATTTGCATTTGCCGTTCATTCAACTCGTCTGGGACCCATTCATCGAGTTTTTTTATCTTCCCCATTGCCTGTAAATGTCTGCTAATTGTTTCTTGTGGCACATGTAATGCTTCTGCTAGATGTCGTTAAATTTAAGATGACGGGATCATCCAGTAACCCTTGCAATTGCTCGTCTTCACATTAAAATCACCACTTTTAAATCGTCGAAACCATGACTCACATGTACTAATTAATGAACTCAAGTTGTTCATGTTTGTAGTTAAGACTAAAAAAAATTAATACGCCGCGTCCTTTCCGCTGGTCCCATATCTTAGTTCACCAAAACCGCCTTTTATAGTGAGCCTCAACAGATATGGTACATATATGGTTTTCGTTGCATTCTTGGATATGACTGCACGGCACCAGCCGGACCGGAAATCCTACACGTGCAGCATCAATTGCACATTCCATTCGCATGTTCTGCGAGCATCGCAGACACGCTGCACATTCCCAATCCGACACCTTCCCAAAAGATTCACCTTACACCCATCCCAAATGCCGCATTCCTTCACGTCCACTATCTGTGTTTTAGTCTTAGACAACGTTTCGTTTGAGTAACAAGATTTTATTTAATTTATTTTATATTTTCCAAAAGAAAGTATAAAATCAAAATCAAATTACACAGCTTCAAAGCTTCACTCAATGACGACAAAGTAAAAAAAAAATAAATTTTTGGTAACCTTAAAGACTAAAGACCAGGTTTCTAAAAAAAAAATCGACTTAAAATTGTTGGAAACGTAACCATCTCTTTACTAACCAATTACGTATCAAATAAAATTGGCTTGGAGTTGATATCTTAATTTGTTTTAAAGATACGCGAAACCAAAAAAAACAAAAAAAGAATCGTGACATAGAGAGGTTTTATGTTCTTGGAATTTGCCAATTTCTTTTTTTTCAATTTGAAAATGCTGATTTATTTCAACAATTTCCAAATGAAAAGCTGAAAACCAAAACAAAAGGAAAGACAGAATCATCCTTATAGTGGGCAAGCAAAGGAAATGTTCGTCTTATCTGCCTCTTAAATCCGTGGACGATAATATAATACATTTGACAGTTTCCAAATATCTTATCGAAAATCCCATTTCACCGAAAACGAATACAGTTATCAGAAATAGCGACAAGGACATTACATTTTTTCTTGCAGCATTAATCTCAAACAACAAAGTCTAACGCAGGAAAGATAAATCCGTCCCTACCACACAATGGAATAATATCCTTGACGATAACCTATCCCCGTTTTTTGGCGTTTTATCACTCGGCATCCTCCTTTCATCAGCACTTAATGATCATCAAGGGCATGGTGAAAGCCGTTCTTATAATGGATGTCCTTGTGCATTTTATATTTAGGGCCATTTCGCTTTTGAAGGACTTTGCTTTCCTTCCGTCCTTTGTTTCTTTTCCCTTTCTCACTTTGTTGCAGGTGCGCTAATGTTTATTTGAATGAATGGAACACACTTAAAGCTTTAATGAAATCATTAAAGTCTCGTTGTTCTCCTTTTCTTCGTTCATCTTTTCAATGTGTTTGTATCTGCTTTGTTCGAATGGGAGTGAAATCCAAGGGAGAGTCGTCAGCGACGTTGCATCTCCACAAGCGGATAATGTGAATACGAAACCATGGAATTCAATTTTCTCCGTTTTCAGCGTCGAGTTGTTATTTATCAACGTCGTTTTACTGCTCCCTCGACAGTTTGATTTAACTCCTTTTGCCGGCATGGTGACGCTCGTCTCTGTGAAGATTATTTACTCGTCTGATGGTGAATTGAATTTCAGTAAACAATTGAGTGAGCGTCATGTTGTCGTTATGGCGTGCTGTCATTTCGCGGTCTTGATGACTTGGGAAGGCAGTGATGTTGCTGAGTTTATGACTGGCAAGGAAACTTTTATTTCTTAACCTATCAAGGCAGAGGCGGAATTCTGAATATCTTGACAGTAAATAAGGACGAAATCAGTACAAGGATAACTTAGTATTTGCTTTTGCGGAGGTACGTATTTTTCCTTGAGTCTAGGCACGTTCCCCGCGGGTCCCGATGACAACTTAATACTCGTCTTGGGTAATTTCTAATCTATACTTCAAAAGGATATCGATTTTTAATCTAAACATTCCATTTAATAAATATATCAAATCCTCTCTGTTATTCCCTACAAGGTACAAGACCTGCCTAAATGGCATGGCATTTAATTACCTTCGCCCTCCCTTAGAATTATTTAATTCATTTCCTCTTGCTTTTCAAAGACGAATTCCTATTAACATTTGTTTACGATGTGTCCTTTGTTATCACATATTTATCGTTAATATAAAAATCAAATTGAGACTTTAAGAGACTTTATCATCGAGAGATTCTTGGGAATAACTGAATGAAAATGATTCCTTTGAAGCCATAACATGATATTGGGTATTAGATTCTACCTATTGATATCTTACAGGTTCATTCCATTGTGAAGTTTATAAATTTCAAGTAATTCGTTTATTCCCTTCTTACACCAACCTACTAAATTCCTGGAACACTCTACAATCTACGGCAACCTTCTCGACCGAGATATACCTATAGAATAGTACACAGACAACCCAACCAGATGTTCTGTCATTCCAGGAACTTGCTTTCAAGCATAAACTCTCACAAAGTCTTTGATGCTATTATAGGTAGTTTCTTAGTAGGTGTCTTGTCCTCTCCAAGACCACTTCGAATCATCTTTTATTATTCAATTTTAATAATTACATTTTGCAGTTGAAGTATCCTGTAGTGTTGGGATGGTTTTATCGGTTCAATTTGTAGTGCCAGGTACATACGAACGGTCGTGGTGTGACTACTTAATTTCTGGAGGACAGTATTGCCCCGGGATATAATTTCAACGATCTCTTAAGTCGTTGTTGTTTCTGTTCTGGGGTATGAGGCATCAGAGTCGTTCTTCAAAGCATAATATTGTAATTAATTTCCAAAAAGTTCGGTGGATGATATCGATTTTTTAAGGAGCCAAAAGTAAGTATAACACCAGTAATTGACTGCTTCCCCCGGACGATTTCCAGGCCATCGTTACGCACTAAGCAACGACATACCAGCCAGTATATGGAATGCTTTAAAAATCAACATTCCCAGCAAGCAGTCACTGGAGAATAACTTCCTTTCATGGAAGAAATGAACAATCGACGTATAGCATCGTGGGATTCATTCAAATCAACTTACATCCATCAGGCGTAATTGGAGCCGATAAGCCATAAAAGATTTATTGCAACTTATAGCATGAAATGAACAAAAGTCCCTAATAGCATCACCGAATGGGAATATGGGTTATTTATTGGATATGCCTTATCCCCATTGCAATGAGTTTTAGATCAACAGAAAGCTTTGTGCCATTCAAAGACCCTCTTTTATTTTTGCTGTTGTTCGGTGGAGTACTCAGACATAACAACTATTGCACTGCTTAACAGGTTATTATAAAGAGTTTTTCAAAAACCGCGCATTGATGTTTTTTCTTTTTTAATAAAATCTGTAAATACTTACATAGATATTATTACATATTAAATATCCAGCAGATTCACGCCTACATGTTGAAATATGAAAATTAAAATATTCAAGGACTCGCTCACATACATACCTTCGATTTGTAATGCGCAGGAGGAAGAAACAGGCAAATGGAGACTACTACACAATCAAGAACTCGAGGAACTCTATTAAGTCCCCAAGCATTGTCCCAGTAAAATTGACAGGACACATAGAACGAATGGATAGTGAACGAGCGGTTGAACGAATGAGTGGAAAACGTAGGAAAAAGACAGAACAGCGAAACATGGAAGGAACACAATCATGACAGGGAGACTGGGCGAAGGGCTGTCAATGAGGCTCTGAACTTCCGAGTAATAACCGGTTATAATAATAATAATAATAATAATCTGTTGTATATTATTCTAGTAGGGTGTTATTCAAGATTGAAACTCTACATAAGAATAAGAAAAAGTACGGGAAGATTACTGGAAGAACTAGAGTATATATTGTAATTCAGTGAACAAAATAGTGCGAAAACCATTATGTCCTTATAATGTACATGGATTGCCTTATGTGCTGCAAAGCTTATTAAGACCTTTCATAGACTAGGACTGAGAGGAGCTCTTGGAAAGTGGTAAAAAGTTATTCGACAGGCAGGAAAACTAAGGTGAAATTATTCAACACTTACATCGAGCTAAAAACAGTTCCCTTTGGGCTACCACAAGGTTCGAAACTGGGGCCGATACTGTTCATTCTTTTTTCAAATAAGCTTTTACTTATGCAGGAAAGTTTTTTTTTTAATTTTTTTAATGGCACAGATGCTGTCTTCAAGACTTTGACATCTTCTCTAGAAGGGATTTCTTGAAAGTCGTTCCCTGTAATGGTTATGTTACTTATCATTTTGAATCTTTCTCGGGTAAGGTTTAGGCAGGTTTCCTTGGCCTGCCTACATCGCCTGCAGATTTCTGTGCTACTAAGATCCATTTTATAAAGGTGGTAGTTGCATGTCCTGTTAGTGCCTCACACAGCACTCTTAGGTCGGCTTTATTTAATTCTAGTTCACATTTAGGATCGTGATTCTGTTCCATGAACGTTCTTAAGTGTTTAATACCCCTTGAGTATTAAATACCCTTTAATACCCTGCAGTTTTCTTGGCTTGTATGTCAGCCTTTTAATTGCCTTCATGGTTTTCATTACCTGGCACCCTTCTTCTTCTTTTGATGGCGCTACAGCCCGGTGTGGGCTTGGGCTTATATGCCATGTGAGTCGAGGGCGTTCTCTGCTCGCCTAGCCATCTTAAGCGTTGTTTCTGTAGACGCTTAACCAGGCACATGCCGCCGCATAGCTCATATAGCTCGTGATTGAATCTTCTCCTCCAGATGCCACCAACGCAAATAGGACCAGAGATCGCACGCAGAACTTATCTCTCGAAAAGACGAAGAGGAAGCTCCTCATCCGCTTTTAACAGCGACCATAGAGCAGGACTGGGATGATTAGAATATTATATAAAGCTAACTTTGTCTTTCGAGATATGGCTCTATTACTCAATTGCCTCTTCCTACACTTCTGACCATAACGACGCCGGAATAAAAAGGAAAAGAAGAAGACTCAATTGCCTCTTGAGCCTAAAGAAACAGCGATTGGTAAGAGTGATTCTGCGTTTGATCTCGGTACGATGTTGTGGTCCCTATTTATTGCGGAGCCGAGGTAGTCGAAATCCTCAAAGTTCATGCTGCCCTCTCTGAGACGTCGATGTTGTGCGTCCTTTCTTCATTTACCGATAGACCCATTTTAACCGCTTCCGCGTCAATGCTAGCAAACGCCTCATTGACAGCTCACTGTGTTCGACCAATCACGTCAATATCATCCGCGTAATCTAGCAGTTGAACGGACTTTTGGAAGATCGTGCCTCTCATGTTTACTTGTGAGTTTCGCACTATCTTCTCGAATATGATGTTAAAAAAGTCACATGACAGCGCCTCGCCTTGCCTAAACCCTTTTTTGGCATTGAAGGTCTCGGTAAGTTCGTTGCCGACCTTGATGGAATTGCGAGTGAATTCTAATGATTTTGGTAGGGATGTCAAAACTAGACATAGCTTTGTATAGCTCGTCTCTATGCAGGCTGTCATATGGACCTATCAGGTTGTGTACGAACGGTTTTAGAAGTTTACACAAAACGGCAGAGAAAATTTTGTAGGCGATTTTAAGGAGACTTATCCCACTATAGTTGGCGCAGTCTTTCTCATGCACGTGAAATGTGAGTGAAGACCTGGCACCCAGATCAACCCAATCTATTGTTTACAGTCAGTTTGTTTAGTATATTGTGACATTCCCAGACAGTAAAGGTGTTTTAAGAACCGCCTGGCTGTCTGAGAATATAGTTATCCTAGTGTTAGTGGGTCTCCTGCCGCTGATACTATGTGCTGCTTCACTGATTTCAAAAAGCTCGGCCTGAAATATAGATGATTCATTGCAGAGGGGAATGTGTAGGCTACATTTTGGTTCCATTTCTAGGCTCCATTCTTCATCCAAGGGGTTTGTTGTTCCATTCCTCTCTACTTGGTTTGAGGATTTCGTATTATTTTTTAAAGTTTAACTCAGGGGACATCAGATCACTCGGACCAGTTCTCAGAAGTTATCCACTTTTTTAAAAATGTCTAGACGACTAACAAGTTCCCCTTCTTTGCATTTGTGTAATTGTGGGATATTTACAATTGCTTCCATCCCTGCAGTCGGAGTCGTTCTTCAATTAGTTAGGATCCAACCTAAAGAGTGCTTTGGTCACCATGGAATAGAAGAAGTTGGAAAATAAGTATAATATATTTTCCCCTGGTGGAATCAAGGCAAAGACATGATATACTTCCATGGGGTAATGCTGCCAAACACAACTACCTAAGCCAATCAAACTTCAGTTTCGATTATTGAAACTTTCCAGAAGTTTGAACGCTATTGTTGACAACATGCAATAATCATGGAGGAAAACATTTCAGCGTTGTTATACTAACAATTCTGAAGACGACACCGGTAAATTTTAAGTATATTGTTGACATAGAAAATCGCTGAAAGACACACTTAAAACTTAATTTATTGGCATTAACTATGTGGAATGATTGACTTAACACCTTTAAGACTTTATCAATTTTATTTCTACGAAACTTTAGATTTTGTTATTTTCATATTTTAAAATATTTATTGTATCCGTAACAATTTTTCATTTCCTATAATACTGGATTTAAATGCTTAACAATTCGAACTTTTAATTTGCAACTATGCTAAATTTGTTAATATTTATAGAAAATTCGTGAATAAGCACATAACCGTCTGCAAATAAGTATTCAGCTTTGCATCAATTATTTTTAACGTTTTGAGAAAAAATAAGAGAAACGCAAAAATCACAACAATCAAAGGCCTTATAAAAAAGCGTTCAGAAATTAATCACTATTGACATCTAGGCTCGACTTTTGAAAGACCCCATATTATTGCATTTTCTATCTTTTCTGGAGAATAATTAGTAGAAAATTCAGTACAGCTTAAGGTTTCACCACAACTCATTGACTTGGCAGGTGTCTGCTCCACATGCACCACAAGTGCCCCTTTCACTGATGCTAAGTACAGGACTTTTCAATAAGAAAACAATAATTTCGTATTTTGATAAAAATGCACTTTCAACCTGTTTTTATAACCTGTTACTGTCAAAACGTCAGTCGTGGATTTTATTTTTATTGCGGAAAAACTCATGAATGAACAGTGTTTAGAAATTATTAAAAATTACTACAGAAATTCTGATGGTCACGTTAAGAGCGCTTACTCTAAATTTCGGTCGTAATAGTCGACGTACGAGATAGATTGTTCATGCTGCAGTGAAAACATTTCAGTTAACATGTTCACTTTTGTGAAATACCGCTTCGATCGAAGTACTTGAAAGATAGCAGCCGTAGGTGCTTCAAAATGAGCAAAATCAGTCGATTTCAAGCTGTTCATCTCCCAGTCAAAATTTTATTCGAATTTTACTTAAATACCATTCCTTGGCCATCACCCTTATGATCAACGAAACTTAAGAACTGAAGCCTCTTGATCATTGGAGACACCAAAACTTCTCCAATCAAGTTCTGCAAAAGTGTAATTGATCCGTCTTTTCACCGATGGACTATAGCCTATAGAGTTCGCTATCGTGCCATGTCGATTTTTGCATAGGATTCGGAATCAGTGATATGTGGTCCCAAAATGATGGTGCCACATACCATCCAGATGTCCGAACAATTGATCTATTGAAGGAAAGTTGGGTAATTGATAATCTTTTTTTTTTATACGGTTCGTGCGGGTTCGAGAGTGTACGTCCTTATGGTGTTTGTCACACAACCTGGACGGGTTGCAAATGTTCGTTCACTGCCCTCCGGTGGTGGTTGTCCTAGATAGGATTTAAGAGATTCGACAGTATTTGCGTTGGTTGTAGTTCACAGTAACTCTTTTGCTTCCATGTCGTTAAGATGTTTATTGGAAATGCACACACAGAGTATGGATTTTGAAGTGATCTTATGCTGAGAGATTATCTCTCATTCACAACTCATGTTGTTGCACAATTTTCCGTATAGGAACTGTTCTTGGCTATGAACAGACTTGATTTACAGACCTTCCGCTCATTGCACCACGACTGGAATGAAATATGTCCGGAGTCGAATCACAATTTGTTCTTGATAGATACGAGACGAAAAACATCTCGAACGAATCTTAAAGGGCTCAAAGACTCAAACAAACCAACAATCGAACTCATTACAATAACTTTCCAATGGGAAGTTGAAGTATGTCTGATGCCGGCATTCTCTCCAATATTCGATACTTTTTTCGAACTCCGTCCGCTCCCGAGCAGCATGCTGTTTATGTTAGAATTTTACAAACAAACAAATATTTAAAACAAATTTTCTGGATTATATTTATTTGCTACTAAACCTTTTGATTTGGCAATTTTTCGTGATAACATCGTTCATTTTCTTATTTGACTTCGCAGATACTAATGGAAGAAAAAGCATACGAATCGGACCAATGTAACAAGCGACATGACAAAATTCCTGTTACTTTTTGAACATATGTTTTTATTCGTGCAACAAATGTTGGAAACGAAAATGCTGGAAAAACAGTATTCGCAAACATCCCTGTGCCAGTGGATGTTAGCTCCCAATTAACCTAATTCTCCATGTGGTGTTAATTAGGATTTCGCCCTGAGTAGTTCTTTTGTAGAAAGTAAATTTTGTATTGCGTTTAACCAGAAAATTATGTGAAATTGTATTATTGATATGACCTCACTTGATGAACCTTCATTTTGCCGGTTACCGAAGACTGGAAACTAAACTGCATGTCAGAATCAATTAATTATTCGAGGCACTAAGGCAAATTGACTTGGCCTTATACCAACCCAAGGACCCTGAATAAATTATACGTGCCACCACATTACTCATACTACATGAAATGATACTCGCCTTCCTCATTTACACACATGCATATGTGACGAGTTTAGTCAACACGATGAATTACCTAAAATTACCATGAAACGCCAAATTGGAACACACCCAAGAATTCATTGCCACAGCACACTGAGTACTAATCAAATCCGTAGGTCATAGTGAAGTAGAAACTGCCATGGCTTAACCATGGCCCATCTGGAAAACGATACTCTTGATAATAATCGTTTCATTCTCAATGACTCGACACCACCTCGTGCTCTTCCAGGCGCACAACTCATTATTAACCCGAATCCAACTCCTGCCATAAGCGGATTACATACTACTCGCCGACTAGTTTTCTTATGTTCCTAATTTAGTCTAGGATACCATATCCATTTCTATCCACCCCAAGAACTGAAGAAAATAGAAGACGAACGGATACTACAGCACTTGTCCTTTCACTCGATCCAGTCCTAAGCTTTCGTGACTGATAGCCGAAATGTGGAACGAGAAAGTGAGAAAGTGATTAAAGTGGATTTTTTCGCTCGACTCTGGCCTTTCTCCGAAAGCCACAGGAGTGAAATTGATCCACGCAGACAGTCGTATGACTTCAATTTAATTCCTAGCTTCATGACTACGAGTACTGTCTGCAATCGTCAGTTGGTTGTGGTTTCGACTGCGAAAAGTAAGAGAAATCCGAAGATGTTAAGGCTATCCATGTGGGCTTATCCACTCATGCACTGCACTTGAAGGAATTCAGTTTCGCTTTTCGCATTTTATATAGATTTTTATAGTGTCCGTCCACTGATTGAATTCACTTGATGGCAGGGACAGCATATCACAGGATTATGAGACTTAGAGCGAGGGAAAAGCTCGATACTACTCGAAGGAATTTAAATAAAGTGGAGCTGAGAGCTAAGAGCCGGCTTTAGTAAATGGAAAAGCTAATATAAAGTCGACAATATCCTGATGCATGGTATGCAACAGGACGAAGTGAATTCTGCAACGGATGGTGCATTTGGCACATGTAAGAACAAAAGGAATTGAAAGGGTAAGTGAATCGATTTGCTGAGTGATTCGTGCACGAAAGCAGCTTGCTGGCTTTTCATTCGTTTCATTGAGTTTTGCACTTCATTTTATCCCATTACTTCTGCAGCTTAGATGGTTCCTTTTTTATTGGAGGGAAAATTAGGGCTGCTTAGATAAGTATGTTTGCGACTGGTGCGATCGGGAAATAAACTCCCAAATGGATTTTTTGGTTCAATCTCTATGATAGCTGCTTGCTAAAGCATTTCGAAATAGTCTTTCAGAGAGGTCCAAGTTCGTATGAGTCTGTTGCGTAAGTCAGGATAGATCTCACCAAATTTAGCCAATTGTTGTTGGTCTGTTGCCATAAGCCGGCAATTTAATGTACCCTCAGAGAATAAAGTAAATGCGTTAAATCGGACGATCTCGCCGGTCATTCCACATCTCTCTTTTTGGAAATAACGCATTCTGGGAATTTGTCTTGCAATAACTCCAATGGCCCATACATTGGATCACGCCGTCTTGTTGGGAACACATGACTTCCAAGTGAATGTCATCAAAAGTCAATTACCATGGTCTATTACCGTGCGCCATTGAAAATCACCTTGTGGTCATTCCTCTTTTGGAAAATTAACGACCTATTAACGTTCCAAATCCACACCAATGAATAAGTTTTTCCAGATGCAATTGTTATTCCTGGTATTGCTGTGGATTGCTTTATTCCTAAATGCGCAATTTTGTTTGGCCACGAAGCTGTTCAATCAAACATTTATTTCATCACTGAAGATGATTTTCCGTCAAAATTTTAATCCGTTTCCTCCCGAACCTAATCAGTGAACATACAAAATTCTTCAAGTTGAGGTGGCAGAAAGAGAAACTTCTTATGCTTGATGAAGGGTGGAGAGTTTTGAGGCTTCATCTAGACTTTAAGCAACTGCACCAATGTTCTAGCTTGATCGCCCGATTCGGCGTCGTGTAAGCATTCTTCAATCAGGAACCAAACAGCTTCCTCCCATTTTTTTTAATAATAATTCGTTGAAAAATCAAGGTCTTCTACCATGAATTTTGCAAACAGGCTTTCTTGTCTGTCCATCTGTAAGCATATATCATACATTTACAAAATTGCGCGAAGTGAATGTAAATTATAAAATCAAATACACGAACCGTAATGACGAATAAACCCAATTCACCAACCGCCTATTTTTAAGATATGATACATTATAATTCACATTCATTTTGCACAAGTTTGTAGATATATGATATACGAGTATGCTTACAGACAAGAAAGCCTGTTTGCGAAATTCATGATAGAAGACCTTGATTTCTAGCTTGGCACCGGGCGAGCTGATCCCATCTTGTTTTTCTTCTGATTTTTTCATCCGAGAATAAGTCGGACTCTTATATCACTATCTTCTCCAAGGCGTTCTAATATATCAGTTACCTATAAATAGCTATGCAAAAAGTCGTGATGATGACTAAGATCAGTTGATTTTACCATATGTTTCTAAAATGTTGGCTGATTCTATGGCATCAAGTAAGTATATATCAAAACATATATGTAATAGTTTCCTGATTTTAATTTATCAAACGTCATCGCAACGATAGTGCGATGTTGATAGTTCAACAAGGGCGTGAAATGAAAAGGGTTCTCCAATGGGGACTTGACAGCTTGAACGCATTCTTTCACTAATCATCGAACTGTCATTGTCAATTTATTTAGTAAACTCAACATTTTCCTCATGGTAAAGTACACGAACGAGCAACGTCTGCAAATTATAAAAATTTTCTACCGAAATTCGGAGTCGGTGACCGCCACTTTACGAGCGTTAACTCCAATTTTCGGTCGTAATTCTCGCCCTAGTACACGGGCAATAACAAGCTTAGTGCAAAAATTGGAGTCTACCACATTCGTTGTGTGATGTTGCCGTGTCAGTGAGATAACGGGTTTGTCGAAGTGTCGAAAATATCGCTGCCGTTCAGGCGTCCGTAGCAAACGATCCAAATCAGTCAATTCCACGGCGTTCTCAAGAATGGGGCATCGCTCAGATCACATTATGGCGTATTTTGCGTAAGGATCTTGGTTTACACCCATACAAGATCAAGCTGACTCAAGAATTGAAGCCGATGAACCATTTGAAGTAACGTACGGTCTCCCTGGAGAAGATGCGCCAAGATGATGAATTTCATCGCAAAATCATCTTCAGTGACGCAGCTCATTTTTGGCTCGATGGGTTGTCAATAAGCAAAATATGCTTTATTGGTCGGGTGAAAATCCACATGTGCTTCATGAATCACCACTTCATCCACAAAAAAATAACTGTTTGGTGCGGTTTGCACGCCGGCGGCGTTATTGGGCCATCTTTTTTTCGTCGACGATAACGATCGTCACGTTACTGTGAATGGCCAGCGTTATCGCGCCATGATTACCTATTATTTTTGGCCCGAATTGGAAGATATGGACTTGGACGACATGTGGTTTCAACAGGATGGTGCCACAAACCACACAGCACACGTTACAATCGATTTATTGAAGAGTAAGTTCGAAGAGCGTGTTATCTGAAGAAATGGGCCAGTCGATTGGCCGCCTCGTTCGTGCGATTTAACGCCTCTAGACTATTTTCTTTGGGGCTACGTTAAGTCATTGGTTTATGCCAACAAGCCGACGACATTGGAAGAGCTCAGAGTCAACATTGAACGCGAAATGTCATCGAAATGGCCGAGTCATCGAAAATTGGGTCCAATGAATCGACCACTGCAAACGTGCTCGCGGTGGCCATATGGACGAAGTCGAATTTGATTCATAAATGTTTTGATTGTACTTCAAGCCGATAATAAAGTTTTTGAAATATTTCAAATGGTTTGCGTTTTATTTAAAAAAAAAGTTGGCAAGTCCTTTTTGGAAAACCCTATATAATGGCACCTCTTAGTGGATAACTCTATTCTACTGTTGCTGCACTCCAAGATGATTAATCTTTCCGTCCACTATTCCTCTGTTACGTGATTTCTCGTATAGACCATCTAAATACTATAACCCAACAATTTTAGGCATTGAATACGTAGAATAAGCAACAGTCGGAATGGTTCGGAGTTGAATATCCTTTTATGACTATGCGCAGTATTTACTCTGCTGCTCGGATCAACTCCTGAAAATCAATGCTCATAGAACGTCAGAGTTAAAGGGCAGATAAGGTGAAAGTAGCATTGCTGAAGAGCTGCGCCATTAAGTAATTTCCTTAATCCCCGAGTCCTGAACTGTTTCAATAGTTTTAATGTGGTTGGAAAGTAGTTCAGTAGTTCAGTTTTGATTTGATTGAAGGAGTAGAAAGTGTGGACTTGTTCAGGCATTATTCTTCCTTTGTACCTGTCGTCCTTTCTAGTTCCAACCTTTGTCATAATAGGGTTTCTCAGACATTAATGTTGGTGTCACCTTTGAAACCTACAAATTCTTCCAACAATTTTTTGAATAATTTATGAGGAACGTAGCCTAAAATAGCCTAATCCAATCATACACACCTGTGGTATGTGTAGATAAAAATAAATTTCAATAATCATTCCTGTAGACTTATAAAGCTTTTGACTAATATCCCGTCCTAAATGGTTTAAAAAAAAATCAAATGAAAAATGTCCACATGATTCATTCGACTTTATATCCTGCAAGAAGTGAATTTAGGTGGGCTGAAATAATTTAATGGAATGGATTCCATTGACTCTTTCCATACAATTTCTAAACTTTTCCTGGCATCCTGTGAACCTTTGTTACCCATTGAAGTTCTAGATTTACGAATGCGCACCCCTTCTAGGGCATAAATTCTTGGTTGTAAATAAAAATCATCGCAAGGAGCTACCCATTGATACTAATTCACTACGAGTAAATAATTTACTCTTAATCCATAACATCTTTAATAAACTACCTATGAGTTACTATTCATTCTTACAAAGTACTGAAAAAAAGGTGAAAACAATTCCGTATTTCCCTAAAGCTCTATGAAACCAGGTCAAACGAACTTCCCGCGGCTTCACCGTTCACAGCTATGTATGTTATAAAACATGAAATCGCAACAAGGTATTACAAAGTACCCCCCCCCCCCCCCCCCACACTTTAGCTCCAGCTTCTGTTCGTTCATTTTCTTTTCAAGTTAATTCCATAGAAGCATGACCAATGAACGGAGATTAAAAAGCGGAAACAGAATGTGTAACAACCCAGGGAATCGAGGTAGCAGGGTTCTGTATATGTATAAGAATGGCGCCTACATCAGCGTGGATGGTTCTTATTAAAAATAAACTTTTTTTTAAATTTATTTTTCCTTTGATTCAAAAAGGAAACTGATGGTGGATAGGAACGGGTTCCGTTTAGTTCCTACTAAGCGAACTAATTAGGGGGTATAGGATGGAAACATTATGAGAAAATAATCACTTTGATGAGTCTTGTTATTCACTTGTTTTATAATGACATTGACGTGATTGGAGGAATCTAGCAAGATGTCAATGAAGCTTTCGGGAGCAGTGAAACCTAAGGGGCTAAAGTGGGATGAGTGTGATACTAAATACAGATACGAGTACGTGTCATCAAAGAAAGGCGGGCTTCACCGGGATTGAATTGTCAAGAATTTTGTCTATTGTGGTCCAACAGTGATATCTACTCTGAGACCAGTCGCAGAATAACTCCCGCGAATCGACGTGCCTTTGAGCTTAAGGACCAATTGAAATTCGATTCTCCACTTCAGCTCAGGGCTTGAACGTCATCAAAAGAGGATGTAGGACCTTTTGGCCCTAGAAGAGATTTTGCAAGTAATCTTTGATTCCATTTGTTTTGACGCGGAGTGGAGAAAGTGAATGAATCGTGAATTGTACGGAAGATCGGTGGACGATACATGCAGAAGTGATATCAGTGCTCCTGTTGGAAAAGCCTTCGATTACAAGCACTAGAGACGAATCAGCACAGGACGACTGCATTTAAGTTGGCGCAAAAGTAGCCGTCTTAGTAGGTAATAATGGTCTCATGTAAACGAATGTAAAGGGTGTTTTTATTAGAGGTATAGAAATTTAATATGAAATAAAATACTTGAAGCTGAGTACTGTTAATGTCTATGGTATTAGCTTCATTAAATAGATAACTTTATGCCATATAACTTATGGTATATGTGCGCTACGGCCAACTCGAATGAAGTGCAATCGTTAAGTCCAATTTTGAACAACTTTATCGAGTATATCAGCAATTACAAATCGTCCAATGTCTCTGGTTTATCGGTATAGACTAGTGACTTCACTACACCCAAAGAAAGTAATCTAATGGTGTGAGATCATAGGATCGGGGGGGGGCCAATTCACATGTCCAAAACGCGAAATAATGTGCTCAGCAACGAAGGAGTTTTTATAAGCACTCTCCATTGACGGTAATGCTCCCGCCAATATCGTCGACTTGTGGGCCGATGATTCCTCCAGCCCATTAAGCATACCAAACAGTGAGTTTCAATGGTTGTAAGGGCGCCTCGACAAAAGCTTCTAGGATCTCTTTACTCCAAATTCGGCAATTTTGTTTGTCCGCATATCCAATTAACTAAAAATGAGTCCCGTCGGATAACAAAATTTTGCGAATTATATTTTCGGCCCATTCATCGCATAAGTGGTCACGCGGTCTTAACTCTTGCGCAAGCTGGATCTTATAAACAAGATCTTTTCATAAGATCTTCCACATGGTGGATGGGCATACCTCCAATGGCTCCAATGCACGATAGTGAATCGACTCATTGGGATTCTCCTCAACACTACTTTCCACAACAGCAATAACTTCTTCTCTTCGCACTGTTTGTCGTCTTTGAGGATCCGTATTATCCACTAGAGTGCACATTATGTAAAGACGATTATTCGTGTTCCGACTTACTTACTCAGACGGACGACTACGTCGGCCGTAAAATGGATGTAGCGCACGATAAGTTTGGCGAACCGAACTTTGATTTTCAAATTAAATTTGCACAATTTTCATGAATTGTTCTGGCGTTCATCTATTTATCGTAAAATGACAAAACATACTTACCTCAAATTGGTTTTCAACTATCAAAAAACAGTGTTGCCAGTTTAAAAACCAAACTTTAAAAAAATCATTTATTTATACAGGGTGGCGCAAAATTAATCACTCCATCGGGAGATGTTATAATTTTCGCAAATGGCGTCGTACGTCAATTATATTTGACATTTGTAAACTAGACAGTTGCAGTATACGAACAAAATAGCAATAGAGCACTATACTTTTCAAGAGCGTGGAATAACTGTGTCGATTTTTCGACCAATAATCGGTCGGTGGTGTTAACACAGCGTGAATTTCGACATTGATTTCCTAATCGTGTCGCGCCAATTTGGCAAACATTCCGGCGCTTAACTACTAGACTCGAACAAACTGGAACCACAAACTGGCCGCCATCGGACTGGTCGTACGGCCGAGAATATGGCGGCTGTGGCTGCCAATGTCGCTGAGAATTAGGAAACATCAACTAGACGACGGGCCACGTAATTGAGTATCACCGGACAGATCCGAATTTTAGTGAAAGACTTACATATGTTCCCATGCAAAGTCCACACAGTTAATGCCTGTTGACAGTCAGTCGCGTGTGAATTACTGTCTAGCATTTCTAGCATTTCCACTTAAGCGTTTACGTCAATGAACAAAATCTTAATTTCTGGGGCACTGAAAATAAGCATGTGATGTACGGAGAGTCATTTCATCCACTCAAAGAAACTGTGAGGTTCGGCGTTCACGCGGGTGGACTGATTGGACCGCATTTTTTTGAGGACGCCATCGGCAATACTGTCACGTTACAGGTCCATGATAAACGACTTCTAACTGCCGGAATTGGATTAGCGGGGCTTGGTGAGCATGTGGTTTTAAAAATACGGTGCAACCACACAACCACAGACCCACAATGGATATTGTAAAGGAAGCGTTTCCTAGTCGCGTAATTTCCTGTTTTGGCGATGGTATTGGAATGTGCAGTAATATCGCCCGTTTTAACCATCACAGACTTCTTTCTTTGGGGCTTTTTGAAGTCGCAGGCTTATGCCATCAAGCCTCAGACAATCGTAGCGCTTAAAGAGAATATTCGACAGGAATGCGAACAGTTATCACCGGAAATCTTGCGGAAAGTCATGGAAAATGCGATAAAACGGGTACAAATGTGTATCAGCACTGGCGGCAGTTACTTGACAGATCCCTTTTTTCCACTTAACGGAAAAAATTGTTAAGTGGTTTAAAGATTTTCGGGGGTGGTTGTGGTGCAATGGCAACAATTATCACCGACTGTTGAGCCGAAGGTCTGTAGTTCAAGTCCGTCCATAGTCATTTTTCCTATACGGAAAAACGGGGAATGAGAGATGATCAAAAAGTGCTGACGAAAGCATAACACTCGCTGCATAAGATCACTTAAAAAATCATACTCTGTGTGTGCATTCCCAATATAACACCTCAATGACATGGAAACAAAAGAGTTACTGTGAACTACAACCAACGCAAGTTCAGTCGAATCTCTCAAATCCTATCTAGGACAATCACCCCCGGATAGTAGTGAACGAACGTTTTCGACATAAACCATCTGCACCCCGTCCAGGTTGTGTGGCAAACACCACAAGAGCGTATATTCTTGAACCTGCACGAATTATAAAAAAAAAAAATCACTCCTAATCTATCACTATAAAAATTTATCACTCATAAAAAATCACTCATAAATTGGATGATTGATTTTGCGCCACCTTGTAGAATAACATATTCACGGCTAGAGTATTTACTGAGCTACTGAGCTAAAAAAGGATTGCAGTCTAAGCAAGCTTATGACAGAACCCTAGACTTGACCAGTGAAACCCTAACACGACAAACTGCAGCTATTAATTCAATCAGATGTTATTGCCGTTTACAATATGAGATAAATATTAGCTTAGAAATTTAGCATAGAACTGGTTTTCTTCTACCAGGAGAAGGAGGTATAGGCAGGAAGATTAGATGTAGATCATTAAAGGGCCGATATATTGAAGCCGTCTGGCTCCTCGAAAATTGGACAGTAGTAGAGAATTTTTTTTGTGAATTATTCAACTTTGAGAGAGACAGTAAGGTTAACAGGGCCACGGTTTTAATTAGCAAGTTAGTATCCGAACGTACAATCACTCGCATTCGCTCACTGAAAAGGTCTGAGAATGCAAACGCTGGTTATGATGTTTACCCTACATATTGTAGGCTTTGCTTTAATCCTACACAAAAATTTCTCTCTCTCTTTCAATCTAGAAAATTCAATCAAAAGTATAATAATTTGCAATGAAACTAATGTCCTTTTGGACATTACATATACGAGTAGTATGTCGAAAAATACATTTTGAACTTTGACAAATAACAAGTGAATTCTACCTATAAAGAAGCAAAAAGAAAAACTCTAACTGGCCTGTTCGCCGAGATAAAAATATTAAATTAATTAACAATTTTGATAAATTTATTGATTTTGGTTCAATCTAAAATGTTGGGCTGTTATATAAATAGTCCAAAAAATGTGGCCAATTGCCCAAGATTTCAACCTTGTCGAGAGCACCTTTTTCCTTATTTCTTCAGAAACTAAGTAGGATTATCAGTTACCATCAATCAACTTTGCTATCGAATTATAATATAGGAATATAAATGTTGATGACCAGAAATCGAAGTTATACATAAGTACATGGGCAGTCACCCCATTTCTTCTCTGTGAAAAGAAGCTCACTATGTGGAACGAGAAAGTACAGGTAGTACAGTCAAGTGAAGTAGTCCATCAAGTTCGGGTTTCTTTTTGTTCTTTTGTTTTTTTAATTTTTAATAAAACTAAAAATTTGAAATGAACCTCGTTTTATATGAAAGTCCTTCGCCCCCTTCCAATCTTACATATGCATAATTGAAAAAGAAAAAGAATAATTTACAAAGGTCAAAATGTAGCTTTCGTGGATAATATTATTAATGGCAATCATTTTTCTACTGATTAAATTAACTTTCTAGATGTGTTTTTTAACAGTATAAAAATCAAATCCCTTATTGGAAAAATCTGCGGAATTGACGACTCAACAAAAGCAGAACATATTTAGAAAAAAAAAATCTCAATTGTGGAACTTGATGAATGTTGACTCAAAAAGTATGATCTTTGGTAACTGGAAATCCATTTAATCTCAAGCAAAGTGTGCGGTGTAATACTTTAAAAAAAAAAAACCTTTTTTCCAAAAGTATGATACCCATCTGTAGTGTTTGATTTTTCTTAAATATATTTATCAGTGGGGTTAAACCACACATCACCCATTATGATATCCCAAAGAGGTGTACCGACCAGCATATTTATATCAAGTATTGTTGTTCAAGCAATTTCAAATTAATACCACACCTGCCAGCATTATCCTTAAAGGACAATCGAAAGCAAACCATTATGCGATACTTCCACACTCGAGAGCATTTTGCATAAAACCCATTTTACCGAAATACCAAAGAATTTAAATCCCAAGTGCTGGACTCGAGTTGCAATCCTCTATTATCCTGGATAATGTTTAACATCGGATTCTGAAAATGTGAACCGGCATTGAAAATATTCTGTTCTTTACGAATGAATTGCCATTCGTATTCAATTTCGTGCCATTGTAGTTTGGCCTAAAAATAGAAATACAAAACTCCTGGGTGTGTGGAGCAGTTCAGCCAATTGGTTGAAATTGTGCACTCAACGAGGTGATTATTATATTCAGCATAGGAGAGAGAGTGTTATGAAATTGAATGTCCTGTAGCCAAGCAACAAATGGATGATAAAATTCGGGGATTCAATACGTAAAATATTAAATAAAATATTAAATTACTTTTATACCTTGAAATATATGCCACTTTTGGGTTTCAGAAGGATGGAAAAAGCGATAAAGGGCGCTTTCAAGCGATAAAACCAGTTCTTCTTTTATCGCTTAGAGGAATGAGGATAAAAGTTCTGTGGTCTGGTCATGTAGACGCTCCAATGACAGCATAATAACCGAATTACGAGTATCTGAACTTTTTTTTTTATTACTTCGGGTACTAACATTTAAAATGTAAATGGACCTTTCATTGCACTTCGTTCGAAGTAGAAAATGCGATATAAATCAAGAATGATGGTGAAAGCTACCCCAATTTTCCAGTTTCCAATTAAATGCCAATTTACAAAGGAGTTTTTGAATAGCTCTTTTTGAACCTTGAGGTTTTATTTTTCGGACATTTCAGGTATCATTCTTTAATATTTGTTCTTTGTCAGAGCCACTTTTTTACCATGTATCTCGACAATATTTAATGACACTTTGAAATACAGCGTGCTCCATCTCTTATGGGTCGATGTAAACTTCGAATAACTTCAACAATTCTCAACCAATTTTGGAAATTCAAAAAGTTTTATTCAACTTAGACCTTTGTAATTTATTTTGATTAATTTTTGAAAACAATATCAATTAAATGATCCGTGCAGGGACGGGTTAAGAATATCCCTGCAGCGATACCTCTCGCTTGTCGTAAAAGGCGACTAAAATAAAGGTAAACGAAAATCACATCTAGGCAATTTAGAAAACACCAAGGTGAGCCTAGGGACACATATACCACCATTAAACTGCCCCACAAGTGTACATGCAATGCAAATCAGTGGGTTGACACGACTGGAGATCACCGGTGTTGTAAAAGTAAGATCAAACAAAAAAATCAGGAGCATGCCAGTGTCACAAAAAAAAAAAAAAAAAAAAGGCCGAAAAACAATTGGTGCAAACAAATGCAAAAACACCAGCATTTAATTGGCCTCAGCGATGAAGTAATCCCAAACCGGGAAGCCTGCCGCTACTTTCTGAGGTCAAACCGGCGGACCCCACAAGCGGACCAGTAGGAATGCAGTTAAGTGGGAAGGTTATGGTCCTACACTTCTGACCATAACAACGTCGGAAAAAGGAAAAGAAGAAGAAGAACATCAATTAAATGACCGCCTTTATTGCCGATGGAAAAATGGGCTTTCTCCATGACATTTTCGAGCATTTCGTTCGAAATTTCTGCGATTTCTGCACGAATGTTTCTTTTGAGCTGTTCTATTGTCTTGGGGCCGTTAACGTACATCTTGCTTTTCAAGTATCCCCAAAGAAAAAAGTCTGGAGGAGTCAAACCCGGCGATCTCGTAGGCTAGTCAATAACGCCCTTTTTTGACACCAATCTTCCAGGGAACTTCTTACGCAAAAGGTTCATTGTTTGTCCGCAGCATGGCATGTCGCGCCGTCTTGTTGAAACCAAAAGTGAAATAAGCCTTTTTTACGTATTTCTGGGACCACATAATGGGCCAACATCCACCGATATCGATCGGATATCGAAGAAATACGGTCCAATGGTGGGTTTTAACGCATACACCGGCCCAAACAGTAACTTTTTGATCATATAGCGGTTCTTCGTGAATAATGTAAAAATGCCAGAGAGCGTAAAATGTGCCTCATCGGTCATCAAAATTTGCTGCCAGAACTCCGGCTCAGCATTAATCATTGCAACAACATTTTGTGCGTATGCCAAGCGCCGTGGCTCATCTTGTGACAATTTTTTTTGAGTTATCTGCACTTTGTATGCAAATAAGTGAAGATCATCTTTTAAAATTCTCCGCAAAGTGGTCACACTGATGTCTAACTCTGCGAACGGCGCCGATATGACAAACTTGGGTCTTCTTGAACACTGGCCTTCACATACTGAATAGTTGAGTTTGAACGTCACGGACGTGGCCTAGGTTGCTCACGAGAGCTTGCTGCAGAACCAAATTGGAAAAAAAATCGAGGCCCAACGACGAATTGTACCTTTTGTGGGCGCAACGATATTTTGCACGATACGCACGTTTAGTTAGCACAATCGAGCGTTCATTTTTCATGAACATTGAAACTATTTCCGCGCGTTGTTTTGGTGTGAAGCGACTCATGGTTAAAATTGTACTGAATTGACGTTTCCAAAATGCTATGACATATGAAAATCGATTGACAATTGTTGAAGTTATTCGAAGTTTACATCGACCCATATGAGATGGCGCACCCTGTACTTTTATAAAAATTCGTGTTTTGTGCACTAAACCATAAATGATCGTGAATTTCGGGTTCTGATCGAGCAGTCCCTGAATTGATCCAAAACGCGTGGTCAAGCGGGAATATTGATCTTCCTGAATGTGGTTGAATTTTTCAAATCTCAATTTTCGTGGGGCAAACACTCCCATTTATTAAGCTTGATTCAGGCTAACATTAATCTTACTTATTCCAACTTAGAAACTAAGAAGAACGGGAGTGGAACCAAATCAAGAAGACGGATTTTTAAGCAAAGAGTCCTAAGATTGAAATCGAAATAAGGATATCCAGTTCTTCTTTCCTCCAACGTGTTCATGTTGATTAGTTTCAGACGGTCTTGACTTGACAGGGTGGTAAGAGCAAAGGGTTGTTCCAGGGGATACCTCGAAGCAGAAAATGTAGGAACCGGTGTCGGATGCTCTCGATTCTAGAGATGGGTTGATTATTGGGGAAGTAGACACGAGGAGGAGGTTTGATTAGTTTACCTGAAAAAGTGATTGATTGGTATTTGGAAATGTTAAGTCCTAAGAAATTTTTAGAACACCAGATGGAAAAAGGGCCGTGACTACCTACTGCAGTGTGTCGGCCGCTGACGCGCGATGAGCGAGTTCGAGTTGGAATAACACCAACGCCATCGAATGCTAATTTCGCGCTTGCTCTCCTCGGTATTGTGTACTGGCAAAACCGCCAGCAGTACATTTGCCTTGAAAAAGCTTCTCGGCTCTCGCCGTTCGGAATCGGCATTAAAACTGTAGGTCCCTTTCATTTGTGTGGAAAAACAAATGGCCCACAACATGAGTGAATGAGATAATTTAGACTCTGGCTCTCCGTGAGCTATAACGCCATCTAAGAAGAAGAAGAATAAGATGGAAAAACTATTAAGATCTGATTGAATAAAGGAAAAGTCATGACTGGAGGAAATGATCTTGAAGAACTTGGTGTCGTCGGCATATAGTGGGAACGTTTAATCACCATTTCAATATCGTTAATGGCAAGAATGAAAAGAAGTGGATCTAAGTGGCTGCCTTGGGGGACTCCCCCCTTCCTAAAGAAGGAATTAGTAATCACTTATAAGATTGGCTTGCGTTACTGCAATTATGAAGGGCTGTAAAGTGGAGATAGCTGCTTGTTAGAAAAGTCATTAGGGGATTGAGTAGGAAGGAAGATTGACCACTGCTTATTGCTTTTGTTTCTTTGGAAACAGTGTCTGCGATTGTATCAAGGTGGGTAGGTGGGCAAGTTTTGCCTTGGGAAAAGGGAACTTAAGTGAGATGGAGTTAAATATTTCCCTGCAAAATGTGGATATAACATAATTTAAAGTTAGATTATCAAAATTGAGAGGAACTTTTTTGGGGTATTCATTGATTTGGTGAAATTTTGCTTTGTGGAAATACGTCGAGGGCAGAATTGTAGGAAAAGTGTTCTGTTATGGAGAATCGTAAAAAAAGGAGAGAATGGAAACTATCGACGTTTGAAAGGGAAAGGAGACGGGATGAGAAAGAAGAGTTGAAGGGAAAATAAGGTCTAGTTGTCTACCCATGTAGTTTAAGAAGGCATCAAAGGAGAAGAATGGATCAACTTTTTTAATTGCATAAAGCACCGTCCGACATAATGATTATTTTTCTTAACCTCCCGTGCTTTCTGCCATCAAAAAAATATGGATGCACAATCTGCCAAATGCTGATGACATTTATGACGTTTATGAACATAAATTCGGCAATTTGTCTGCGTTTGTTCGATCAAAAATCTGACTTTATGAACACTTCTAACGCAGATTTAAATTAATCAGACGTTTATGAAAACACAACAAAAACAATTTAAAACAATTGAGATCTAAGCTAAGAGTCATTATCTGATTCGGAGATTGACGAACCTTTCAACCTGAATTAACGATCAATATTTTCCCTAACAAACACCAAATTATCAATGGCAGATGTCGCCAGTCACCCCCAAATTATTACTGAATCATCAACACATTTTATGGTTCACGTCATATGTATAACCCGGATACAAATCCATATCCGGCTTTCTGCTGTAAATGTCGTTCTAAAGAAACAATATAAAGCTTTATATGATTTTACTTGATAGATCTATCGTTATACATATGTATACGGTATTGTGGGAGACACGGTGAATAATTTGTAGATTACCCTGCTTTCCTGTTTTTTCCTCGAATTCTGGCTTTAGGCTTAGGGCACTTTTCTCACGTTAACATTCCTCACTTTTCGAACAATAATCCATTTTTTCACTTCTAGCTAGATTTCCTATTTTACCATAAATTCTATTTCTTTTTTTGTACGTACTATTGCATGGGTTTTATCATATTTTTATCAACGACTTCGCGGTTCCGCGAAATGGTTTCCCTTTCTTAGAAAAAATCATACTCGTAGCTTCAGTATAAAGATGCATTGAGAGTATTTTCCACACGGAAGATTCATAGGAATTCGTTTAACGAAATTCTTCAAGCTCAATATTTTTCATTCATCTTATAGATTTTTAAAATAATTCAATTAAAAAAGCAGATTTTTCCGAGCTCAAATACTTCGATTTTTTGTAATGCTCTTTGGTATTTCATCATGGAAAAATCTTTTCCCTACGGCGAATTATTTTTGCTGTGCAAATGTCAGACAAAAGGCATGGTTCAAAGCAAATAAACTATTTTCATAAGACTTTTGTTACTCCCACGTACGAAAGTGTATATTTACTCTTGTGACTAAATGTACTTTAGTACGCAATAAAAGTTGCTTTAATATCCCACACACAACTCATTATATTCAATTTAAAAGTTAAGACGGCTTTAATGAAAAGCTCCTCTTAACAAAACATAAAAACAGCTGTTACGATGAAAGCCAAAGACGTACAGGAGACATGGAAATTAAGCAAGAAAAAGGCAAGAACAAAAAGGACACCGAGGAAGTATGGATTTTTGAGTTAAAAAATAATGTTTTGAGTGCAGAGCAAACAAGGATTTTAAACATCAGTACAATTTCTTAATAGTACTTGCTCGGATTCCGCTTGGGTTGCGAGGGAGAGATCCCATAACTCAATTGGGGTTCAATATATCTGTTTTCTGATAACGTTGTATCTGGTAAAACTCTCCACTGAGTGATGGCTTTCACATGTTTGTTAGATAGCGTTATGTCAATCCTTTCATATTGCAAGGACAAACGTTGATTGGGAGCCAACTTTGTTTATCATAAGGTTAGAAGAAAGAGTGAAGTTTAAAAGACGGTCTGCTCTTAGATTTCATTTGCTGCTGCCCAACAGTGTTTTGAGCATTAGCATCGCAACAAATGATGGGATCAATCTTTCTGACCCCACCATTGATCCTCAATTTCTAACTCATATCACTAATCCCAGCTCTACACCGTTATTTATTTCATTTAGCGACGCCTTACTTTGGTCACCATTGTCGTATTCAAAATTCAAAAATTTTGGAACAAATTCCGTTGCCGCACATTTAATACCCAAATTATCTGAGAAAAATTCACGGCATGACCTACGTAATTGATATGCAAGCATTTTCAGCAATTTCTTTCAATGATAATTTTTTTCAAATTCTCCTTTTCATATGCGCCACTTTCAGTTTTGACAGCTTTACAATAAATGACGCCGTATCCATTTCTATAGAGAAATATTTAATTCTATTTCCCTTTACGTTCCTATTTCCCGATCCAAACATTTATCTAGCTCTAAACAAAAGGTGGGCAATCTTCCTTCGTACTCAATTCCCCAATGACTTATCTAACTATATTGGTACTTATCTGCAATTTACCGAGCTTTATAACTCTCTTTATGAACGCCTTTTGATCGAAACGCAAGACAGTCTTATAAACTATCCCAAGTCCTTCTTCCAGTTTGTCAACTACAAAAGGAAATCTGATGGAACTTAATGATGAGTTCACTCCAAGGTCCGATGGTCTCCCTGCAACATAACTAAAAAAATGTACCTCCATGCTTTCTGTCCCGCTCTCTCTCCTATTAAACACAAATCTTGTCGAATTGGTGTCCTTCACCCTCTCAGCATTAGAGAATAGGAATGAAGTCGACGTAATTTCAACTGATTTCAGTAAAGCCTTCGACAAAATCTCCCACAAACTAAGACTGTTCAAGCTTTCTTCCCTCTGCATTGAAGTGTATATATTCTTATATAAAAAAACCGCTACTACAGTGTTCGTTTTAGATCTGTCTTTTCTAACTGTTTCTTAGCTTCTTCCGGCGTTCCTCAAGACAGCCCACTAGGTCCATTTCTTTTCATTCGACATTGAGATAGTCATCAAACCTTCCCACCTCTCACCGTACGCCGACGGCACCAAGTTTCGCAATATCATTTCCTCGCAAAAAGATTCTTCCCTTATTCAATCGGATCTCAACTGCTTTTCTGCAAAGTGCTCCAAAAATTGCTTGGCCAAATGCCAATCAATCACTTTTTTTACTTAAACGAATCAAACCTCCTCTTTGTCTCTACTTCCTCAATAATCAGCCCATTTCTCCCGTTCGGGTTATCCGCGATCTTGGCATACTATGTGACCAAGAGCCCAATTTCGCACACATATTGACAGTATAATTTTTAAAGCCAACTCTGCACTCTGTGTGGTGAAGCGTTGGTCTAAAGAATTCTCCAATCCCTACGTTACCCGATCCTTCTATATAACCTTTATTGGCTTCCTCAAGAATACGAATTTTTTGGTCACCTTATCAATTCACATTTCTAGAATCGAGAGCATCTAACGTCAGTTTTTACGTTTCGATCTTCGAGGTCCGCGCTGGAACAATCCTTTCTTCTAACCGCTCTCTCAAGACCATCTCAAACTAATCAATTTGAGTACGTCGGAGGAAAGAAGATGGGTATATGATATCCTCTTTATTCATAGACTCCTAACAGGCTATTCACCCTTTCTCTTAACACTTACCCTCATAACTACGTATGTTGGCAAGTGCTAATTCGAATATTAATTTCGATTTCAACATCAGCAGTCCATATCTAAAACTCCGTCTTCTCTATAGCCTTCCCTTCTCCCGGTCATTGTTTCTAAGATAGATTAAGTGCTTATACTATAGCTTGAATTAAGCCGAATAAGTAAGGATACAGCCCCCACTAAAGTCAAAACATGGCGCTCGTAGTTTTCATAGTCGTCAAGGCAATGTGGAAAGGCTCATAAGCGCTTCTTCTTCTTTTCCTTTTTCCGGCGTTGTTATGGTCAGAAGTGTAGGACCATAACCTTCCCACTTAACTGCATTCCTACTGGTCCGCTTGTGGGGTCCGCCGGTTTGACCTCAGAAAGTAGCGGCAGGCTTCCCGGTTTGGGATTACTTCATCGCTGAGGCCAATTAAATGCTGGTGTTTTTGCATTTGTTTGCACCAATTGTTTTTCGGCCTGCCTTTTTTTTTTTTTTGTGACACGGGCATGCTCCAGATTTTTTTGTTTGATCTTACTCTTACAACACCGGTGATCTCCAGTCGTGTCAACCCACTAATTTGCATGTACACTTGTGGGGCAGTTTAATGGTGGTATATGTGTCCCTAGGCTCACCTTGGTGTTTTCTAAATTGCCTAGATGTGATTTTTGCGCTTTTGTGATAAGCGCTAGTTTCACTTATTACAACCTCAGCAAAGTCAATGCTCATGAAATTTCTGATTTTTAGTAATTTTTACAGGAATATTAAATACCAAATTGTATGCTTAGTATCGGCTTTTTGTCATCAGGAACAGTTTCCCCGGGATGATTTGCCTCACCCACCCGGCATTAAATCTTCAGATTAATGGTATGAGCATTGCTTATTTGGAATGCTTTAAAAAATATTTAAACAGCCTTTTAGCTGAACTCGATGAGAGAGCAATTATGAATGTAATATGTAAAAACGTTATGCAAAATGAATGTGGATACATTAGAGATTAAAATTGCTTTCAACTACCAAATTTTTCATTTGAAATGATGAGTTTGTGACACACAAATACACAAGGGTTTATTTCAGCAAGAAGCGCAGAATATGCCAATTATGTTACTGTATTCTATCAATTGTTATTACTACCGGCTATTTGAAACTGGAAAATTCAGACCCGCGTTGACCCCTCTTCGCCAAGCCTCCCCGTAATGAGTGTGTTCCTTCGAAGTTTCATAGCTCTGTCTCATCCCTTCCAGGTTCATCCTTATATTGCCCTCCCATCTATGGCGCAGCCTTCTTGGTGGACTTTTTCGGACGGGTCTTCCACTCATTACACTTTTGGCCGTGGGCGACCACCGTCCATTCGTTCTACGCGCCCTGCCTATCTTAGTCTTGGCCATTTTATTACTCAACCAATGCTTGGGGCAGAATAGAGTTCCCCGATTTTTTGATGGTGTAGTTTTTCCCATTCAACTGTTTCTTCGTCAAGATATTGCTTTCATAGACCTGAAATATATTTTCCTCCTTTATAGACAAAGACTAGATTTCACTTGCTTTTCACTAGCATTATTATGGCTTTATATTTAAATAGGGATTTTGACATTGCGGGACAAAAGAGTTGTTTTGAAAAATTCTTTCATCACGAAGAAACAAGCGCTACCCATATGCAGCCTTTTATTTATTTTGGTCTCTATGTCGTTTTCGGCAATCTATATGGTACCCAGATATTTGAATTTGTCCACTTTCTCAAAGCGTTTATCATTCCTTTTTTCTTGATTCATTTTAATTGCTCTTATTCTACTCTTAATTCCTAGAAAAATAAGTTTAAATCTACGCGTATCTTAAGTATTTCTTAATATCTTAATAGATATATAAGCACTGTCAACGTACCCGTCGTGGATGAGATGTTTATCACTTGCGCCTACGGGCAGAATAAAGGAAGAATAAAGCCCGATCGGAGAGTAGCTTCTACAAAGTAGTATGCCCGAAAGGATAAGCAGTGTGCTTTCAAGTCATTTTGACCAGAAAAATGTCGATTATGTTTAGATCTCTTCCGAGATAGGACCTTATTAGAGTTATACTTAATGAACTGGCGTCCTCTACATTCTAAGACAGACTCTAAGGTACTGTCTTTCGAACAGACGAATCTTTTCCATATAAGATGGCACCCGATAACAATATGCGATGATGGGTCTTATTAAGGCCACATAGCCTATGTTTTTTACCCTGCGGTCTTGTTGACTGTGAAAGTTTTCTTAGCTCCAGCCAGACAAGCGTTTGTATGTCTATTAAAAAATAGATGCTGGTCAAGCCAGATATCAAGATATCTAAGACGTAATTACTAAAATAATGATGAGAAGAATGAAAAACAAAATTCTATCGATTTTACTTTAATGCAATTTTTATTAACTAAATTTTTTTTAAACTAGGATCGAAACAACCTGGGTAAGTTAGCAATATCAGCTTAACTTGTCTCATTGTAGAGGTATGAAATAGAGTTCCATGTTTTCTTGCGACACTGACCCACCCTAAGCGTCGGATACATTTTTAATTCGGGATTTTTTTAAGAACCATTTGTTAAGTCTTTTACACCTCCCACTGCAACAACAAACTCAATTGCGTTTATTGTTTCAGTAAACTAACTACCAACAATCTGGTTAGCAAAGAATCCCAAAGGAAAACTCCAAAATTAATAAGACCGTCCCGAAAACAAAACTTTCGTGCAACCTTTCTCACCTTCACCATCATCTTCCTGTAATTTTTTCCTAAAACGAAATATGAAGTTTCGTCCTTTTTGTCTTCAACCAGTTTTCATTCCCAGGACATTCGGCTGTTTTATAAAAAGGCAAACAAAACAATCTGAAAGACGATTACATAAGGTGCCTATTCAACTGCAGGAGCAAAAATAATTGAAAGAATTCCTTGCTGTTAAGTAGAAATGATTCGAGCATGAAAGGGGTGATTTAGACACAGTCTTCGTTTGCTTTAACATGTGCGGGAGAAGAGGTGAGACGAAAAAAATTGAAACGTGGGTGGTGATAAAGTATTTTCCTAACTGAGTGCTTGTTTCGTAGGTCGTCCTATGATTCCCAGGTGGGAAAATAATAGCTGTCCGTGAAGTTTAGTTATTTATGTGATCTTATAGCACACGTGAAAATATTGATTTTAACTCGGTTACAGCAGAGCTGTGTGTCCTTTATTCCAAGGACATGGTTGATTTCATATCGATTTCAGGGAAGCAGTTAGTTAGGGGAGAGAGTGATACTGATAAGAAGGCCGTAAAAGAAATAACGATACTGGGACGGCTACTCGGTATTTGAGAAACATCTTATCGGTCGCTTCCTTGCTTCGATGTCGATGTTGTTATACATATACATACATTTGTTGGCAGGTTCTCAGATAAAAAGCGTTTCACTTATCGATATTTTATTGGACAAGGAGGCATTCAAGTGGTATTTAAGAATGTTGTGATCCTAAGTCAGACATGAGTTATGAGGCTTTTCCGTTTACACCATTCATTCGTTCACAACTTTATTCCACAATTAAATGAATATCATCATGAAAGGACGACATTATTAATATCTGAGTTTTTGTAACCTATTTTCCTCAAGCCGTTCCCCCGATAAGAGTACTTGTCGGATTTCTTTCCATAGATATTGGTAAAGGAAAAAAACAAAGCCTTGTCGTGCTTTATTGAGACTGTATACCAAAGTGCTCGTAAAAGCAAATGGCAATAGCTCGACAACCAGCTATTGTAGTATTTTAACAAAGCCCTTTGCAGTCGTCAAATAAAGTTGTTTATTCTGTCCAGTTACTTCCTCTTACCCTTATGGCTTTGTCTACTCGTCCTGTGTAACATCATGGAAGCTTGTAAATCAATAATCAAGCCGGAAGTGCATCTCAGTCAATGCTCGACAGAGACAATTTGTTACAGCTTGGGGTCGTTAAACATGCAAATCAATCGATTTAGGATCCTAGAGATGGTTTATTCCAATTTATCAGTCATGCAGTTTTATGAATGTTTTTTCCTGGCAACGCCTCTCCAAACTGTCGTATAAAAAACCGAGCTACTACTCATTCCCTAACTGATTGATTTCTCTGCCAATATGCCACACAGACTAAACTTTAATTTGTTACAATACCATAGAGGTCCCCGCCAGCCCCAGCATTTACAACATTAATCCTACAGCTTCAGGATATTGCTCCATTTCTCATTGGCTTCTGCATCAGCGCACTCAGGGAAGGACAGTAACTGCATCACGTAAAACGCGTTTTTCCAATCTATTCCCGTTGCCTCCCCTTGCTTCAGCCAAGCGAAAGCAGCATCCGTAACAAAACAATAAGGAAAAAGTAGTTGGAGCCATAAAAACAAGGCGAGAATAACATAATGCACCAAAACGCAGCGTGAAAGATGGAAGACGTTTACTGAATCGTTTGCTGAAATTTAATTTCCCACCAGGAGCATGGACTACTATGTCACACATTCACCATGCCCTGCCACAAGCAAGGAGAAATCACGCCTAACCAGTTCTTGCTTTCTGCGACGACAGGAGTGCCTTGCATGCTGCATAGGGCGCGAGTGAGCCATGTTGATAAATAACAATTTCACGCGCACACAAATTGAATTCTTTGGCAGCGTTGCGTCCTCCGCTACTGCACATCAACAACCTGTGAGGACATTGTACTGCAAGTCCTTATCTGAAACCGAGTCAAGGAGCAATTGGAAGTTTTTGCTTTTTTCTATAGCATCCACAAATCACGCGGTACTTACCTCATTCGCCAGCTACTCCACTCCCATCCGAGGCATCTAGTGCTAGAGCAAAGGATATTTGTTCTTTTGGATTAATAAGCGCCTCATCAGCGCATTTGCACGTCCCCTAGCGTCGAGAAGTCGTGGTGCTAAATTACCTGTAACGAGGAAGACACAAACGGATGAGATAAAACAGTGGATTCTTCTTTCTCCATAGTTTCTAGGACAAAAAGCGAGGGAGAACTGATTCATGGAAGCTGGAATGGAAATTGACTGGGAGGGGACGTTAATTTGAATGCCAACTCGGACGATGAGTCTCAGATGACCACAAAGTAGATTGGATAGGGGAGGCAAAATGGGGTCAAAGGATCCCTTTTTGTCTCATTTTTGTTTCTCTGAACATGCCTTAAAGGTGATTTAAATATTTGTATCATGCATTTTCGCATATATTTAGTTGAAAAGTAGTATGTCAAAGTGACACTGGGAAATGTACCTTAGCCATTCTAGCAAGAAGCCCAAAATGTTGTTCTATTTACTTGTTTAAACCTTTTTGAAGTATATTATTCTCTAATCATGGTGAGAACAAAATCATTTGCTTCCCTTTCTGGCGAAAAAAATTCGCGTATCAAGATCCGACTTTCATATACAATGTATGATCCAATTTACGGCTCTAAACTTGACATCTTTGTTTCAATCGCATACATAAAAATAAACTGCATCCGGGAATGCATGTGTTAAAGGATTACCATTTTGAGAAATATATATTTTAATTGTGAGAACTTACTACAAAAGTAGTGATCCTGTAGAAAACGTACCTGTTTTCTGCATTATGAGCAGATTATGGCTTTCGTCAGGGGCGAAGCTCATTTTCCACTCGGTGGATACGCTAACAAACAAAAATTCTGTCGCATATGATGAGAAAATCCACATGTAGCAAAAAGTGCAGGTCTGATGGTGTCATTGGTCCATACTTCTTCTAAATTGAGGAAGGTGTAACCGCTGCCGTCAATTCTAATTGTTGCAGCGATGGCTACCGAGATTTTTTTGGTCTGTATGGATGTGGAAGACATATTATTTTAACAAGACGGTGCCATATCTCATACGACCCAACCCATTTTGGCGAGTTATGGCGTCCCTTGTTAAGTTAAGCTTTGGCCTAGTGATGGTGCAGAAAAGTCATCGAAAATTACCTTGTCAGAATCGAGACCTAGATGAACCTCCATTGATGATATTTGAAGAACTTTTTACTTGATTAATAATATATAGATCTATACAATAGATTAAAACAAAAGTTTGATCAAAACCTGAATTATAAACCTGTTTTATTTAAATTTACTAATTTAGAGCCACAAATTGGATCAGCCGATATAAACGTCTGAGCGATTGGGCGGTCATTTTATTAATACATTGAAGTGCTGAAATATCTAGTATTAAATAATTTAACTAAGTTAGTTTTATGGTACCTTTAGAAAGTCACAGAGAGAACTTATTTTCAAAATATTTATAAACGTCATATTCAAAAGTTCCGGACATTTTTTAAAATTTAAGTTGTGTCTTAGGTCCATATGCGACTTTATTACTAGTATTGAAAACTGAGTGTTTATAACCAAATCTATAGTTAGATCTACCGAGCTATAAGTAAAAAAAAAATTCAGTGGTACAAGGTGATACAAGAAGTGTCAGTTTAAGTCAATAGAATAATCCAATACCTTTACAAAGAGTGAAAATATTTTTATTCTAATCTAAGATACAAGTGCTGAAGCTAATAAAAATGTACAATAATTGCCAAATGTGTATCTGGACTCTTTCTGCATGTAGTCAATCTTTTGATGAAATTTTTCATCGCCTTGTTGCATAATTGAGCCTCTATTTCAGGCTTACAGCTTCAATAATTTCTGTAAGAAATAATAACGTAATGTTAATTAGTGAATAACATAAAGAATTCTGCCTCGTCCTCAATCCCTACGTTCATTTACAACAACACCCCAGCTGTCAGCTCTTTAGCAACGCCAATCTGCTAGCCGCTCTTTTTGACGGCAGCTCAACGCTCCCAGATTGCACTTTGTTTCGCCTGTATTTGAGAGGGTAGAATCTGCCATGGGACTAATCCACTTTCATACTCGTGCAGTTGGAGGACTTCTTAAGGATCTCAACGTGCACAAATTAGCTGGCTCTGATGGCCCCAATATTTTTTTTTCTTTTCTTTTCTTTATTTTTTTTTCTAATTTTTTACATAACAAATAAAACAAAACAGTATCATTCTGAGAAAGGTTTATACTGTAGAGCTATCTATACTGAAAAGGAATTCTTTAGGAAATAGGTTGGGTTGATTTATTTGCTAAATTTCCATTGGTAACCTATTGAAAAGCCTAGCAGCTGCCGTGGTGTAGCATTTGAAACAGCGAGACTTTTTAAAAATCGCTACACTCGAGATAGTCATATTGTTAATTCTTAGGTTATATATATTTGAACTCTTAAGGTCGCAGTATATCCGCTTCGAATAAGTATACGTAAAGCTAGAAAAAGTGGCCAGCTATGGGAAAATTAGTTTTGCCTGCAAATTAACCTAACTATTTGTTTTTGAGTTACTGTATGGGCTTCAGTCGTGCTACGGTAGGCACTACCCCAACTAGCAATACCATACTGTAGTTTAGAGTGCGCAATGCCACAGGAGCATTCTTTTTTTGGAGCAGTGTTCCTTTAGAAAGTACATTATACGTGTAACAGATAACATATACTGTTTTAGATCTTCAACGTGAGCTTTCCAGGTCATATTTCTTCCTATTAACAAGCCTAGATACTTGTATGTACTTCTCAACCTCTTGAATCTTGAGGCAGTTTGAATTGCACGGTAAGTTTTCATGGAAGTTATAGTCACCACACGTGTGGACAGATAAAGACAGTTTTAAACAAGAGCTTGTATGGAAAATGGTGTCACAGTCAAGTGGAAAAAATCCTTTTAAACTAAAAATCATAAGCCTAGTTTTGCTGCTGATTAATAAGTCATGTTTAGTGAACCATTGTCGTAAGATATTTAAGTCCGTATGTAGCTGTACTGCAGAGTCAAGGACACTTTTATTGTCATAAGTTAATGCCATATCGTCAGCAGAAGCAATAATTTTGCTACAAAGATTTTCATGGAACAGTGAATTAACAGACTCGTATATTTAAAACAGTAGTGGTCCCAAAAGTGAACTTTGCGGTACACCGCTTTTCATCTGTAAGTGGTTACTGAAGATTTCACCCATTTTTACTCTCTGAGTTCTACAAGATAAGTATGACCAGAGCCATTTGTGAGCTATACTACTTATCCCAGCCTTGTATAACATGAGTGTCATGATTGACCATATCAAAGGCTTTGGTCATATCTATGAACAGTGTCATATTATGGTTTTCATTATTGAAACTATGGTGAATTACGCTTTAGAATAGCATCTTCAGTTGATCTACCTTCTCGAAAACCAAACAGTTCATTTCGTAGAAAGTGATTTTTATTTAAGAATGACACTACGAACATTCATCAGCTTTTCAAATAATTTACAAAAGGTTGGGAGCAGAGAGAGGCCTTTATTGGGTTATTAAATTTCTATCAGGCTCTTTTGTCGAAAATGCGTGCGTATGGTATCGATGAGTCCCTTCTTCTTTGGATTAGAAACTACTTTTCGGGCCGTTCAATTCAAGTTGTTTTGGACGATTTCCGGTGATATTCACCAAATAAACGTTGGTGTTCCCCAGGGCTCTGTTCTGTTACCGAAACTCTTCATCATATTTATCATTTCGGCCGTAGAACTGGAATGGCAGCGTATGCTAAGCACATTAAATTCTAACATTGACAGCATAATTAAATGGGGTATAATCAAAAGAGTGGAATTTAATGCGATAAAATTCATAAGAGACAACAATATCGCGAAGTCAATCGATTCACTCGACCATCGACATAATATCTCCTCTCTCTCTCTCTCTGTTTTATCGTTATTTTAACAAACAATGCTCAAGTGAGCTAGCCAATTGCATTCCACCCCTTCAAGAATTTAACTGCAATACACGTCTCGCCCGGAATGCCCATCAGTTCATCCTCAAACCTGTCTTTGGATGCACAGTCAAATTTAGAGACTCGAACCACACGAATGTGCAATGCTCTTCCCAGCTCAACTTTTCTCACTTATTACAATCCACAAGCATTTAAAACCAATGTGCACCGATATTTCTTTTCCCTCTCTCCCTCTATACCTTCGGCCGGTGCTGTATCTGGACATTTAAGGGTAGCCATAACCCCTTGTGCATGCGTCAAGTAAAAAAAAAAGTTTTCTGTAATTGCCTCGTAATGGGCACACTCTCAGCTGGAGTGCCTATTATTTCGTTTGCATCTGATAGACGAAGGCGATTAAATTCACTATAGCTCTTCAAGAGGACTCTTGATGATGATCAAAAGCAGTACGAGTTTTAAGGGTTTCCGCGATATTTTTGCCCGTTTTATTTTGGTGATTTCCCATTTAATCTACGGGTCATTCGGATATTTATGGATCCAAATATACGTTTATTTCTTTACCAAAATTCATTAATTCATGGACAGTTCAACAACGGCGGGAGTTATAATATGACACCTCTTGTTGGATGAGTCTTTATAGGAATCATAGCGCTTAAGAATATGACGTCAAAAGTAAGGTTCATCGTTTTATTCGACACAGATGTGGGTGATTCGATAAAAACCATTTGAAAAACCTCTTTACAAAGTTTTTTTTTATTTTTTGAACAACCCTAGTGCTGCTATTGGGGATTCTCATTTTGCCATTAGCTAGTCTCATTAGGTTTTAAAAGTTTTAGAGCCTCCAACGAGCTTGTAACTTTGAGAATCATGAAACTTTGGGGAAGAGCAAGAAAAGAGTAAGCCTAAGACAACATCTGCAAGGAAGGATATCAAAATGGTATACAACAATTGTTCTGTTTACTTATCTTAAACAAAAGAAATATTTTATGTTTTACGGCTGGCATTTAAGTTGTATTTTCCCAATCAAATAAATTAAAATAAAACAAAAAAATAAATAAATTGCATTTCTTAGCCTTTTCTAAATGCCTACATGATGGCAATGACCCACTTAGTTCTGCGGTGGCTAATTGGAATTGCATAAGCCGTGTTACACTGTGGTTTCTAGCGGGAAAGAGATCTGGAACACTTTTTCATTCATCACTTAGCAATCACCTAACCCACATTTACTACAACCTAGTTTTTAACTGAGAAGAAAAACTAACTCACGAACCTCGTGCTTCAGTCAGATGGAATTGGATTTGCCAGAATAGCCGCCTAATAAAAAAAATCAGTTCTATTCACTAAAGAAAAGTATTACAGCAGTGCAGACCGCAGCCAACAGTAACTCCTACATCATTCCTTTTATCCATGATTTCTGGCTTCATTCGTAACCAGAGAAAGAGAGTAGCTTGCATAAGTAACAGCGTTCCCGATTCGACCACGCCTGACCCGGTTTGTTTCGGTCGAAAGTTTAAAATATGAGTTTGTCGGTCTAATATCCAATTAGAATTCTGTGAAACTGGATTGGTTTATGACTATTTTAAGAACACCCCGATGAGGGAATCTGCGAGAGCGTCCTAATGGCAACTGACAGAGAGACGGATTCAAAAGTAAAGAAGTAAATTAAGCATCGCTCGATGTGTCTTCTGAGAATATACTAAATCATCCTCTTAAAATATTTTGCTAATTCCCTATTACTCAAGTTCGACATGGGCTAATCGCATTACCCATAAACTTGCTGTAAACATATCACAAACTTCTGTCAACACCAAGGAATTACTTTGGAAAACTTTCTAATTACTCTAACTACGTGCCAAGCTATTGTATATGAGTGTGAAATGCCCCACCGACTGCTAAATATCTGTTACGGACGAGCCGAGAGAAAAATAAAGGAACAACTTTTCCGCACCACTGGTTTAGTTAGGTCCGTAAATAAATGAAAAATTTTCTTTATTTTTTGCGAATAAGAAATCGATAGTACAATCCGGGGTTTTGATAATACAACTTTACCGTGTGGCCATACGTCTTTGTTGCAATTTAATCGCTGCTCTGAACGGGATTATCTGCAGCTGTCCTGAACTTAACCATACATAAAGCCAAATATGTATTTAAAGATAGTTTGGTGATACTCGTAGTCCATAAAATAACAGAGGGCAGATGAGGAAGATAATTTTGGGACTGTACTCTTCGCGTTCATGGTAGTGGCTACTTTTACCATCAATTTGCTGGTGCATGAGTCGTATCTCTCATGCCATTTTTGACTATTAAATCTTAAATCACGGATGAAGCCAATATTTGAGTTACCATTTCCATTCTGTCAATTCGAATCCTTTGGACAAATAGCATACAATTATTGTTGATTTTTCATCTTTGATGACAATTGTTATGATATTCACTCAAAAGTCATCTAAAGTTTTTAAAAGCCAATATTTTGGAATCCAAGTCGCAATCATAAGTTGTTGAGTTGATTGAGAAATTTTACAGAAAAACAGTGGTAACTTGAATTTATGGTTTTTAAGGGGGGGCCCAGTTCCAATTATAAAAGTCGTATGAGTTATTATCAGCACCGTGATTCGGAGGTTGTAGCGCCTGATGCCCACGACACGTTATCCGAATCCCGCGATAACCAAGCCATGGAAATGGTGTATTAGAACGGCTGCCTGGAAATTAACCATTCGGAGTCAGCATCAGACAGCAGGTCCTCTTCACATAAAGATGTGCATCAACAGGGTTCGCGCAGGTTCAAGAGCTCTTATGGTGTTTGTCACACTACCTGGACGGGGTGCAGATAGTTTGTATCGAAGATGTTCACTCATCATTCTCCGGGGGTGGTTGTCCTAGATAGGATTTGAGAGATTCGACTGAATTTGTCGCATTGGTTGTAGTTCACAACTATTTTTGTTTCCATGCCATTAAGGTGTTATATTGGAAATGCACATAAAATGTATGAATTTTGAAATGATCTTATACTGCGAGTGTTATGGCTTCGCCAGCATTTTTTGATTATCTCTCATTCACAACTGATATTGTTGCATGGATTTTCCATATAGGAACTGTTCTTGGCTATGGACAGACTTGAATTACAGACCTTCTGCTCAGCAGTCGTTTATGATTACCATTTCACCACGACCACCGCATGAGGGTAGTTTTTGATTTTGATATTTTTTAGAGAGGAATGAGGTTATATTTAGATTTAGATTAAGGTGAGGGGGGTGGAGGAGGGTACAATGTCACCTAAACACTGCGACCTCGGATGGGCCTATTGTGATGTCCCTCATTCAAAGTTCACTCAAAAGTCCTGAGTTCTTGATAAAGCTTAGTATGCTTTGGAGTGAACTAGCAGCGATTTCTTCTGCTTCAAGATAATGTCTGCCTAGGTGTTTGTGTCGTGTACTGATGAGGCAGTTACAGTGGCATAGTATGTGCGCTACTCTTTCTGACTCTTCGTTACACATTCTGCAGGTGTCATCTTGTGTGATGCCCATTGTTTTAAGATGTTTGTTGACCGGGCAAGGCCCAGTGGAAAATCCTGTGACTATACGAATCCGACTCCTAGAAACTTTAAGGAGTTGTTACGTTCTTTTAAGGGAAGTGGTTGGTAGGAACATCTTGTGTGGTCTGCTACCTTCCGTTTGTGTCCAGTGGTGGTTGGCCGTGTTCCTCAACCATTCCTTTATGTAGCATTTTATGGTACTAATAGGTATGCCACAGAATGGTCTTGGCATCATGAATGGTGATAGGTCTTTGGCCTTTTCTTGCTAATAGGTCTGCTTTTTCGTTTACTACATGGCCACTGTCCTGGTTTCTACATGAGGTGGACTCTGTTTGTGTTGGCCAGCTGGCGTAATAGTTGTAAGCAGTCCCATACCAATTTAAAGGTGACTTCGTAGCTTTTGAGGGCTAAAAGCGTAACCTTGCTGTGAGAGGGTTTGTTGTTGGTTTATATTTTCTCTGCTTGAATCTGTCTATACTGTGATAGATGTGTGTTTCAGTGTTAGCTCCGTATACTCCAGCCCCAACACCTTCTTTCATTTTAGATCCATCTGTGTACCGTACATAGGATCGACGATCGAATAAAGGTCTATTTTGCTCCCAGGTGTGTCGAGATGGAATTGTTACCTTAAGATTTTGGCTGAAGTTATACCTTGGAAGATAATTGTCTATATCGGGTATTTTTAGGATTTCATGTCTGTTTAGTTCATTAAGAATGTCAGGATAAAAGAGCCTGGAATTAGAGTCATCCTCCGCGATAAGTTTATGAGCGAAAATTATTGCTTCTTTTTTTAAATTGGAGGTGTACGGGTGGTATGTCCGTGATGACTTCTAGCGCTGCTGTGGGGGTTGTTCTCATAGCTCCTGTAATACAGATACAAGCTAGTCTTTGTAGTTTGTTGAGCTTGGCTTGTACTGATGTTCGCTTTGTTTTGTGCCACCAGACAGGCGCAGCGTATGTAAGAATTGGTCTGGTCATGGCTGTGTATAGCCAGCGAGATAACTTAGGATTGGGGTTATGGTCGATGGAAAGTAGGAACCTTTAACTCCCAGTTAGGATCTAGATTTAGGGGGATTGAGCTGAAGCGGAGGGTCTGGATGTGAGTGGTTTAGTAGATTTGTTCTTCCATCTTCGCGCCCTTCTTGTCGGTCTTTTTCTCTTGGGTTCTTCACTTATTATCCATGTGAATCTGCGTCCATTGACTGCCATTAATTAGGCTATGCTTGGGGCTGAATAGAATTCCTCGAGTCCTTGATTGTGTAGTTTTTCTCTATTCGCCTGTTTCTTTGCCCTGTTTTTCCCCATAGACTTAAGATCTGGTTTGTAAAGACTCTAAATCTTAGTTAGAAACCAGGTAAGGTGTTCTGACATTATTTACATTATGACATTACAAGAATTGCTTTTAAAAGTTTCCTTATCGCGGAGAATTACGCGCAAGCTTTAATTCATTTCGATCTTTATGTCGTTTTTTTGTAGGCAATACCGTTCCGAGATAAAGTCGGCTGCTAAAATACAAAATAATTAAAAATCGCTTGATATTATCAAAATTATTGGGAGACATATTTTTAGTCACATGAAGCTCTATAACGCCCATCGCAATACCAGAAGAATTTAATTTAATTGATCGACCCAAGAGCTTAAGAGCTTAAAGTCTTTTAGGATAGACCTGACTACCTTAAGTGTCAAGGAGTCAAAACACAGTAAAGAAAGAGGGAAATGACGTACCGGTGCCCATAGGTTTTAAATGCTTGTGGATTGTAATGAGTGGGAAAAGTTGAGCTAGGAAGAGCATTTCACATTCGTGTGGTTCGAGTCTCTAAATTTGACTGTGCGTAAGAAGACAGACTTGAGGATGAGCTGATGAGCATTTCGGGCGAGACGTGCATTGTGGTTAAATTCTTGAACGGGAGGATGACGGTCATTAAGAAGTTTCCGCAATGCAAGATATTTCACAAGCTGACGATTTATCAGCGTTTCTATCATCTTAGAAAGAAGGGAACTTAGTGCGTTTTGAGTATTTTGAGGACGGTCTGGACAAATGCTATTTTTCATCTACTCGGACAGGGACCAGAAGAGTAGGAAAGATGAAAAAGTTCACGCAGTGGTTTTGCCAGCGTGGAAGAAGAATTGGGGAAATACCATCGGTCAGTGGTGAATTTCGTGAATTTCGATTTCTTAATCGTGTCGCATCAACTAAGCAAATATTCCGGCACTCGACTCGAATCGACTGGAACCACAGGAGATCATGCAGGGCGTGGCCGCCACCAGACTGGTCGTTCGGCCGAAAATATCGCGGCTGTGACTGCGGATGAGATGACGGACCACGCAATTGGGCATCACCAGACGGACCCTCCAGCGAATTTTAGTGAAAGACTTACACATATTCCCGTAAAAAGTACAACAATGCATCAGTAAATGCCTGCTGACCGTCAGTTGCGTGTGAATTACTGTCAAGCCATCCTTAATTTTAACAGCGAAGAGGACGATTTTGTGTCGAGAATCAGGCGCATTTCCACTTAAGCGGTGACGTCAATAAACAAAATTTTCGTTTCTGAGGCACTGAAAAACCAGGCACCGAAGATCCATTACACCCACTCAAAGCCACTGTGTGGTGCAGCGTTCACGCGGAGTAGTGATTGGGCCGTATTTTTTTGAGGACGCCTTCTGCAGTACGGTCACTGTTACTGACGAACGCTACAGGGTCATGATAAACGACTTTTTACTGCCGAAATTGGATGAGCGGGGACATGTGGTTTTAACAAGACGGTGAAATTGCACACACAGCACGAGGCATAATGGATATTGTGAAGAAAGCGTTTCCTTGTTGCGTAATCTCGTTCGTAATCACGATCGCTCCTTTTAACCATCCTAGATTTTTTTCTTTGGGCCTACTTGAAGTCACGGGCTTGTGCCAACAAGCTTCAAGCATTCGCATAAGGAGAATAATCGACAGGAACTGTTAATTTTTTTTTTTTTTTTTTAAGATAGATGGATGTCATCTTTTCCGCTTAACAAAAAATATTGTTAAGGTCCAGATGAAGATTGCCATCACTCAAGATCATTTTTGGTTATTTAGTAAGAAAGTGAATCAAAAACAATTGGATGATTATTTTTGCGCCACCTTGTATAGAAAATAATACTGACTCTTAAATTCAGCTAGAAACTGACATTTCCTCTCGTAATGCAATATCGTCAGCTTTCCGTGCAGGGACGGGTTAAGAATATCCCTGCAGCGATACCTCTCGCTTGTCGTAAAAGGCGACTAAACAAAGGTAAACAAAAATCACATCTAGGCAATTTAGAAAACACCAAGGTGAGCCTAGGGACACATATACCACCATTAAACTGCCCCACAAGTGTACATGCAAATCAGTGGGTTGACACGACTGGAGATCACCGGTGTTGTAAGAGTAAGATCAAACAAAAAAATCAGGAGGATGCCCGTGTCACAAAGAAAAAATAAATAAAAGGCAGGCCGAAAAACAATTGGTGCAAACAAATGCAAAAACACCAGCATTTGATTGGCCTCAGCGATGAAGTAATCCCAAACCGGGAAGCCTGCCGCTACTTTCTGAGGTCAAACCGGCGAACCCCACAAACGGACCAGTAGGAATGCAGTTAAGTGGGAAGGTTATGGTCCTACACTTCTGACCATAACAACGCCGGAAAAAGGAAAAGAAGAATGCAATATCGTCAGCGTAATTTTTAGGAAACACCAATCCTGTGTACGTGTCAAAATTGTGAGACAATCTCCCGTTTAGCTCACAAGCTACAATAGCTTTAGTGACGCAACTTTTGTAATTTCAAGATCAAGGGAAAGATCTGATTTTCGTATTTTAACAAAATATTGCATTTTAATGCAAAGAATAGTTTGCTGACAAACGCGGTCGTACAAACATTAACTATGGTGATGGCCCTTGTAACCCGAAATCGGCAATGGCTTGTAAGCGAAGTCCACAAGACGATTTTGGCCGATCGTAAATTGAAAATGTATGAGATATTTGACACCCTAAACGAATCAGGAGATAGTGTATTCACCATTTTGTATGAAAATTTGAGCAAGAGAAAGCTCTGTCCGAGTATCCGAAATGGATACGCCGTCTGCTCACTGTCAAGAACGAAAACTCGTCATCACTACCTTCCAGAGCAAAATTTGCAGGCAGCTGAGTGGACATCAAAGGATGACAGTCTGAAGCGATTAAGAGCTGGCAAGGCCTTGGCTTCCGTATTTTCGAATGTGCACGGTGTTTTTTATCGATTACCCAAATGAAAAAGAAGAAGAAGAAGAAAATGATTCCTCAACAAGGCCATGCACCATATCACGTACATAGCTTCCTCATCCTCATCCATTATATTCTCCGGATCTTGTTCTCAGCTAATAATACCTGTTTGCAGGCCTAATCAGAATGCTTCGGGAATAAGGGGTTGGTTTTAATGAAGAAGTGAGTGCGATACTGAATTGTATTTTGGGGCCAAAAATCAATCGTTTTACGAAAAGGGATCGAATTGTTAGAGACTATGTACCACAAGCTGATGAATAAAAGTCGAATTTTATCTAAAACTTGTGGTTTTGGTAATCATTCTAGCAACATATTGAGTGACTGTATATGTACAGGATAATAGCTTATATGATATGTTTTTGGGAATTTTTCTAAGACCAAGCCTAGTCCGCATACAAAAGGAGAATATCCAGAAGCCGGATTGACCTTCTTGCGGCTTACTTTACCAATATTTAAAGTTAGAATATTGCTGAATAAGGGAAATAAAGGTTGAAAGGAATGGATTATTTCTGATCAAAATGTCCAATTTCAAAATAATTATTTCGTGGTCAAGGAAAGGAAGTTCAACGAATAACAAAATCATAATAATAATAGTAAAACCACGACAGGCTTTAATAGGGTAAAGAAAAGTTGTTTTAGCTGACAACTCAATAACACGATTATTCCTAAAGTTTTTCAGAATATCTTACTCACTCAATACCATATCATTTAGACTGACAAGTTCGAAACATATTGACCTAATAGTAAACATTTTTTGATTACAATCTTTGAATTCATGCGTACCAGAAAGTTCCGGTGAATATAAAATCGAACCTTTCCATAAATCACATTATATCATATTACATGTATCCGTTTCGTTTTTTTTTTTGGATTAAAAAACGTGACTTGCCTACCATCATCACTGTCACCATGTGCTGGCACAAGTGTCAAGTCGGATCCTGGGCTTGACATAAGGTTCTTCCTCTGTATTACGAATTCAGGAAAGGCATGATATATGACAGACATGTTTCTTTATGGGCCGATCTCAGCGAAAAGAAAGATACGGATATATAATTGCTGCAAGCAACATTTGACAGAAATATTTTTATATTTTGCTGTCACGTATAGTAGGTTGTATGGCTTTGCGAATGACAAGTGAAATTCAACGAGTCACTTCTTCCCATAAGCCAGAATGCTCCAGTTAAAGTTGCCATCATGTTGAATTGGATAAATATTGTATTTTATAAAATTGGTCAAAATTCAATAGCACTTGATTGTTCTCTGATGAATTAAAAAACTATTATTGAATACGTTTTGTTGGCCATTGTTACGGAATCAATATTAACCAAATCGAACGCAAATCCACCAACGCATGGATGTACAAATTTCTTCACAAAGCATTTGAATAAAATATTCAATTTCATCCGAAACCACCACCACGTTACCGTTGTCAACAATACTTTCATGCAAATCAGAGTCCCGGAAAAAGATTTGCGAAATAAAAACAAAAATCTGTCACGACTGTAAAATGGTTAGGCTTTCGAGGTTAATTTTATTAGATTTCAGATTTACGAACCGGATGGATTCAGTTTCGACTAATTGCGTTGAGCCACTTGGCGGTCGGGAATATTTTTGGGAATTAAAATCAAATTATTCAGTTTGTTTGCTGTTTGGAAATACATTTTTGATTTATTATCGGATTTGGTTTCTGATGAGTCTGCTTTGCATAATTCACAGGATACCTGTGGATCGGAGTACTGATGCCGGTAATGATATGAATCAACTAAAAAACCATGCAACTTCGGTTTGGAATGTCGAGAATTACACTGAGGGAATGAGCGGGAGCTGATACAGCTTAAAACCCCATCAATCAATCCATCAGATTGACAATATCAGAAATGTGTATATTTTCCACTTTACCGCAATGGATTATAAAATCATCTTTTCATTTACGTAGCTTAATGAGGTTATTCAGAACTTTACATTGATGGATTGAGTCTATCGACTTTATTAAATTATATATTTCCGAGGGTTGAACTATGTGTTCTTAAACCCTCCAAAAGAGGGAATTTAGAAACGAAACTCTGATCTGCGATTACTCACCCCATAAGAGATTTTGAAAATATGCTCATATCGGTAGAGGAAAACAAAGTTCATTACTAGGGCTAGCTACAAGAATTCGTTCTTCTGCGCCACAGATAAAAAGTAATTAACTTCTCTCTGTCTTTCCTGGTTGAAGTGACAGGCAGTTGAAAACTGTTTGTTCACATTCACATATGTCTGAAGTGTGTTACCGATGGCGAGTGGTTGCGTTAGTTTTCTCCAACCATAATTGAAGGGATAACGAAAGGATATCTTAATTAATTTCATTGTCAAGGAAATTGAACGATTTTATGAATGCGTTTGCCTCTGGAAAACGAGAACTAGACCAGCTAAGCTTAAGACAATGCAATAAGGGGTCCAAGTTTATGCTCACGAAGAGAAACAAACTAATTGAATTTTCGATTCGTTAAAGGGACTAGCATGAAAACTTTTAATTGTCAGTAATCGAATGATAAATGAACTTATTTTACTCACTTTAGTCGCTGAGGTTCTGCGTGCACTAATTGCTGCTAGCCAATTAGACGCGGAGTTATACTTTCTTAGTAAAGCTGAGTTTGTCTCTCGTAGGAGCTGAGCTGATCCTTTCAAGAGCCATAATTTTTCTGAGGAGGGGACGATGAGAGAGGTCAGTACACTCCCATAGTACTCGTATCTGCTCTGCAGTTTTCTCATCATCTAGACAGAGTCGACATTCGGTTTCAAACGAGAAGTTAATTTTGTTAAGATGATACTTCAGTCTACAGTGTCCCTAAAGGTAGCTGGCCAGTCTTCTGATATCGACTCTACTCGTATTATATTCGAGAACATTGATATAGTGTTTGTTTAGGGGTCGGCCGTATGAATTTCTTCGTTTGTCGGAGTCCTTGAACGCCATTTTTTTTTCTTTTTTTATAGGGTTCGCGCAGGTTCAAGAGTGCAAATGGTTTGTGTCGAAGATGTTCGTTCACTACTTTCCGGGGGGGTTGTCCTAGATATGATTTTTTGAGATATTCCACTGAATTTGTGGCATTGGTTGTAGTTCACAGTAACTTTTTTATTTCCATGGTATTATATTGGAAATACACACACAAAGTATGAATTTCGAACACTGCGATATATGCCTTCGTCAACACTTTTTTGATCATCTCTCATTCACAACTGATGTTGTTGCATAGTGTTTCCGTATAGGAATTGTTCTTGAATATGGACAGACTTGAACTACAGACCTTCGGCTACCACGACCATCCCCTGCTGTTGAAAAAGTACAAGTGTTGCGAGTTTCCCCACTTGTCAAAGAGAAAATTAATCTTTGACTTGGGTATCCCGAAGAAAGGTTCGGCACCTAAGTACATATGTACTTTTCGCTTGAACCTTTCCTAGCAAGTTGGTCGACGATTTCGTTGCCTTTTATGCTCTTATGACCTGGCATCCACCAGAGTGTGACCGTATTTCTTTTGACTATGTCTTGCAGGGCATCTTGACGGATTTTTAGTTTATACTATACGTGTCCAACACTATTAGCGCTGACTGACTGTCTGAGGGTATATTGATGCGTCTTAGTTAAGGTTGACACACGATAGGATGGCGTGTATTTCGGCTAATTTCCACGGCCTTCGGCATCTTCCGATTTAGTCCAAAGATGTCATCTGTCTACCACTTTAGGCCTTTGATATTTAGCAAGGGATCGCCGCTTTCCCATGCTGTGCGGTCTGGGATCAGTGTCCCAAATTTTTGTCAAAGTTGAACGTGTGTGATAATGCGTCCGAAATTGTGGTAATCATATCCATCTCAGGAAGGTGTTGTAGAATGGACATGTGACCCAATCGCCTACATGGCTGATCCGTTTCCGAGCAGAGGAGTCTGACCTCACTGCGTATAGCAACCGTTTTAATAAAAGTGGAGGGGAGTAATTTCGATCAGTGCCTCTTGAGAGACATGCTAGCCTCTGAATGCGAAATTTAATTATTGTAGTGTCTGTTCAGCTTATATCCACTATGCAATCGGCGCTATAGCGGTATATAACCAGTGGATTACCTTAGGTTTCAATCCGCAGGTTTTATCGTAGGTGCGTCGTAAGGCCCACAGTACCTTAGTCGCCATAGCAAGTTTGCTTTTGATGTTGGAGTTCCAGTTAAGTTTGTGATCAAGGACAATACCTAGATATTTGACTTCTTCTGAAAATCCAATGTGTGAACCGTTTAGGGAGACCGAGCAAAGTTGTATTTTTCCTCTTTTTGTAACGTGACTAAAGTTGTCTTATTTGGGTTTATCGATAAACCCCCTCTGCTACACCAGTCAGAGATAAATTGAAGTGCAAGCATGCGTTCATAGGCAGAAATTTAGCTTTTATCTGTAACAATAAATACAAAGTCATCGGCGTATCTGATGACTTCATAACCGAGGTTGGTTACGTTGTTGAGTAGGTCGTCGATGACTATCGACAAGAGAAGTGGTGAAAAGACCCTTGTGGACACCCTTTAGCTGCCGATACGGTCACAGAGACCTCTCGATGAAGCTGATATAATATGGCTCTCAAGCATCGCTCTAACCCAATGCTTAGTGGGGTGGTCTACATCTCTCCGGGACAGTGCAGTGGTGATTGAGTTTTAGCCGGTGTTATCAAATGCCCCCTCAATATCGAGGAATATCGAGGAATATCGAGGCTTACAATAAGTCTATGTTCCGCAAACCACAATCTTAGTATATGGACAATGGACATCATGATTTACATCAGAAACTACATTTAAAGGATTAGAAGGAGAATCGGTCCAAGAAGAACACAGAACCTTGAGGTATGCCCAAATTAATATCTATCGTATCGTTAAGAGCGTTATACATTAATATTTTCAGACCTCGATTGGTTAAATAAGATACGAACCAGTTGTGAATAGAGCCACGAAATTCTATGTTCTACAGCTTTTTTAAAAGCAAATTATGACTAACCATATCGAAAGCTTTGGTTATATCAACACAAAGTGCACCACATCATTTTTTGTTCTCTAAACCCTTTTATATTAGGGAGCAGAAGTCCAACAGAGCATCTTCAGTAGAAAACCATGATATAAGACCATACTGTACAGCACTCAAAAAAATCATTTTGATAGGTAACGCAAGATCCTGGTTTTAACAATTTTCCCAAATGCTTTAGATATTGATGGTAATAAGGTGATAGGTCTGTATTTATAGCGATCTTTTTTGCTGCCTTTTTTATAAAGAGATTTGAATTCTTCGGCAAGGATGCCGGAAAGAACACTCAAATTAAAGATGTGAGCTAAAATATTAATTATATTAAATGCAGTCTTTTTTAGCACAATATTAGAAATACCACCTTTTCCACACGAGTTCGTTTATTTGTTTTCAAAATTTCTAATCTAGAACTTGATTCGCAATAAAAACTGTTCCTATTGAAGACCCTAGTTTAAACCTCAACAGCGGTTACAATGAAAGGAAAAATCACTAGCAGAATTTTGATCAACTGTTGCAAGGTATTCATTGAAGGAATTAGCTATTTCTACAGGATCTGTAATATCCCTGTTTTCTATTTGAATGACCAAATTAGTGTGTGACTCTACCGAATTCCTGTTACTTTTTGAACATATTTAAAAGTTTAAAATAATGCCGTACTGTGCGTAACCCCAATAATTTACTATTTTGTTCGGAAAAGTATCAATTTCTTGACTATTTTGAATACACTATCTTTACATGAATACATAATTCGCCTCTAACAAGGCCCTAATTTTTATAATATAATTTTTAACCTAATTGCAGGCATCTTCATCCTTTCGCTGTTCCTTTTCTTCTTTTTCTACTTACGAAATCATGAGGACCGACAATTTACTCGAACAATGTCCTCGTTTTGTTATCCTTTTGCATATATTAAAACATTTACAAACCACAGAATAGATACAACTGTCCGCCTTCCAAACTCAACTTTACATTTAGTTGCCTTCCTTTTCATTGTCCTTTCGTGGTAGAGCACTATAGAAAAGTATCTCTTTAAATATGTATGTACGGAGAGAACTACTTCTTTAAGTTTACATAAGTGAATCACTTCAATTTATATATACATAATTTAAATAAATTAAAATCATATTTTGAGAGGAGAGAAGACATTTATCTGCAGGAGATGGATTTTAAGTGTCCCTATTCTGGTTAAAGGATGTGGTATATAAGAGAATGAGTTTTTGAACTATTAATAGGGCGGAGAGCTCTATTGAATGCAAACCAACTCACCATAGCGAGAATGTCTAAAGCGTAAATAATGGAAGTCTGTTGACAAAGCTTTCGCTCAAGGAGTAAGCAACATAGACACAGAATCTAACTATGCAACTAAAGTCTAAATATAGCTAAGTAGAATGACGATGTTGTTAAATTTAATTTCTTGGTCATATGGACATATGCATATGGACATATCATATCCTTGCAACAAGAATCTAATGGCTAGCAACATCCTTAAGAAATTACCAAGATATAAGAGGGTCCAGTATATCCATGCTTTAATTAATTATAACACCTTGACTTTTAATTTAAACCGTGAAAACCATCGAAAAGGATGAGCCCACGCACTCTGCGTGCAGGATATGTATTCTGCGGTTGACCACAAACCACAAACCCAAAACTCCGGCTATTCCAGTTGTCCGGGTCAAGTTAAACTACGTACGTAATTTGAAACTATAAACCTACGGTATACATATACATAGTACAAACGAAGAAGCATAGCTTCTCTTCTTCTTTGTCCTGTTGTTAACTAGCTAATGGCGCTGATATGTGAATTGTGAATAGTTTTTGCGGTTTACCAAATGCCTAGAATGAACTTTTGTGGCCTTACTTGGAATATCATCGAATCGAAAGTTGCCTTAATAGTTTAAATAATTTCTTTTCTCGCCCTTCACCATCATATGGTGGCATAATAGGGTACGATATTGCAGAAATGCATTGTGCTTAAGGCTTCTGACTGGACTCGTTTCCGAGTAGATCCATTTAATGCAACAGAGACTATTGAAACAAACCCCCTTGAAAAAAAAATGACATAAAGGCCATTCTTTTGATAACTCCCCAATGAATAAAAGCTGTTTTAAGTTGTGCTTAAATATTGTTATGAAAAATGTTCCACATGCGCCACCAGTACTACGAAGAGTGACAATAACGTCTCTGACATCCACGAAGGAAAGTATACCTTCCAGCTTTATCGTTATTTCAAGCACTCGGCGGATGACACCATTGAACGTACAGTGAAATGCAATTCAGCATCGTCAAGTGTGTAAACGGTAGCATGGCTCATGAGATGAGAGATAGCATCGTACATTGTTGTATCTTCGTACAACTGGGTGTTAAAATATATTTAAGTGCATCAAGCTTTTCTTCTTTATGGAAAGAAAGGAAGGAAGTTAATGAAAAGGAAGGGAAACATTCGATGTGAATGATTTCGGACGAGATGAGGTCGTCCCCAATGGTTGGGGTGGTGTCCATCAATATCCTCGTAGATTACATCTTGGGGGCTTTCACCAGAATTGCTTAAAACCGAAGGCGTAAGAGTAGAGAAGGAATTTAAAAAAAACCTGCCCCAAACTGATCCAAGCTATAGACTGTTAGAAAAACAAGAAAATTGGGAGCTGTAGCTTTTAGTTTTCTTGGGGGCAAACACCCCCATTTATTGAGCTTAACTCAAGCTAACTTAATCTAATTTAAGAAGAACGAGAAAGGAAGACGCGATTAAAAAGACGGATTTTTAGGCATGGAGTGTGAATTCACACTTCCCAGGATAAGAGAAATTGGGTGGGGCGGATAGGGGGAGGCGGTAGATAGAAAAGACAAGACGAGGATTTCTTCGTACATTGCGAGGGTTAGTGTTGAGACAGGGTTGTAGAGGGTCGCGCAGTCAAGTACCTGGAAAGAGTCGATGGATGAAAAGAATGTCAGGTACAGTTCATCTTTCCGCCAACGTGTTCATGTTGATCAGTTTAAGACGGTCGAGCAGGAAGAGCACAACATAGGAACCGGCATTGGACGCTCTCGGTTGTAGAAATGTGGGTTTGTTGATAAGGAGAGGCGCATTCAAGTAGGGGCCGGACAAAGGTTATGGAGAGAGATCGGGCAACGTAAGGGTTGGAGAATTCTTTAGACCATCGCTTCACGAAACCGAGTGCAGAATTAGATTTAAGGATTATCTCATCGATGTGTGTTCGAAAATTTAGCTACTTTCTTGGGGTGGTTGTCCTAGGTAGGATTTGAAAGATTCGACTGAATTTGCGTTGGTTGTATTGTAGTTCACAGTAATTCTTTTGTTTCCATGTCATTAAGGTGTTATATTGGAAATGCACACACAGAGTATGAATTTTGAAGTGATCTTGTGCTACGAGTTCAATGCCTTCGTCGGCAGTTTTTGATCATCTCTCATTCACAACTGATGTTGTTGCACAGTTTTCCGTTTAGGAATTGTTCTTGACTATAGACGGACTTGAATTAAAGACCTTCGACTCAACAGTCGGTGAAGATTACCATTGTACCATGACCACGACATATAATTGGCATTTGGAAATATTAAACTCGAAGAAATTTTTGGAACACCAGGTGGAAACATTTTCAAGATCTGATTGAATAAGGGAAGTGTCATGACTGGAGGATATGCTCTTGAAGAACTTGGTGTCGTCGGCATATAGTGAGATGTGGGAATGTTTAATCTCCTTTTCAATATTGTTTATAGTAAGAACGAAAAGAAGTGGATCTAAATGGCTGCCCTGGGGGACGCCGGAGCAAGCTAAAGATGGGTAAGAAAAGGCAGATCTGAAACGTCGATTTTCCAAGTAAGAAGATATCCACTTTAAAGAAATGGGGTCGATGCCAAGGGAAGACAATTTTATGAGTATTAGTCTGTGGGAGGTTTCATCAATAGCTTTATTGAAATCGGTTGAAATATCGTCGACTTCCTTGCCTTTCTCTAAGGCTGAGAGGGTTAAGGACACGAATTCAACAAGATTTGTGGTTGTAGATTTGCATTTGACGAAACCGTGCTGTCTAGTGGAGATTAAAGACTTGCAGCGGAAACTTAGAATTTCGAAAAAAATACTTTCGAAGAGTTTGGGTATATGTGACAGTTAGGCGATGAAGCGGTAGTTGTTAATTCTTCGGACCTTTTGTGTATAGGAGTTATAAATCAGGTTTTCCATAAGCGGGGGAATTCACCTAGAGATAGGGATAAACAGACGATTTTTGAGAGAAAGAGAGAGAGGGTAGAGGAGCATATTTAAGAAATATGACAGGGAGACCGTCAGGTCCAGGAGTGAATTCATCATTAAGTAGATTTAATTTGTTTTTGATGAAATGGGAATTGATTGCTTGAGGAAGAAATGGTTCAAGGGAGAAATTCGGTAAATAATCCAAGTAAGCGGAGTCCGGAACAAAGGAGTCGTCGGTGAAGGATTGTTTAAAAAAGATGGCGAAAAAATTGATTATCATTTTGGGATCATTCGATCTTTGATCATGGAAGGAAAGTGAGGTAGGGTAGCCATCGGATTTTCTTTTGTAGTTAACAAACTTAAAAAAGGACTTAGGATCACTTATAAGATTGGCGTGCGTTTCAGTTGAATAGCGTTGATAGAAAGAGTAGTGAAGGGCGGTGAAGTGTAGATAGCTGCCCAGGTAGTTAGAAAAGTCATTAGGGGATTGAGTACAGGAAGATGCCCATTATCTTGCCCATTATGCCCATTTTCTAATGGTATGATTATTGAAAAAAACTGGTGCACGGTACCGCATGCAGTACAGATTCCTTATGAACAGAGTGAGGAATATTATGTACGAGTTTATAAGGTGTGTGTTAAAAAAAAGGAATTTCGCATTAAAGAACGTAGGGACAATAAGAAAATCTTGTGGAGCACTATGCCTTGATTATGTTTAAATCTTTGTTTTGATGCTTGATTCCTAAGCCCATGTTACATCATCTGTTGTGATTGACTTAACGACCACATCGCAACTCACTGTAGCTTTTGTTTGAAGTTTTGATTTTGCTATAAAAAATAAAAAGCCAGTTCAGAAGGAGAATATTGCTTTCGTTTACTCGCTAATGGAGATTGAGTGATTCCAAACACTTTATTACTTATTTTGACCTCAAATGTTCGACTGGACGCATCAATTGCCAATTGGTGGCGATAAAGAGAACAGTGACTGTGGCATACTATCATCAAGAAGATTCATAGCAAAAAACAATAGTACCTTTGTACTATAATGCGCGACCCTAATCCTTTACAATACTTTAAACATCTCAACCAAACTAGTGACTACTTAGTGATTCACTAAAGGAGGCCTTAGTATGGAAAACATTTGGGGATGACTTAGGCAATTTTCTTAACCTTCTCCGTAAAATGGTCAAAAAGATTCTCAAAAAGATTTGTGTTAACTGATGTAGTTAGAAAAATAAGGCCCTCATTCAACGTCAGCAAAAATCTTTATTCTACAAGGTTATCCAATTTCTAATTCTAAAAGTAAATTTATATAAAATGCATTTATGATTCACATTTTGATGGATTTTGTATTTCGATATCATTCCATTCCATTATGAATAAAATATAAAACCCATCAAACATCATTCCACGCAAATACTTACAGGACTTGGTTCTGACAAGGCAATTTTCGATGATTTTTTGCACATATCGGCCAATAGCCGTGCCCATAACTTGGTGAATACTTTTTAAAGCGTCAAGAGTTTGCAAATTTCGTGCATAAGTAAGATTTTTTGTATAGCCCCTCAAAAGGAAATCTGACGGCGCGTCGTGTTGTACGAGTATGAGATTTGGTACGGACCTATTGAAACGATATATCTTCCACGGTCACAGGTGGGTGCCATACGTATTTGCGCGGTTCTACAATGCATTGCCAATTGCACCATCATCCTTTATCGCCTCTACTTTTTTTGTTAGAGAGTTGACTTTTTAGTCCATAAAATTATAAATATTTTTCTTAATGCAAAAAGGTTCACCATTTTCACTTCAATTGTTTTATTTTTTTAAGTCATTTAGAATTTTCGGACAATAAAAAGACAAGTGGTACAAATATCAAATAACATATGTTTTCGCTGTTTCAAACACAATAGAGCAGAAGTCCGAATATAGGAGCCTAAAAATATTCTGAGCTTGTGATAGCTTTAGAAACTCTCTATTATTGCATTTATTTTTTCTTTGACTGCATTTATGAACATGTGTTTGAAAAGTGCTTTCAATGTAAAACAATATTCCCTTTCATAGCCAATTCTATTTTGTCATAGTCGAAAAAACATGGCCCATCCACCGGATATTACACTCAACGGCTGCAACTAAGTGACACAGCACTTGCACACCCCAAAAATAGTTTAGTTTAGTAAACAGAATTCCTTAGTAAAAAAAATAGAAAGCACCGAATGAAATTGGAAATTAATTTTGGAATCCTTTTTAACCTAATCCACATCTCTTTTTTCCTGTTTTATTTGAACGGAATATTTAATACATGAAAAAAAAATAGCAAGCAAAGTTTGAAGACCCATTTACAAAAAGGTCCTCTGGACAAAAATTCATAATCGATTGTTTGCAGTTGTGTGAAAATATGTCACAAGCGTTATAAGTTTATAAAAAAATAGAGAACAGAGTTTGTAGCCAGAACTAGAGAGACGGGTAATTCGGAAGAGCATAGGCAGCTTTATATCGCATAGTAAACTGGAAAAATATTTTCCGCCATATGGAGTGAACGCATTATTCCATCGGATGTTCATGGACGGTGCAGATAAACGATTCTACGACAAAAAAGCAGCATTTCGGGAAGGCTCCTGATTACGTTCCGAATGCCTTTGTCTACATATTTTTTTCTGAACGATTAAATTACTAATATATTCTATGAATATTGTAGTTGCAACCCTAATAGATGTCAACGAAACACTTCAGCAAAATAAGTCATTTAGTTCGATGAGATAAAGTTGCTATGAGATAAAAAACTTAAATTGATTGTAAAGTGATTGGATATCTTTTCCATACATTTTCAATTTTATTTAAACAGATTTTCCCATAAAATTCCCAACAAAAAATAAAATCTTTACCTCATTTAAAGCGATTACACATTCTATATAGAACCAACACCCATTTTGATCGCCGAGTCTGCCAGACTATGGGGAAGAGTAAGGTGCACGTCGCGTGCTCCGATGCATGATAGTTGGTGATGGGATAGGTAATGGGGCATGAAAATGAAATGGATTTGCCATGAAATCAATAGTGCAATAGCAATCGGATTTTTTTCTTTTTAAGCCGGAATTGAATTTGAAATTGGACTTGGAATGCTGTAGTTAGTGTCTGCTTTCATTACTTAAAATCGATTTCGTCTAGGACATACACCAACAGAACTCTTCAATAAATTTGATTAAAGGATTCTAAATAGAATTGAAAAGGCGAACTGGTATAGATGGTGCCGGCTATTAATAAGATAATAAAAAAAAAGTATTTTTTGTATATCGGCCTCTTTATCATCCCAAATTTGTGAGATTTACTATCTAGCGGGCTTCAAATTGCCACGATATAAAGGGTGCAATAAGGTCTCAACAGGGTCTAGGCGATGTTAACTCCTCGCTTTCTATAGATTTTCTTATGTAGCCTTCCAGGAAGTTGGATTACCTTCTGTTCACTTTCACTTTTCTCATGATTTTGCACATTATTCGACACCAGTTTGTAATGGCCATATGTACTTTTGTTTTTGTCATCAGTACATTGATAGGCAAACGACTATTAATGTAAATGCAGCCAAGAAGAGAGATAACGAAGTATGAACACTTTACAGAAACGAGTTTCCAAGGAGGCAATTGAAAAATAATGCCTTCTTTCGGAGAACAAAATAACTCCTTAGAGGCAACGCAGAAGCATTCTGTTTGCTATCTCGGGTCTCGGATGTCGGAAGCTTAACTCAATGAAAAATGTAGAAGTAGATTCACATACGAACGATATAACATCGGCCTGTTAATTTTTTTAATTCCTAGTCAGGAATGCCACAGAGGATATTGTTAGTACCCCTCGAAGGAGGGATATGCTTGAAGAAATACAATTTGGGACTCTTCGTTGTCGGGATTCGAGCTGTAGCAAATAAGTTAAAAGCCAACACACCACTCACTGGTCCAGGTATTGTTTATATTTATATCTACTATCGAAAAGAATTTTGTCAAAGAGTACTTAAAATGACGACGTACAATTCGAAGGTCAATGTTTTGTGAAAGCAAGTTTATATTTAGATTCTTCATTCTTTCATAATTACAGAAACGATTTTTTTCTGGGGAAAAAGCCTTTCTTTACAATATGATCTAAAAAGTGATCAAAATTTATCAATTTGACGTCGTTCACAACAACTTGGTTCTTGTCTGTGTGTGGACAATTTTACAAAGAACTTGGTTTGAGGCTCTTCCTGGTTTTGAAGTCTATTGACCGTCGTTTACGTCGAGTTTGGGTAAATGTGCCCTAAGTCACTGGGCATGGCATCCGCTGTTACATCGAAAAGAAAAGGAGAAGAGCAGTTAGCGGAATAGTCGCATTTGGGGCAAAGATAATAGCATATGACATAATTGAAACTCCACGGCGAAGTCGACTGGTCGACGGATCCTGTTTTTTTTTCCAAAATAAGGCTTGTCATCCGTTTACGGCTTTGTTAGATGGCCATGACTAATTACTATTTCGCTTCACGGTTGAATAGCATGTGGATGTAGAAGAGATATGGCGGCTCAAGCATAATGGCGCTACTTGTCATTCAGCAAATCTAAACTAACTTATTGAAGGAACCAATCGAAGAATGCATAATTTTTTCTTTTAGGCATATCAAAAATCGTTAGTCTACGCTTACAAGCAACCAACAATTCAAACCAAGCCATAAGAAACCAACATTACTCAAAAGTGGTCGAAAACTGTGACTGTCCGTTGTTATTCATCGGACCAAGTCGTAATTAATTAATTAATGAAATTTAATATTTTTTGTTCAAAATCAAAGTTCGTACTGATTTTAAAAATCCAATATGTCTTGCTCGAATTTTAAAAGCTTTTCGAGGGATTGGGAACCGTAGGCGGTACCATATTTTTCACATGTTCAATTATCCTGTGTTAATGTTGTTGCAAAATTTGTCGAAATTTCAGGATTGGCGATCTCGTGTTTTTGTTAAATCATAGGACAAAAAGTCAGTATCATACCTTCGCGGAACGAAATGAGTCGCTTTAGGCTTGAACAACGTTGGGAAATATTGAAAACTTATTTCCAAAGTGAGTGCTGTGTAGCCCAAACAGTGCGTTTTTTAAAAAGAAGTTTTGGCCGAAATGAAACAGCCGCCGCTACTGCTGTACGCAAGTTTGTGCAAAAAGTTTGGTTTGCTGGACTGGTATGCTAGTGGACAACATTCAGGGTTCCCGTCGTCGTACGGTGCGCACAGATGGGAATATCCCTGCGATGGCCGAGATTGTGCGACTCAATTCACGAACATCAACTCGCCATCGATCTCAACATTTTGCGAACTAGCCTGAGGAAAATACAAGGTCCAATTGACTCAGCAATTGAAGGCACATGACCATCGGCTTCGTTATTGCTTCGCAGATGGGTCTTAGAGCAGCTTGAATTGGACAACGATTTTGGGAGAAAAATCATCTATTCTGATGAGGCGCATTTTCATCTCGGCGGCTACGTTAACAAACGCGGCGCGGATTGTGGAGTGGTGGCATTATTAGGCCATTTTTCTTCGAAAATGAGGCAGAGAACAACATTTCGGTCAACGGTGGGCATTACAGAGCCATGTTAATCGACTTTTTTTTGTGTAAAATAAAACAAGACTAACATTTTGAGCATAAGGAAAAAAAATACGACAAAATCTTTAGTTAGCTAAAAAGGAAAACCTTAATTTAGTTTAAGTATACTCGTATGCAACGCGCGTGATAAAGGGCGTTTTTAAAGCAGTGTGGCATACAGGTAGCCTGTGGCAATGGAATGGTAAAGAACTAATCAGAACTATTGCATGAGCAGCTTGAAGAAAAAAGAGATTTTTATGGCAGTTCTGATTGGTTAAATTGATTTAAATCACATTGTGTGAGGAAACTTTCATCCGATCATATACGTATCCTACGAAAAAGCAGTGGTCAGTGGTCATATTTTGAATAATATAGTATTTCAATTTCACTTTACAATTTTTCGATAAAAAAACGATCCAAACTAATTCTTAACTCCTTCAGCCACTACTGCCATATTTTATTCATTTCTCCCGTGGTTAAGAAAGCCTTGATACAGAATTTCGTTCTTAGCTAGTACGGGAGTCAAAAACCTATCTGTCAGCTGAATGATTTACTCTCTGAGTTCAATTCTGTTAAATCCCATGATCTCCTGTCTCGCGATAAAACTATTTTTTCAACAGTCGTGTGGCATGTGGCATGTGACACCATGCTGCTTAAAACAACGTCTTCGTTCAATGTCAAGTAAAAAATTCAGTCAACAATAATCGGTTACGCAGTCTATCCCCTCTAACCGACAAATATTTTTCACAGAAATAAGGCCCGATGACAAGGTCATCGAAAAACTGGACAAAGCTCTCACTCGTAATGGATAGCGAGGTTGGTCCACAATCTTTTTTGGATTTTAGGAGAGATTGCTTACAACCTCAGAAAAATGGAAATAAGCCTTATTAATAGGTGTAGAAAATCATGATCTTATTCATTAACTTCCAGCACTCAATCAGCGAAAGACCGGCATTGCGCATGATCTAGTGTAGTGTTGGGTAGGACACGCATTTTTATTGAGTTTGTATGAGGTACTCATTTGGGAGAGTGAAATGGTACATTGTCCCACCTCATTTGAGGTATTTAGATCTTGTCACATGTTCCATTGATAGCTTGTAATACTAATGCAAAAGTCGTGAGGTGCCTCTGAATATGACAAGAATTGAAGTGGGACAAATAATTTTTTTGAGGTGTTGGGATATTTTTGCACTGGTATATGGGACATGAGGACGTGAGGTGCCTCTGACTATGACAAGAATTGAAGTGGGAAAAATATTTTTTTTGAGGTGTTGGGACATTTTTGTAGTGATGTATGGGACGTTTGTAGTGCATCTTGTATGAGTAACGCAACACTAGTCTAGTACAAAATGCGCTGCTAAATGGTTGTGGGTATGCTTAATTCCTGTTATCCCACTGTATGTATGCGAATCGACTAACACTTTAGTTAGGAGCGGAAAAATGTGATTTTTCTGAATACAACCGAAGAAAGTGAAAAAGAAACAAAGGGTTGTAGAACAAAATAAAACACCGAACTCACGTTATAAATTTTATTTGAATATTCTTTTGCTTGGGTGGCTATCCAACATTAAAGTGTCGAACCTATCGATCTGCACTTACCATCAGCGCTCGCTGGATAGATCAGGGCGTGTGTGTGATAAGCAAGTGTTGTGCGCATGTACAACATTCTGAGTGATTATGACGTCATTAAAGGTTTGAAGTTTTGAATTTAAGCCAACAGAAAATTGGGCTGATGGTAATTGCGGTGGCGCGATGATGGTTCGACACTGGATGACTGTACGATGACCATTAATAATTATTTGTACACAAAATAATATGATAGTTTGTTATTTATTTTGCTTGTTAGTTTAAATTAAGTTAGTTAGTACATGTATAAAATGCATATCGTTTTTTTTATATCGTAATCACGAACAGCCACAATGAACGTACGTAACTGAACTTTCAGTAATGCTCTCAGCTACGGTGGCGATATTTCCAACTTATCTTGCGAAACGAACACAAGTTGGAGTCTTCATATCATTAAATTTGCTATAGTTATTAGCTGAACTCTATGACATATTTCGAAATTGTTGTAGTGAAGTTTCTTACTTAAACATATTATGTGAAATTAATTTAAACAACCATTAGTTTTCAAATGACACCATTTATTGGACTATCGTTAGTTTCGAAGATATCGAACTTGCGGTAAAACAATACATGGCTTTGCACCAATATAATGAATTTATTTAAACTTTATTGCCGGTTTATAGTCACAGCTTTATTGATTTTAAAAAGCAACAGTCTCGGTGCATTTCTATGCAGCTAATTGCTTCGGGGTTCCAAAAGTTTTTCGCGGATCGTTGGTAGCGTTGGTATAAGTGTATAATATCTAATGAACGGAGTAGCATTGATGTAGGCGAATTCATAAAATTATTGCCAAAATCTAAAATTCTATTTATTTTTTTAAAAAAATGAGACAAATAGAACTCAAATTCAAAACAGTTCTTTAGATTTCATAAAATCAAATTTATAATCTTAACGAGTTGGGTTTGTTTAAGAAGTCGTTTCTTGAAAAAAAAAAAGTTTAAAGCTTCTCTGACTTAAGAATTACAATCCTTCACAAAATAAAGTTTTGATCAATTGCAGAGCCAAAAAAGAACTTAAAAATGTTGACATTCCAGTTAGTTCTAAGGACACCTAGATGACTACCAATATTTTTAAGTAATGGTTTCATAAGATATTTGATGGCGTTGCAACGAGCTTTCTGGGTCGGAGTATACTCGGCCAGGATATGTCACATACATTTGCTTTGTGACACCGATAGACGTGCTAGTGGTTTTCGCACTACGCTGTCCCTCTGGGTTGAGACCCGTTCGGAACACTCGGTCGTAGCGGCGCCTTGTCACCTCATAGCTGTCGCGTTGACTGCACCCAGTCAGTCTCCTTATGGGTGAGATTCCGAGTCCGGATCCCGACTGGTGATCGGTTGCCAGGAACAATGTGAAGACGAGCCCGAGTTGAGGCCTTAGTTGTTGTCGGCTATTACGCCTGGTAAGGCCCTTCCGGGCTAAAACCCAAATCGGGGGATCGGGGGACTGACCCTACGGTATTTGCCTAGGCAGTACATCCTAATAGGGGTTGGTCGGTCTCGTTAAAACCCGAGTCGAAGAATCGATTTCGTCCTATTTGTCCCCACTCACCGTCTTCGCCCCAATTAATGTCGACCACACGCTCGTCCCTCCCTTGTAGGTGACGTAGTCGAAAGGGTTTTATTATTATTATTTATTATTTCTTGATTATTTCGATATTTGGTTTCCTTCTCTACGCTATTATCTTGGTTGCCTCCTTGATTGTTGTTGTTGTCTGCTCAGTCCTTGTCACTGCTTGTCACTGCTCCTCACTGCTTTTCAGTGCTTTTCAATGCTTGCCCTTCTAACAACTGCCTCGGCCTTTTATAGGGCCAGGCCGAACGGCGCCTTTACAGTCGTCGCTGACATTTCGCCTGTTTACGGGATCTGTCAACGGTGACGGCTGTCTAAGCTGTTTGTCTTTGGTGTCTTTGACCTGACTGGCAAATTGCTAAAGTGAATGTTGTTATGATTTTTTTTGTGTGCTTTTTGTTTGATAGTTTTGTGTTTATTTAATTTGTGATCTTGTGTTTGGTTGTTTTGTGTTTCGTGGTTATTTTATACTTATGTGTGTTACTTGTTTCTGTTTTGTTGAGTATGTTTATTTTATTTTTTTGTTTACTTTCGCTTATGTTCGGTTGGACTCGGGTAAAGTCGCGCCCTTCCTGACGGTCTTTTTCTCCCTGGTTTTCCACTCACTATTCTTTAGACTGTTCGTCTATTGTCCATTCATTCTTCATGAACTGAGTTCTACGAGCAGAACTATACAAGATTATATAGTTTTCTCTATTCGCTTGTTTCTTCGTCCTGTTTTCCACAGATTCCACAGATTCTCCCAAATTTCTAAAGCCACAATAGTAGTCTGCGATTATTTTCATGTTGTCAGTCTCTTTAATAGAATATTTGAAAACTCCTCGTAAGAAGTATTCGTCGATAATCGTTGCATTGTGTTTGCTCACGCTTTGTAAAACCCAGAGTGATGACAGAGATTTTCCTTTCCTCGGGGATAGTTTCATTGTTTCACACAGGTATTATGAGCCCATGTAACTTCTCTGTTATTTCATTGTTATTCTTTAGCCGATGGATTGCTTTCTTCATTTCCTCGATGGTTGGCACTTCTATGTACCTGAATTTCTGCTGTGTAGATGACGCCGTTTTACAATTATACTTCCTCTCCATGTGCATTAGGCAGTTTAATGAAATATCTCCTCCATTGGGCTCCATTTCGTTCTCCGAAACGAACTGTGTATTTATTCCGCGTATTTTTTTCCGCTTTTCATTCAAAACAAATTCAGACTTAAAGTCTCTCTTTTCAGACTATATCCCAAACTTATTTAACAACCAGCTTGTATCTTTTGAATTGAACTCCACTTCCGATACCCAACGTCATGGCAGATATATTTTCACATATTCACTGAGTAAAGTTTCATGCACGCACATTAAATGCAGCTTCACTTCCCTGTCCTTTTTGTTAAACATCATAACCTACTGCCATAAAGCGGATATAGTCCACGAAGTAAGACCAAATTTTTTTTTCGCACATAACTGATTGATGCCTTCCTGACGACAAAGTTATATTCGAAACATCACCTCCAGAGCAACTTATATAAGCGCCCAAAAGGATAATTAAAATGATCCTTAAATTCAGTTCAGAAACAAACACAATGAATTTTATTAAAAACCATTTCCCTCATATTGCCCGTAATAAAGAGAAAATTATTTAATCCTGCTCCATCGGTCATAAATAAAAAGCGAAATCACTCATCGCTGACAGAATGTGCAATTAATGTTACTCCTTTCAGTAACTATGGAGATACAGAATCATACCCCAACCGTTGGGAAGGTTATAATGTATCTTTTGAAAATTCAACTCGTACATGCAGGATTTATGACGCCACCTTTAAAAAGGTAATAAATTCATTCCGGTAAGGGAAATTGTAAAAAATGGTTTACCGACTATACATTATGTGTGGTGGTTCTCAGGAGTCATTGTCGGTCTATCTCTTACATCGTGATATAGAAAAGAAGGAGGTTCTAACGACTTTTTGACTCAGACTAAGAATTACATGAGTCACAACTTATGTTCCCGTGCCCTTTAGTCTCTCTCGGGATTGACCACAGATTGCTTTACACAACAACCATGGGATGGAAGGTTAACCGCTCGGGAAAACAACACACATAGTTTGAAGCTCTCCATATGCCGTACTAAAATATATGCAAATCTAGGAGGATCCCTAAAGGTTCATATGAAAAATCAATGAAAGGCCAATGCCCTATACTATTAGCCAAATTTTCCATTCGCACTTGTTTGTGGAGCAGCAGTGGAAGCAGCAGTAATCACATCAACGCAAGCTGCAACGTATCCTCGATAGAGATTCAAAGCACGTACAGTGGCTTCCACGTTGAATTAGGGATATGCCGATGGTGAGCTAGCGCTCCCTTGGATTTTATTCATCGGTACCAAGCCGTGTCTAGGAACCTCTTCCTAAAGATGGATTGAATTTATTATTGATAGATTGCTGTTGGATAGTGACCTGCATTGTAACTACCGGGCTGAAGGAGTCATGCTGCTCACGATGCTCTACGGTTTGACTGGTGGTAGGAAAAGACTTTACCGTTTGCTTCCATAAATGAATGGACCAAAGGTGCATCAGCTAATTTGAATAGAGATTGAAAATTCTGGAATGAAAATTGGTTCCGGGATGTATACGAACGGGTGTGTTAATGGAAACGGATGCGTTAATGGAATTGGATGCAAAATACTCGAAAACGAATTGATTACCCACGAAAATATGACAGTTTGTGGGCTGTAGATGAACAGGAGAGATGGAGAATGATATGGTGTGACATGTGGACATATTTTCGGATTATACTGGATATGATGGCTGTCCGAAAGGAGACAGGGTTTTGTGAAGTTTGACAATTAGCTGAAAAGAGAATCTGACATCTAACATGATGTCGGCAAGCAACAGTATAACTATCTGTGCACGTATGACCCGTTTTGGTTATGGGTCATTTCGATCTGTCGAAAAGACTGGGAAGTAACATATGCACGAAAGCTTATAATATAGACAGACTCAAAACACGATAAACCAGTTGTCAAATAAATAGTCATTAAGGCAGTGTACAATCAGGTTTTCCACTCATGAATAGATGGTGGATGAACCCGATGATGGTAGGAATAAAGGATAGAGCAGTTTATGACAGTGACAACCACCATTTGTTGCGGTCGTATGAGATCTAATGTGGGAAATGGACTGTCATTGTTTTATGTCCCAGCTGCTGGAGCGACAATTTGTCGTTTTTTTTCCTCTATTGCCCCTGCATTGGCATTGTTCAAGCAGTGCGGTCTGCATGTCCTGCATAGCAGATGACGTGCTTTCGACTTTATATAGTGCGGTCATCAGTTGAATTGTGAACGAAACACAATCGATTGCTTCATCCTTTATCCTTTTGATTTTGAAATTAGGTTTTGTCGTTGAACTATGACACAACAGTTGACTTCTAACCACAAATACAAAGTGATAATGAGTCTACAAAATACTTTAATGAAACTGAATCTAAAGAATCATTTATTCTATTCACTCGACGTTTGATGCTTCCTTTCACTCGATTCTCGGAGAAAGGAATGGAGTCGGTAATGCAAAGTTTCTAAAAGGGCGACTATGCACCAGTGACTAATTTCAACGCTGCAAGAAGAAACGTAGAGTAATGCAAGCAAGCAGGTCACTTAGGAATTGAATCAACCAACCAAGCCATTGCCTTAAGTGCTGAGCTCATTCCCTCGGCAAAGGAAACGATTCAGTGAACAATTAAAAGTATTTCGCTTTGTAAAGTTACAGTCCTTCATTGCATTAGTTGCTATGTGGCGATGTTAAGTGGAGCACGGTACCGGGACTGTTTGCTAAAACAAACAGGTAGAATGCTGCGTTGAAAGAAGACAAAGTGGTTTAGGTGGGGCTGCAAGCAATACCGGAGGTAACACCAACGCGATTTAGAATTCTCTTTTCAAAATTACCTTTGACACCGGATGACTGTGGCAAAGTCTCTCCTTGAGTGCACTAGAGTATGAGTTAGGATTCATATTGAGCCGTTGCTTGAACATTTTTAGGGTGTTTCTCTGGATAGGCAATATATATAAGACGAACTTTTCCATCCTCCACTTCAACGATATTTGATTGCCCATTAATGGCTAGATTGGAAAACAAAAAGGTCAGCATTGACCCTGAATCAACACTCCCTCCAGTCACCTATCATTTAATATTCCTAGCAGCCTTCCCTGACTATTCACTCTCACTTCCCGTGTGGCACATTGATTGAAACATAAAATAAATCATGGCATTCCTCGGAACCGGAAAAGGCCTAGGGCTTCCTTCCACCGGTTTGTACGACTACCACATCGGAACTTCGCAGGCCAACGTACGGATTACTGATTCACAAAATAAAACAAAATGACACCAGAGGGTGTACGTGCATGGCATATCAACTCCCGATGGAAATCACCGTCATGGGGGAGTGGACAATCCTGGTGAAAATCCTTTTTTTTTTTCTGTTTTTGTTCTATTCTCCTTCATTGGACTTTCGCTTAACAGTGTTGCTCTAGCATCGCCTTCCCCGGAGGGAAGAAAAAAAAAGAGGAAAAACGAATGCCATCATTGCGCTGTGGTGATAAGGACTGGCAAAGAAACGGATACCTTTGACCTTAATCTCTTTGACAGTTTAAAGTGACCTTTGCTCCGGTAGCATTTCAGATTCTACGACAGCGCGAGAGTCCGATAAAATGGAGGAAAATTAATTCATTTATTATCTGCTCAATGTATTTACCCCCCTTCGCTGCGTGGCAGCAGTGGGAATTCCTTCTGAAGTGGATTAGAAATTTATTATGAATGGCCCATAATTGCTCTGGACTTGTTACCTCTTGAATTCATTAGAGGACTTGGGATCCAATGCGAATTTCGGTGCTTTTTCGAGCATTTTAGCTTTTTCTAGCTTTCCCATTGTAGAGCAAGCCCACTTTAATTGATATGGATTAAGAATTAATTATTTGAGAGCACAGGCTAGGTCCCCAAGCCCTGTTCTTCTACTACTGTTGTGGTGTTGAACAAATATTAGATCGATTAGAAGTAAGTTCAAAAGGTAACAGGAAAATTCGAAAGTTGTTGGTTGGTTAAGCGAATCGGATTTATATTCGCTCGGTCTTATTATTTTAGTCTGGTGTCAGCTGTCGAGGACGTTACAAATGTTGTGGCACTATTAGCAATTTTGATTTAGATATGAACTGGGTCGAAAAATTTGATTGCAGTACCTCAGTAAGCCATCGCAGCAGAAAATGCCGAAAAAGTATGATATGCGAACGTCAAATCCCCAATGATAAGAAGTCGGTAATGATGTCAACAACGACATAGTTCCACTGAGACGTGTAATGGAAACGAGGGATCACGTATATGATATGGAAAATTGCCAAAATACTCTCGGAAGGCTTTTAAGGGAATGTATTCAAAAAATGTGATTAATCTAATATAACTATGGGAATTTGAGGTTTTTTTTTAATTTGGAGCCAGCCATTCCTCTTTGCGAAAGTTGGAAAAACTCGTTATCTATCCCAACAAGTGGTAGCCAGGTTTCTGGATAACACGCGTTCTTAGGTGGTTTTAAACGACCGGAGGAATTTGTGGTCGTATACAAATACGAATTGCCGTCGTATTGCAATATTTTTTGGCCACTGTTCTTTCAGTGCCCGATAGAGCAAGATAAGTTAAGTACGATAGCGGGCACTGACGGTTTCATCCGATTGCAACAACTCATAATATACCAGTTGATTCCACCTAATTCAAAGCATGAGCTGAAATCCGTGGATGTTTGGTTTGGCTGTTGGTGCTGATCAGAGTCGCGACAATTTCTCCCACTTTGGATTCTAATCAAGGATCCACTTTTGATCGTCATTTATTATACAGGGTGTCCCACGAGCAGTGTGCCAAAAAGCTAGAGCGTGTAGGTCTGGTCAAGACAAGAAAAAAATCGTATGGGAGGGGGGGGTCTATTTCCCCTCATTTAGCCGGGAGGGGCAATTTTCTAAAAAATTGACTTAATTTGGAAAAAAAAATATTAAAAATCAACAGTTACATCCACAATGCCGTGATATACCTTTTTGTAAAGCCAGAAACCTCTTCTTTCATACTGATTTTAAACGAAGCTGTTTTAAGGAGCAGTTTTTGAGAAATTAATTTTCAAACTCAAAATTTTGGAAAAAAATTGAAAGAAAAAATGTTGGAACTATTTTTTTTCAAAATTGTATGTGATTAAGTAGTATTTTTTTTTCAAAAATTCAATGCTCTCATTAGTTTTTAGTTAAAAACAGAAAACCGGATGCAAAAATGTCTTGTAGTTTTTGAGAAATTAAAAAAAAACCCGAACCATTTTTTTCTAAGAAAAACCTTTTTTTTGGTTTTAACGCGGCTGGACTTGTAAGTAAATTAATGTATGAAACATTGACCTCTTTTTTATTATTTTTAAAAAATTCGGAGTTTTATGAGGATACAATAAAGTGATACAGTATTGGAATAACCCTAGATTAATTCTTTTTTTTCATTGATAACGCCTGAAAACTGACCTGCGAATTTCGTCTGGGTCCGCCCGCCGCCGATGGGTTCTACCCGAATTTTGGATTTGGTCCGACGCAATCCCTCCCTTAGTACAAGGAGGATGGCTATTATGCTTGGAGTGCCCAAATCTAGAGTATGGAGAGTGCTTCATACCGAAAACTTACACCCGTACCATTTTAGGCCAGTTCAGGGACTCACCTCAAACGACAAGTTTTTGAGAGCAGAATTTTGTCGATCATTACTGCTTCGAGATGAAACTGAACGAAACTATTTTGCAAGGATATTCTGTACGGATGAAGCACAGTTTACGAGAGATGAGGTTACTAACTTCCACAATTTGCATCATTGGAATAGCACCAATCCACGCAACAAGAAACAAAATAAATCACAACACCGCTTTAGCTGTAATGTTTGGCTTGGTATTGTTGGACAAACTGTAATCGGGCCCCGGTTTTTGAATGCCGTTATTAATGGAGAATCATACCTGCAATTCCTACGAGAAATTTTGCCCGATTTGATGGACAACGTTCCTTTGGCCATAGCAGATAATTTAATCTACCAGCAAAATGGAGCACCAGCACACTACAGTTTACGGGACACTACAACTGGCTGGATGATCATTTTAGTGACCGTTGGTTCGGAAGAAGGGGCCCCACGGAATGGCCACCTAGATCACCAGATTTAACTCCTCTAGATTTTTATGTGTGGGGATTCAGGAAGAATTATGTTTACGAAGTGGAAATAGTATCTTTGGAACAACTGCAAGAACGGATTGAAGTCGCTGGAGTCAAATTGCAGGAAAATTTGTCAAGCATAGATATGTGCAGCCATTAGGAGAAGAAGGAGATATAATCTTTGCCTCTAAAAAAAGGGGATCATATTGAAAATAAAACTCCGAAGTTTTTAAAAATAATAAAAAAGAGGTCAATGTTTCATACATTAATTTGTCTACAAGTCCAGCCGCGTCAAAACCAAAAAAAAGGTTCTTCTTAGAAAAAAATGGTTCGGGTTTTTTTTAAATTTCTCAAAAACTACAAGACATTTTTGCATCCGGTTTTCTGTTTTTAACTAAAAACTAATAAGAGTATTGAATTTTTGAAAAAAAATTAGTACTTAATTACATACAATTTCGAAAAAAAATAGTTCGAAATTTTTTTTTTTTATTTTTTTTTGCAAAATTTTGAGTTTGAAAATTAATTTCTCAAAAACTGTTCCTTAAAGCAGCTTTGCTTAAAAACAGGATGAAAGAAGAGGTTTCTGGCTTTACAAAAAAATATACCACTGTATTGTGGATGTAACTGTTGATTTTTAATATATTTTTTTCCAAATTAAGTCAGTTTTTTAGAAAATTGCCCCTCCCGGCTAAACGGGGGGGAATAGACCCCCCCCTCCCATACGATTTTTTTCTTGTCTCGACCAGACCTACGCGCTCTAGCTTTTTGGCACACTGCTCGTGGGACACCCTGTATAATGTGGAAAACTCTTCCTTCCAGTTCGTTCGTGAGAAAGCTCATAACTCATATGGCACGCAAATTCCTTACTTTTGAACCATTCCCAAGGCTTTTGAAGGATGAAACATACGAGGGTGGTCCGATAAGTACTTAGCCTTACCGCCAGGTGGCGCCAGTATCGCAAGAGCATTTTACTATCGTGTAGTACATTCTGGTAGACGGCTACTGTCGAAAGTTTTGTTTTGACCGCGTGTGGAAGCGGGAGTGTTCGCGGATTTTAGAAAAATGGAAAAAGAGTGGTCGATGATTCGATTCTTGTTTTTGGAAGGGAAATCGCGCAGCGAAATCAAAGAGCGTTTGGATGCTGTGTACGGTGACTCTTCTCCTTCGATGGCGACCATCAAAACTTGGTTTAACGAGTTTCAACGTGGTCGCACGTCGGTTTTTGATGAGCCACGTCCAGGTGCCCCGAAAACGGCTACCACGGAGGATAACGTGACAAAAATCCACGATCTCGTATTGGCAGACTGCCGATTGAAGGTGCGCGAGATAGCTGAGACAGTAGGCATTTCAAAAGATCGCATGGGTCATATCCTGAACGAAATGTTGGGCATGAGAAAGCTGTCGGCGTGATGGGTGCCGCGTTTGCTCACTTCGGACAACAAGCGCAACAGTGAGACCACTTCAGAGCAGTGTTTGATGCTGTTTAAGCGCAATCCGAAGGAGTTTCTGCGTCGTTTCGTGACAGTCGACGAAACATGGATCCACTGGTACACACCAGAGACTAAGGAACAGTCGAAACAGTGGACTTCACCCGGCGAACGTGCTACGAAGAAGGCGAAGACTGTCCCATCGGCCGGAAAGGTGATGGCCACCGTTTTCTGGGATTCACAAGGTGTGGTCCACATCGACTACCTGGAGAAGGGCAAAACAGTCACAGTACTATGCCAAATTATTGGGCCGATTCGACGCCGAATTGAAGAAAAATCGGCCCCACTTGGGGGGAAAAAAAAAGTGCTCTTCCATCATGATAACGCACCAGCTCACACCTCCGCCCTCGCCACGGCCAAATTGGTCGAATTGGGCTACGAACTGCTGCCCCATCCACCGTATTCTCCGGATTTGGCCCCGTGCGACTTCTTTTTGTTTCCAAACTTGGAAAAGTCACTCGCCGGGCATCAATTTCAGTCGAATGAAGAGGTCATCGCCACCACAGAGGCCTACTTTGCAGACCTCGAGAAAACGTATTTTTCAGACGGGTTAAAGAAGTTGGAGCATCGCTGGGTCAAGTGTATCGAGCCAAAAGGAGACTTTATTGAAAAATAGATCGCCATTTCTCAAACAATTTTTGTTTTTCTCTTGTTGGCTAAGTACCCTCGCAGATTATTAAGTGCCAATGAATCGTCTTTAAATTTTTCCATCGGTCCAGAACGTTTTTTTACCAATTGAAATCAACACTTTTATTGCATTATAACTATTTGCGACACGTTCGTTCACTGATATAAGCTTCGGCGTCATATCTATAGTCATTTTAAATGTTCGACTCCTATTTTGTGGGAAGAAAATAGAAGAGTGAAAGTAAAAATTCCAAACAATATTAGCCAGGAGAAACATCTTAAAAGTGGTGTTCCACAAGGTTCTATATTAAGACCCTTACTTTAACATATGTACGAATATCAAAATCTGGTCGTTTTTCAAAGTAGCAGTGGTAGCAGTGGTAGTAGTAGCAGTAGAATAAATAAATAAATAAATAAATAAATAAATAAATAAAAATATCATGTGCATTATCAGACCGACAGATGTATTAAAACCAAAATCTACGTAAAGTGCCATAAAATAATGCAGATAAAGTAAACCGTTTATAAAGACGAGGGCTGTGTTGTTTTTATTGACTAAGTACAACTTCCAAAATATATTGGTGCAGTGTTTCTTCAAACGGATCTTCGGAAAGATGCTTTTCCCCACTTGAGTTTTTATATCAGCTAGTCTTGTCTAGTTTTCATTGGTAGAATCGTACTTCAGTTATGGAATGGTGGCGTCGTTATATAAAACACCAACCTACTTTTAGGAGTTACAAAAAATGCAAGACCGAATTGTAAACATTTGATTGAGAGAAAAAACACATTTCTTCGAACTTAGCTTCTATAAACAACACTACGTGCACTACAAATGAATAATAGGTCATGAAGTCGACACGAGGAGTTTATTGTTTAGTTCAAATATTAAGATCCAATAACTTTTATGGCAAACAACAATCGTCTGTGACTTATCCAAATGCTTTCAGACGTCTTCCGAGAGAACTATTGAATATCACTGCAGGTGGTTTAAGGAAGAAATGATTGAAGAACTGACTAATATATCAGTAATAAGGTCTTCTTAAAGTATTGGAATATTTAATTTACTTAAAATGTCTCTATCCTCTCAAGAATATTTAAGAAAACTGCGAATTCTATTTTGGAGTTCACAACTCATTGACTCATTTGAAACTGGAAGTAGAATATCTTACATCGATGATGGTATTGTGTTTCCTAATTAAAACTGTCATAAACTATTTTAAAAATTGGTTTCGACTTTTTGACATCGATATGGTGTAAGACAAATCTGGTGGGGTTCCACGAGGGTGAGAACTAGGACCCTTACTAACTTACTTTCTGAGATAGCGCTACAGTTCGGGGTGAGCCAAGACCTCAACCAACAAGCCTCTCCAGCCTGCACGATCTTTAGCCAGCTGCCGCCAGTGCCGCACGCCCAGTTGGTTGAGGTCCCTTTACACCTGTGCGCGCCACCTTAGATGCGGTCGTCCTCTGCTGCGTCGTCCCTCGGGAATGGAGTCGAAGTCGGGCCGGAGCGGAGATGTCCATTCGCTCTACCTGGCCCAGCCATCTTAGACGTTGGATCCGTAGACGTCTAAGGTTTTTTAAAGGGATACCTTAGAGAGAGGGCTCTACTACTCAATAGCCTCTTGAGCCCAAAGAAGCAGTGGTTGGCAAGAGTTATTCTGCGTTCCAAAAATAGCTGCCGAAGGTGACGTTCTGAGCAAGACGTCGGTGCTGCGCGTCTTTCTTTGATGACATACTTGGCCTTGCCCGGATTTACCCTTAGCCCCACTTTAGCCGCTTCTGCTACAAAGCTTGCAAACGCCTCATTGACGTCTCGCTTTGTCCGTCCAATAACGTCAATGTCATCTGAGTAGGCAAGCTATTGTGTAAACTTGAAGAAGATCGCACTTCTTATATTGGCCGCAGAGCCCGCACACTATTTACAAGTATGATGTTAAAGAAATCACATGACAAGGCGTCACCCTATCTAAATGTTTTTTTAACATCGAAGGTACGAATAGAGCAGCGAGAATTTGCCATAGTCTTCCTGCACAGTCTGACGAGTTTAGCAGGGATGTTAAAACATGACATGGCTCTGTATAGCTCGTCTCTATAAACACTGTCATATGCGGCTTTAAAGTCGACAAAGAAGTGGTGCGTATCGACCTGAAATTCATGGGTCTTCTCCAAGATCTGCCGTTGTGTAAATATTTGGTCTTTTCCTGGCCTGAAACCACACTGGTAGGAACCCAGCAGATTGTCCACAAACTTGGCGCTTACACAGTACAGCAGAGAGGATCTTGCACGCAATGTTCAGGGGACTTAATCTTCTGTAATTGACGCAGTCATAGGGATCTCCTTTCTTATGAACCGGGCAAACTTAGCTGAGATTCCATTCATCGGGCATACTTTCTTCCGACCATATCTTGCAGATGAGTTGGGGCATGTTCCTGACCAGCACATCGCCAGCTGCTTTAAATAGTTCAGCGGGTAGTCCGTCTGCTCAAGCAGCTTTATAACATTTAAGTTTCAATATCACTATTTTAACATCGCCTAAGTCGGGTGGACGGGATTCTCTTTCATCTTCGTCTATTGATGGAATTGTTCGTTCTGCATGACGGCAGCATTTTGGTTATCATCGCCGTTATACAGTCTGCAGAAGTGCGTTTTCCATAGTCTCAGCATCGACTGTGACTCCACTGTTAGTTGTCCGTGTTCATCCCTGCAGACTTCCGCTCTGGCTTTAGAGCCTTGGCATGTTCGTTTTACTTTTTGGTAAAACTTTCGACCGTCGTTTCTGCAATAGCATCTCTCCATCTCCTTGATCTTGCGCTTCTCCTGCTCCCTTTTTTTTCTTCTCAGAAGCGCATGCTCCTCCCTCTTTTTCTGCTCATAAAGCTCGCGGGCAGCTCTCGTCCGTCGATGTATTGTAGCCATGTATGCATTTTATTGTCGTACATGGGCCTGTCTGCACTCCTCATCAAACCAAGGGTTTCTTGAAGGTGATGGCTTGAAACCTAGTACATCTGAGGCGGCCTCTGTGATTGCGTTCTGACAACGTCTCCATTGCTGTTCGATAGTTTGTGCAAATTGCAGCGAGTCTTAAGAGAGTTTGAGAGAGACTTGATCGGCGAAGGTCCTGGCGGTCTCTTGCGATTGCAGCTTTCCGACCTTACATTTTAGTGTTTTTATTTGACTCCGTTCATTCCGAGAAATTCGCATCCGCACCTTGGCTGCAACAAGGTAATGATCCGAGTCAATGTTGGCTCCTCGAAAAGTTCGGACATCTAGGATGCTGGAGGAGTGTCTGCCGTCGATGGCAATGTGATCAATTTGATTGGTTGTCGGAGACCGCCAGGTCCCCTTATGGATGTTGAGGTGTGGGAATCGTGTACTTGCTACTACGAGATTACGTCCCGTCATAAAGTCCACTGGCCTTAGTCTGTTTTCTGACATGGTGTTATGTAGGCTGTACTTTCCTACGACTCGTTCAAATGTAGCTTCCTTCCCTAGCTCGCATCGAAGTCTCCTAGAACGATGGGACATTGGGCATATGTTCTGTCTAGAAGATCATAGAAGTCATTTTAATGTCGGTCGCCTTTCTCCTCTGTGGAGGTGCGGACACATATTAAGCTTATATTGCCGAAATTGGCCTTAATGAGGATAGTTATGAGGCGTTCGCTTACATGCCGGAAGCTTAAGACTTTTTGCCTGAGTCTGCTTCAAATACCAAATCCGCATCCTCAAAAACGTTGTTTATTTTCTCTGTAGCAGTTTCCGTAGTAGATATCACAGTTTTTCATCCGCTTATTACCTGGCCCATCCCATCGCACTTCTTGTATTGCAGTAATGTCTGCCTTGTAGCAGAAATAGGCCCTATGCTTTTAATAAAATCCTTGATAATGTCCTAAAACTTCGAAGTTGGATAGTAAGTCTCGTATATTCTCGTAATTGTATTGCGAATACGAGGTGAAAAGGTTTTCATTATTTAATTTTAAAAATTGATGTTAAAACCTTAGTTTGTAAGCGAGTAAAGGTTACTCCTAATTAAACTATTATCGATATCATACCTTAGTCGGGTCTTCTTCTTGGACCAAACAGGAATATTTCTTATCTGGCCATCATTAGTAGTTTTAAAGGGCTTAGTTGGCAATACCTTAGCTATGTCTGTCTCCTTTGTTGAACTTTTCATTTATATGCTACAGTTATCTGGACCCTATTCCGTGCAGAGACGGGTTAAGAATATCCCTGCCGCTACTTTCTGTGGTCAAACCGGCGGACCCCACAAGCGGACTAGTAGGAATGCAGTTAAGTGGGAGTCCTACATTTCTGACCATAACAACGCTCTCTCTCACATTTATGGTAAATCGATAGTTTTCCCTCAGAGCGAAATATTGTACGGAAAATGCAAACTTTTATCGTTTACTGCGATGGATATTAATTAATCTCTTCGACAACGCCCGATTTAATTAAATTAAAAAAGAAAGAAACATAATACAGAAAATACGGTATTTACACTACCATCCTACACTCTCCTGTCCATCACACACATATTACTCAAAGCACACGGGCATATATAGTACATCACTCATTTAATTGATCCCCCGAGCTACGCATGAACGTACACAAATCAGCATCAAGCAGGATTCAAAAGTGAAATGTTGTTGAAGGGTTTTTTTTTTCTTAATAATTTGATCCTTTTCAACACACGTACCTGATTTCAATTACAGAGTTATACTGATTCAGTGAATTAATGTTTTCAACGTGGTTGAATCTGTTGCTTGTAACTTTTCGAATTGAGATTATAGCGGCATGTGTCAGGTATCCTGGTGGGATGTAACTGTAACTGACGTCGCATTTTATTCCTAGATTCAGAGAATCTACGCGAAATAATGGAAGTAAAATCAGGGCAATATACGCCAGAAGTGTTGCATCTCTGTATCACTACCCTCCAAGGCTTGTGGGCATACTCGCTGATTAGAATTCCATTTCCCATTCACTCTCAGCTACAATTGCAAATCCGCTAAGGACTCTACAGTCTGTATTGTTATCGGGGCGAAATATTCGATGTAGGACGGCGTAACACTAATGCCATGTTCTTGAGGAGAACATTTGAACATAGTTTACCGATCGGTCCAATTTCGAACGGATTGAATCACAAATTCGATTTCCAGTTTATCGTATAATCATGCCAACATTTACTCGTAAATAGGATGTAAGCAAGATTAAGGGTCACTAATTCCCATTGTAGCCAGATATCGCTGTGCTGATTTTGAAACATGCGGATGGTTGTTAGCGCTCCTTCACCACAATTGCTCTTAGGGAACAACGGTTACACGTCGTCTTGCTCATTGAGAAAATCAATAAGTTTCATCTTAAATGCTTGTCTTGAACATGTTCACTTCGAATTTCACATTCACAACTTGCTCCTAACTGGAAATGTTGTTTTACAGTCACACATGGTTGGCCTACATCCAGCTTGAGGAATTTGACAGTGCAACAAAAGGGCGTAACGTGTGACTACAGCACCGTCATCACCAGACGGCATTGAGGTTGGAAGCAGAAAAATATCGAGCGCCAGTAGAGAAGAGCATATAACTATACCATTGGTGATGGGCTGAGATAATATGTATGTTCATGTAACGCGAGAGCATGCTTGGAGTTGTTAGTCATGCGACGAATTTCAATGTTCTTCCCATCATACAGTTTTGTGTTGTTGATATGGATTTTCTTCCCTTTATGATGCCACAGAAGTAGACTGCATAGATGTCAATGGAAGTGGAGCTTATCGTTGTCACTTGTTTAGAGCTATCGAACTTAGAAATCAGTTCAATAAGAAGGAAAGACATTTGTGTGCCATAAAAATAAGAAAGTAGCTTGTTTTCTTGTAGTATTCATAGCGTTTTCAAATGCGTTGTTACTACTTTAAATGTTCAGCAGTCGGACACGAATTACAAAAATCCATAATTGTCTGCCAATAGTTTATTAATAAGAATGAAGTGCCAGTATACAAATGTTCAAAAACTAACAGGAATTTCGTGACATGTCTGAAAAGTGTTTTTATACTGCTTGTCAAAGTAGTCTCAAGTGTTTAAGTACGGTCGAGGATTATTTATTCTTTTGGAATAGACACGCATGTTGGTGTGAAATTCAGATTTTCTTTAACAACTCTTCGCCAAGGCTCCCTATCATGAGTGTGCTGCTTCCATATTTCGCTGTTCTCTTGTATTTCCGCTATGTCCATCCTTATATTGTCATTCTTCTTCTGACTGTTTGTCCATTGTCCATTCGTTTCTTGCCCATATTAGTCGTCGGGATTTTATGACTCCCAAAATGCCTGGGGTTGAATAAAGTTCTTCGAGTTTTTGTTAATGGAGCAACATCGAAGCCTAAATTGTTTGAATTTTTTTCCGGAACTGTTAAATTTTTAATTTTAAGCAAAAGTAGTGGCAAATAAAAGTTGCTGATCCTCCGATTCGTGTTGTGTGGCATGTAGCTCCGTGTTGCCGGAACCATACGCAGCTCTTGTATTGCTTTAGGTTGTTCATCGCACCAAATACGGTAGTTTTGCTTACCTTACCTTACCTTACCTTTGAATAGGTACAACCAGAAATTATAATAGCTTTGTCGCTGAAGACAATTTTTTAATTTAAAGGCGGATTTTCCTCCGGCTTCAAAAGATTTTTTCAATAAGGTCGGATAGATGTTGAAATGGAACAAAACAAGCTGTGTGTGCGGTATTAACAAATTTATTTTTTTATTTGACAGGCAAAATATAACATCGTTCAAAAGCCTGCTCAATGACTCTTCGGACACTTGAAAACTCTAGCGGTGTAAAATCTCATGATTTTGGTGGCCAATTCACCTTTTGTCTATGGTCATGAACTTCGAGCTCCTGGATCAGTTGGATCTTGTACGGGTGTAGGCCCAAGTCTCGACGCAAAATTTGCCAAGTTGAAGTCGGTCAAGTGCCGAGTTCTTGTGCATAGCGAGGAATTCTGCGTATGAATATTGACTGATTATCGAACTGGTCGTCTCAAATTTGGTCCCCAATCGTTGAAGAGCCGACCAAGTGCTACCATAAAATGGGCGCAACGCGCGTAACTTTTGCACTTAGGACGACTCATTGTGATAACAAAATTTTATCACTTGAACGTGTTGTCATGGTGATGTGGTATCAGTAACCGATCAATAAGCAGTAGATGTGACAGGTGTCACCAAAACAACATGGCCGCCGCAGCCCGCCAAAATCTACCCGTGCCTATTGAAACCTCTTTCAAAACCAACTTACCGAACATTTGACAACGTGGCAAGTTGTTTGGCTTTAGTTGTTGCACGACCTATATTTTGTAGACCAAGGTCCTTGCCCCTTCCACGTAGTCAATTAACATAATACCAACTGCTGCGAACGGTGACTAATGGACAAATGAATTTTGATAAAAAGTTCAACAATAATTTGTGAGCATTGTTCGGATGAGTGTTTTTTTCAAAATAAAATGGCAATACTAACTGAGTATGCTTGATTTTAGCACATGTCAAGGATCGTCGGTAAGCTGTCAAAAATAGAAACCAATAAACCTAATAGAAAAAATCACCCTTTATATCGTCGAAAATAAAGCCTCTGCAGTCCTCTGGGGCACAAGTTGTTGATTTCGTTGTTTTTACGAGTCCGAAGAGCGTCAAAATATTAGGTGTGGAAAAAAGTTCGAGAAGTTTTTTTAAATAAAATTCAACGGGTTTTCTTATAGTGTGAAAATGAATTTATTTAAACCAAATGAACTCTATTATTATTGAAAATGTTTCGCCACTTTTCGGGTAGACCTATGATGCCATCGGTGAAGAACTTTCGTGGTTTCTGGTCGAAAAGCTGAATCAAGTGATTTTCACAGGCTTCTTCTGAAACCAGCTTAATTCCTTTGAGGGACTTCTGCAGGGATCGAAACAAGTGATAGCCAGAAGGTGCTATGTCTGGACTATACGGTGGATGCATGAAAACCTCCCAACCAAGATCTCGCAATTTTTGACGGGTCATCAAAGAAGTGTGTGGTCGGGCGTTATCGTGATGGAAGACAACGCCTTTCAAGAGTGTACGCTCTTATGGTGTTTGTCAAACAACCTGGACGGGGTGCAAATGGTTTGTGTCAAAGATATGTGTTCACTACTCTACGGGGGTTGTTGTCCTAGATATGATTTTTTGAGAGATTTAACTGAATTTGTCGCCTTGGTCGTAGTTCACAGTAACTCTTTTGTTTCCATGTCATTAAGGTGTGATATGAGAAATGCACATACAGAGTATGAATTTGGAAGTGATTTTATGCCTTCGTCAGCATTTTTTGATCATCTCTCATTCACAACTGATGTTGTTGCACAATTTGTCCGTATACGAATTGTTCATAGCCAAGGACAGACTTGAACTACAGACCTTCCGCTCAACAGTCGATGATGATTACCATTGCTTGTAAAGCAGCCTGAACTCAACTATAAAGTCGAAATCTTGACAAAAAGTCAGTATCATACCTCCACAGAACGAAATGAGTCGCCTTATGCTTGAACAACGTTGGAAAATATTGAAAACTTATTTCCAAAGTGTGTCCTATGTAGCCCATACAGTGCGTATTTTAAAAAGAAGTTTTGTCCGAAATGAAGCAACCAACGCGAGTGCTGTACGGAAGTTTGTGCAAAAAGTTTGTGAGACTGATATGCTAGTGGACAAAACTCATGGTCTCCGTCGTTGTACGGTACGCACAGATGAGAATGTGGCTGCCGTGGCCGAGAGTGTAAGACTTAATTCACGAACATTAACTCGTCATCGATCACAACAGCTCAACATTTCACGCAATAACGTGAGAGAACAATTGACTCAGCAATTAACGCGCGCGACCATCCGCTTCGTTATCACTTCGCAGTTTGGCCTTAGAGCAGCTTAAAATGGACAAGGATTTTGGGCGAAAAATCATCTTTTCTGACGAGGCGGCTACTCTGGGGTTCGAAAACCCGCACGTTATTGTCGAGAAGCCAGAGAGTGACAGTTTGGTGCGAATCGTGGAGTAGTGGCATCATTGGACCATTTTTCTTTGAAAATGAGGCTGGGAACAACGTTTCGGTCAACGGTGGGCGTTACAGAGCCATTTTAACCGATCTTTTTTACTGAAATTGAAGAAATGGATTTGGGCGACCTCTGGTTCATGCAGGATGTCGCGCCGTGTCACACAGCCCATGCTGCAATCGATCTTTTGCGTACTAAATTTCCAAATCCGAAAAAATAAAAAAATAAATAAAAAATATAAATCGTGTTATCAGTCGTCTTTGCGATGTCAATTGGCAGCCTCGAAGTTGCGATTTGACCCTTTTGGACTTATTTTTTGTAGGAAACCGTGAAGGACCGATGTTTTGTCAACAATCCGGAAACGGTTCAAGCACTTAAGGTCAATATCATCCAAGCTGCAGCCCAAAATCATCAAAAAGGTCTTGGAAAATTGTTGTGATAGAATGCGTTACTGCGAAACCAGCCGAGGCAGCCACTTGAACGACGTTGTATTTCATAATTAATGGGAATGCTTGTTCTTTCTTTCTATTCCAAGAAAGGGAAGAGAATCTTTAAGGAGCATCACTCCTCATACCTGATGTGACTGTTGTTGACGATTAATTAAAATTTCTTTGAAAGCCAAGATATTGCCGTCAAATCAAAATCTTTTATTTTTAGGTCTTATATTTAGAAAACCTAGAAATAGTCTTAGCCTACATAAACTCAAGTTCTAATTAATATTTTTAAAAATTTATTAATAGAATCATGTCCCCAAGCTCCTTTCCGGCATAAGTTAACGGCCGCCGATTGCTCATTTAAATTTTCTTCCATAACTTTCAACAAGAACCCTAAATCCAGCCTCAGCCCCTCTATCCTGCATGACCTGGAGCATTATACCTAATATATTCCCTCCTACGAGTTCCGTTAAAATCAATATTCGAAACACTAACGTATATCTTAAATGGTAATCATTCAAAGAAAACCACAAGACTGTCCCCTTGGCATACTCGGTAAGGTTTTGCTGTACATTCTCCAAATTAAATTCTATAAATAAGCGGATTATTCTTCAACGCACACAGTCAACCTACTCGTCCTTGTCCGTCGCAGGTATGTAGTCATCCAACAAAAGGGATCTGTGGAAAGAAACGAGAGATTTGTGTTGATATTCTCGTTGCCGTCAGGCTTATGTTATATCTTTAGCTTTTGTAACTTCCATGTGTTGTTTTAATTAGGAACAAATACTCGTGATGCTTTTGTCCTTTTGTTTTACCAATGAGTGAACATGGAATGTCGTAGCTCCTTCTGCAGATGAAAGCAACTTCCCCAAATTAACGAAGAGATTAAGATGTTTTCGTACATGAATTCAATTTCTTGTGGAACTTGCCAATTAGCCTTAGGGATATGGGGACAACTATAGATAAGAAAGAAAGTTCTAATTCTATCAGGAGATAGTAAGTAAGGCACACATACATATATTCAGCTTTCATCGGTAAAGGCGAAGGATGGTTTTATGGGACCTGATTTAAACAGGTTTTGTGGTAAATAGAAATGCACATGATGTCACTGGACTATCACTGGAGAATGTTAAAAACACTGTTTACTATCGACAGGAAAATGCTTACATCACATTTAGGCATGTCAGGAATGCAAGATAAAGGTTTTACACAATCTGATCGAAGTAGCAATATTACGTACGTTATGTAAATTTGTGTAATTCCTTGAATTTTAAGATTCATGAATAAATGCAGTCCTATGGTCTGGACTGAAATGAAACTAACATTTATTTCGGAGTAGCATCAGTGAATGGTAAATATACAGTCTATTTGTAACTGCAGGTGAAATCATTTCCAAGGAAGATTAAAAGCCCATGAATCTAACTACCTAGACAAGTAATTTGTTTCTTGAAAATGGTAGGAGAAAGGACAACATCCTTTTTAGGATGAAAATTATTATGAAAGGTTAAGTGATACTTCTGTTTTGAATTCATGGTTGAGAAAGGCGATTACCCAATAGAGTTAGATCTCATATTTGGTCCTTGGGGAAATATTTAGTTCGCTCAGAGAGCAAGAAACGGGTCTTTTAACATGAAATTTCAAGGATACCAATAAACTATTGTCTTCTGATTCCCACCAAATGCCTCTTGATTGAAGTGTTAAACGGCAACAAAGATCATATATACGATATTCGCGGATTTATTCTTCAAAATATCTATCCAATAAAAAGTGTCATTTTAATATTTTGTAATTGTAAACATTTTTTTTTGATAGGTAGGACGCGGAGGTGTTTAAGTACGGACAATTCATACCACACAATGTGAAACCCATTAAAAAAACATAAAATAAAGTAATCAGACAACCTACTCTGATTGGAAGCGGGAATTGATTTATAATTTTTGTCATAAGCTTATTCTGAGTGATGAGACTCGTTTGTCTGGATACGTAAACAAACGATTTTATCACGTCTGGAGGTCCGAAAATCCAGGAGAAATAATGGAATTACCTCTCCGTTCACAACCTGTCACTCGTTTAGTGTGGTTTCGGGCATATTTTTCGAAAATTATGCTCCTGTGTCCGTGAATGGAATGCTTCAATAAACCATGTTAATTTACTTTTTTTGCCTGAAATCGATGTATGAACGGGGACGATGTCTATTTTCAGCGCAACTTGCCACGCAGCTGGTGAAACAATGGCTCTATTGTGTGACGAATTTCCTGGACGTGTGATTGCCAAGATTGTGCAATTTAACACCATTCCATTTTGTTCATTGGCGCTATGCTTAAAAAGAGGTTTTCAATACATCAGCAACGATTTATGGACTGAAAGAAAATATCGAAAACGTTCTCTCAAAATGTAGCTTATTATTGATTTAAAATGACATCTCTTATTGGATAACTGGCAATTAAACTGTTCCCTTTATTCCATTTATTCGAAATGATTTCCTCCGATTTTAATTTTTAGTTTTTAACTGTCAAAAAAAAAATGAGGAAATTCCTTTTCTTTCTTAGCGGGCGTTACAGCTCAGGGTGAGCCTGGCCCAATATGCCTCTCCATCTAGCGCGATTTTTTGCTAGCTCCCTCCAGTGCCACACTCTGCTTGAGGTCCTCTTCCAGCTGATGTGCCACATGGCCTGTATGCTCTACTAGGATTGTCAAAGACCGATATCCTCTACCAGTAATGGAAGAGTTATTGGAGAAACTGTACAGAGCAAAGGTACACTGGACCTCCGCAACGGGTTTTTTCACGTGGATGTATCAGAAAATAGCAGAAAATATACCGCATTCGTGACCCCCATGGCCAGTACGAGTTCTTAAAGGTTCCTTTCGGACTATGCAATTCCCCTGCGGTGTTCCAGCGGTTTGTCAATACAGTTTTCCGGGACCTAATCAGACAAGGTCTCTTACTTTTGTACCTGGACGATATTATCATAGCTGCAGAAAATGAGGAGCCATCTTAGGCGTTGGATCCGTATACGCTTGACCAGGGTCATGTCGCTGTACAACCCGTACAGTTTTTTTTTTCCATCCCCCGTCGGTATTAATAAGACTGAAAATCAAACACGGTATCTTTCGCTCAAAAGGGCCAAGCGTCTTTTCATCCGCTTTTGATAGGGTCTATATTTCTGCGCCATACAGTGGGACTGGGATGATAAGGGTCTGATATAGAGTCAACCTGGTCTTACGAGGGAGGGCTTTATTACACAATTGCCTCCTGAGCCCGAAAGCGATTGGCAAGGGTGGCCCTGCATTTGATTTCTAATTTCGTTGTTTCAGGTAACTGCGGAGCCAAGGTAGATGAAGTCCTTGACACCCTTGAAATTGTAGCTACCAATATTGACGTTCTGGCCAAGACGTCGGTGGTGGGCTTCCCTTTTTGATGACAGCATATATTTTGTTTTGCCCCCATTTACCGCTAGACCAAATTTCCTCGATACTCGTAAAAGCGTCATTGACATCTCGCTGACTCGTTCCAATTATGTCAATGTCATCCCCGTAGGCGGGTAGTTGTGGCGATTTGAAATATATTGTGCTTCTTGTTGTGTTGAAGCACAATTATTTCTAAGATAATATTGAAAAGTCACATGACAGCGCATGGCCTGCTAGGTCTACACCGACTCGAATGGATACAGCGAGCATTCTCCAAAGTAATCCTACATAGTCTGACGAGCTTAGCAGGGATGTCAAATATAGACATGACTTTGTATAGCTCGTCTCTAACTACGCTGTCGTATGCGGCTTTGAAGTCGACAAATAGGTGGTGGGTGTCGACTTGAAATTCACCTGTCATCTCCAGGGTCTGCCGTAGTGTGCAGATTTGATCGATGGTGGACTTTCCTGGCCTGAAGCCACACTGATAAGGACCGGTTACGAATGGCTTCAGGCGTTCACACTGAAATGCAGAGAAGATTTTACGGGCGATGTTGAGGAGACTTATTCCTCTGTAGTTGGCGTAGTCAAATGGGTCTCCTTTCTTGTGGATAGGGCAAACGATGCTTAGGTTCCATTCCTCGGGCATGATTTCCTCTGGCCATATCTTAGAGATGAGCTGGTGCATGCTCCCTACCAGGCCATCTCCAGCTGCTTTGAAGAGCTCGGCAGGTAGTCCGTCTGCGACCTCAGCTTTGTTAGATATAGCCATCTTAACTTCGTCTAGGTCAGAAGGACAGGTTTCTCTGCGATCTTCGTCAGTAAGGAATGAGACGTTCTGCTTGACAGCGGTATTTTGACTGGCATCGCTGTTATACAGTCTGCGGAAGTGGTTTTTCCATATTCTCAGCACCGACTGTGATTCTACTATAGTACAAGATATCCATTTTCTTCTTTGCAGGTTTCTGTTCTGGCTTTAAAACGTTGGCATGTTCGTTGTATCTTTTGATGAAAGTTTCGAACGTCATGCCTGCGGTAACACCTCTCCAGGCTTTCGATCGCACGCTTCTCGTGCGCTTTCTTTTTCCTACTGAGAAGCCTATGCTCTTCCCTTCTTTTTAGCTCGTATAACTCACGAGCAGCCCACGCCCTTCTATGTAGCGAGGCTTTGTATGCATCCTGCTTCGCTGCATGCATTTCACTACACTCGTCATCGAACCAGCCGCTCCTTCGTGGTGGAACCTTGTGGCTCAGAACTTCGGAGGCAGTGCTTTCAGGGCCTGCTTACAAAGGTTCCATTGTTGCTCAATTGACTGAGTGGGGGATGGGGGTGCATAGGAGAGATAAAGGGCTAAAGCACTGGCAGTTTCTATGGATAGTAGCTTTTCGACGTCATATTTGTGTTCGGGCTCTACTCCACTGTGTCCTTGATATCCGTATGCGTACCTTGGCTACTACAAGATAGTGGTCCGAGTCGATGTTAGCACCTCGGAATGTTCGACACATCAAGAATAATGGAGTGGAGGAGCCACTGCAGTCGAACACCAGGTCTCAAGACGTCATATCGCACGATATAGCCAATCAATTTACGTGTCCCAAAGACAAATGAATTGTTCACCAAACTCATTTTTCATTTGGTCCATCAATTTGCGTGCTATATGGGATATAGCGCCATTTTGCGCCATCATTGGATGATAGCGGTAACGTTGCTCTCACAGTCATCTTTGAAAAAGTACGGACCAATTCTGGGTGCTCTTGTATTGCCTTAAGTTTCTCATTGAACCAGATAGGCCGGTTTCGCTTATTAATATTCCCATTCAACCAGAAATGAGCTTTGTCGCTGAAAAATATTTTTTGCTAAAAAATCGCATTTCCTCCAGCTTTTCTAAGGACCAGATTGCTCTGGCAGATTGCCTTCAATTCTTGCACTAGCTAGATTTTGTAAGGCTTCAGACCAAGATTTTTCATGAGACCTTCTACGTAGTCGAGTAATACAATCGCTGCGAACGGTGACGATTGGACAATTCACTTTCTTAATTAACACTGGCCAAGAAAATAACATGAAATTTGTGCGAAATTTAGTCACTATGGCTTGAATTGCTTACTCAGTAGGATTATAACAACCATACAATACTCGTAGTTGAAATGTGCGAAAAATATTTTTCAGGTAGCAGGTATTTTGATGATAAAATTCGATGGTTATTTGCATATATGTACATAGGTCTTTTTATAATAAAATGGCAAGACTAGATAAGTACGTTAGATTTAATGCCACGAATCATGCGTAAACTGTCAAAAATAGAGCACAAAAAAATCAAAAAGGAAAAAAGCAACTCTTTACTTATTGCCGCATACCATCAGAGGTTCATCTCACCAGACTTTCATGCTTCATTTCTAAATACTATCTCCTCGTTTCCTCATTCTGTTTCTTTTTGAGTAACTGGGCCACTTTCCTTTTTTCTGCCCCCATAACCTATGAAGCTCTGGTTCTGCTATGTTGATCTTCTTCTTCTTCTTCTTTTCCTTTTTCCGGCGTTGTTATGGTCAGAAGTGTAGGACCATAACCTTCCCACTTAACTGCATTCCTACTGGTCCGCTTGTGGGGTCCGCAGGTTTGACCTCAGAAAGTAGCGGCAGGCTTCCCGGTTTGGGATTACTTCATCGCTGAGGCCAATCAAATGCTGGTGTTTTTGCATTTGTTTGCATCAATTGTTTTTCGGCCTGCCGTTTTTTTTTTTTTTTTGTGACACGGGCATGCTCCAGATTTTTTTGTTTGATCTTACTCTTACAACACCGGTGATCTCCAGTCGTGTCAGCCCACTGATTTGCATGTATACTTGTGGGGCAGTTTAATGGTGGTATATGTGTCCCTAGGCTCACCTTGGTGTTTTCAAAATTGCCTAGATGTGATTTTTGTTTACCTTTGTTTTAGTCGCCTTTTACGACAAGCGAGAGGTATCGCTGCAGGGATATTCTTAACCCGTCCCTGCACGGAACGGTTCTGCTATGTTGATACCCGAAATAAATATAAATCTGCACATTTTTAATTAAAATTTCCCTTCCTCTCCTGCTTATAAGCTTAACGTAATTTTCTGCATTAATTGTTTAGAGGAGCTGAGGGAAGAATAGTTTTGCTATTACGAGTATGTGCGAAATCACCTTTAATTTTAAGACTGCTTTCACCGTAATTTCATCTTAATTCTTGGTTTGTCCATCCAAATTTTGTTCATCCGAATTCTTTTTCATGTGGATGGTTTATAGCAAATTTAATAATTTCCTTTTTTTGAAGCTTCATGGTGGGAGTGCCGTGCAAAATCTCTTGTGTACGTCGCAAGGGAACAGGAGGATAATTTCCACGGCAGTAGTTTTAATTTTTTCTTCCTCTACCCTTTTTATCTCTTTTGCTGTTGCTTTTCTATAATTTGGCCCCAAATCAATCTCAGTGACAGTAAAATGTTAGCAGCAAAACCTTTATTTAAGATTCCCATCTCTCTAAAGCTTTCATCAGGTCTTTTCCTAGGATAAGAGATCTTTTCCACGTGGCAGTATAGTTTATCAGTAAAATAAAATCACAACAATTAAATATGTATCCAGAAAGTTGCAGAAAATTGTTCGCCTTTTAATTAACGAAGCAAGAATAATATTTTTTTAATAACACTTTATTGTAAGTTCTGGTGACGGCTCGTTGGTTTCCAATGTTCAGAAAAGCCATATCATTGCTTTACCATTGGCTGACAGTATATTAGCTGCAAACATGCCTAGAAGAAGGTGTGTTCCCAGGGCAGTAAAAATTGCAACAGCATGTACTACATCTACTACTAAAATAAAAAAGAAATAAGCAGATATAACCACCCTTAGAACTATCGGCATATTCTACCATATGTCTGTAAAGTTCCAAGATTGAATAAGATTTAACGGATTGCTTTCTGTAGCGGAGAAGCCCGAAGTTTTATCAAATTATCAATACGGCTTCAGAAAATTTTATAATCGATATTTTGTCTGAATAGAAAAACACTTTTGAAGGCGGAGGGCTAAATAAAATACTACTGCGCAGTGGTGATGTTAGTGGATGTTAGAAACTCACTGAACTCGGCTGACTGGTCCCAAATAAGGAGATGGTTTGCAATAATTGAATCATCAACTAACTTACTAACAGGAAGTCAAGATATAACACAGAAGAAGGAGTTAATTATTACTACGACTTCGCGGGAGTACCTCAAGGTGGCTTGTTGGGTCCGCTTCTATGTAACCTTATGTAAGACGGCGATCTGCAAATTAGGCTTCCCAGGGAGTCAGCATATAAGCAGGTATAGAAAGGATGTCATGACCGTTAAAAAGTACATTCTTTATGTCGAGTGAGCCCGAAACGCAGCAATGGCCCAGATTAGGCAGTGGCTTGAATCTACAAGTCTCAAACTGGCCAGTCAAAACGGAACCCATACTTATCACTAGTATAGATCAAAGGGAGCGGAAAAATACTGCGCAAGCAAGAAAGGGTCACTGCGACAATTGGCACACCTCAGAGTATGTACTACCAAAAGTGGGTGCAAGAAGATACCACTTTCTAGAATGGTCAGCCCCGATCTTCTACACGCTGCACCGGTTTGGGTAGAAGCCCTCCGAAGAAAAACAATCTTCCGGAAACAGTCATCAGTATACCGACTTTGTGCGCTAAGGATAAGCGTAAGCGGTTACTGGACGATATCGGTTGAAACCGAACGTGCCATTCGCATCCTCGGGGACAAGATGAGTATAATTTATTGCAGAAGACAATTCTTATGACCTGAAGCTGAGACAGTAAATAGAGTCAGAGAAGACAAAAGTTCCGTGGCAACTCGGTCCAAAACGGACAAATTGATTTACACTCTGATTACAATTATGTATGTGGGAGGGGGTAAAGAAAGGGAAACGCCAAGTTAATTCGATTCAATTAGGTAATCTAATACTTTGTATTATTCAATTCACTTTTTAACAACTGATTTTGCGATAACAGCGATAAGCTACAATTTAACGTTCGAATTTCGATCAACGAAAATACTCTCGCGTCCGACCCGTCTCTACGTTTCTCGTCACAACAACTGCCCGTCGATTTGTCTCATTGCGTTTTCTTTCATGACTGAATCTCGACTCTATTCTTTGCGTTGTTTGTCTCGGCTGCCCGTTGATGGTCGGGTGATCGGGTCCCGTTGCTGATCGGATGATTGGTTTGTTTGGGTGATTGGTCTGCTTGGGTGATTGGTCTGCTGTTGAGCATCTCAATCCCACATGTATGTGAGTAATAAAAAGTAGTGAAAGGAGCAGAATCATCGGAGTAGAATGAGTTACTTGTTACCTCCACGAAGTAATACCCACGGGACCCGCGGGGAGAGGGGCTGAAAAGTGCAGAGTGTGGATTAGTAAGAGAGTGTAACATGAAAGACACAAGACAAGTAGAGTATGTGAATCGTGCGTGCTAGCAAAGTGAGTCACTGGTGTCTATGACGATTCCACGTCATAAAACGAAGAAAATGTATTAGTTTCGCAGGGATTCGGACCACAGACAATGCAGATTGACTGGACTTGGACTGGACTGGATGATAAAAGCTTTGATGCTTTCTTTTGTATGTTCAACAAACTACACTCCCCCAAATGATTTGAAGATGAAACGCCTCTCATCCCATTTGAAACCCCAATAGTATTAGCTGCCACAATAAGACTCACTTTGTATCAGACCATTCACTGTTGAATTATATTTTATTGAATATCTGACGCCACTCATGCACTCACTTTGGAACCGAGTATTCAATTTATTTTATTGTTCTCAAACCATTTGAATATGGCTTCATGGTCCCCATGATATCTTAATCCCTTAGGAATTACACACTTTGACTAACGTGCTGTATAACTCTTTTACCACGGGTGGCAGTTGTCTAAAAAGTTTTCTCTAAAAGATTAGGCTAATTATCTATAAGACGAATCACATGAGATGGCTTTTATCATGAATGAGAAATATGGGAAAAGCACATTGTATGATAGCGCAAAGGACCATTAAAACCGGGACTGAACTTTTTTTGTTTTGGATAGTTATCACTTTATATTTGCTCCGTCTTTTGATTACCCAATCCTTTATGATATCCTTTGATATAAAGTGTTAAAGCACATTTGCTTAATATATAGCTTCCATTTATTCGAATTGGTCTAAATTTCTCAAACCTGTAGCCGAGGGTTGTCCATGCATTGTGATGACCATTTTGGAAAAGCCAAAGGGAATACCCACCTCTTGTTTTCAGGACACGATGGAAAGCTTCTTTCTTCAAACAAGAAAGACTATTATACGAAAGAGTTCATTGACGTCCCATAAGCTTTGTGAAGATGAAGCCCATTTCCAACCCTATACCAGCCGACGTATGTATTCTTAGTAAAAACCTACCACCGACTTAAATTCGGTTAGGATTAACCCCCAAGCGGCAGCTGTCGCTCTTTTGCGCATTATATTTCATTTCTGTTGAAAAATCTTCAACTTCAATGCAAAATTCCGGAAAACTTGGATTTATCTTGGCAATTCCTCAACAAAACTTATCCATCATCGCCAGGCCATAAAGCTCGCCTTGAAATTATTAATAAGATCCAGCCTTGCACGAGCTGTCCCTCATCCAGACCGAAGGTGAAGGTAATGAGTCTGATTATGAAACATCGTCCGTTCGTATCTCAAACTCACGAACTGTTCCCTACCATGGCATTCAAACTTTCTGTGGAACACATCCATCATCCGAAACTGTGCGATTTATCTTAGCCGCAATCGTACAAATGGATTCAAAGGAAAGAAAACGATGGATGTTCGTTATTCGAGTACGTAGAGTGCATTTATCTCCAAGTTTGCGCTGAATTCAATGTTTCCGTGGGTGGCAGGTACAGTGACAGCGGAGATAGTACACGAAACAATGACATTGGGCGGATCCATTCCGTGTGGAAGAAGATGAAGAACACACTCGAAAGGGAGTGAGTTGAAATACAGTGATTCTACCCCGTCGGAGGCTTTTTATTTGTGTCCTTAAACTAAAGCGTTGTTAAGTGATTAATGGTTTTGAGGATGAAGAACAATAGAAGATACCTTGAAAGGAGTTGGAATGATTTGTATTTTGTGGAGTGCATTGTGCTTGATTGGACGGGAAGTTGCCCGTGACACGGATAATGAATGGCTTCCTAGTGTACTTGGGGCTTGTTAATCAAACGAATTTGTCTTGTTTAGGTTATGAATGTGCATGGCAGGAAGACAACATCAACTTCCTCATCCTCGTGAAGGGGAATGTTTTGTTTCATCCAATAGAGTGGATTTCAAAGAATGAATTTCACTCCTTTGCTCATTGCTCGTTTCAAAGACGACAGGGCGACACATGACACGGATGTGTGCTACCTCACCGGATAGTGGAAATGAGAAGAATGCGATCGTCGCCCGTTCAATTGGCGTCAAAGTTCAATTTCTTTTTCCGAATGACTGGCTAATGTCCCTTTCCGTTTGTGTGCACACTAACGGTCACAAACGAGCACAAACGAGTGCAAACGAACACGTCGCACCAAAGCAGTTCGATGCATGTCGAAGAGGATATTGCCACTCAGCCAGGAGGACCAAAGGATGCTCGGCAAACCGATACAAATGCTGTTTGTTTGCCTTGCGAACAACAAAGATACATGCATCCTACGAATATAACGTTGTTTCCCATTTTCTAGTTCCCGAGTGCTTGGTTTCTGGTGTTTAGTGGTTGCCCCAAGACATGGTTGACTGCATGCTGGAATCCTTTAGACCAACATTTTGAACTCTGTTTACAGACAGACATTGGAATGTTTTTGTCAAATAATAACTTCGCTGTAATTGTTCTTCACTGTCCCGGTTACTGGCCACAGAATCGATTTGAAACTATCGTGCTGGGAGATGAGGCAGTACTGTGCCATTGAATTAGATTGGAATGCTTGTTGGAACTGGATGAGTGGGGCGTGTAACGAGGATTTTGTGAAAGTTATACTTTTGAGATTTGTTCTGGCGATACAGTGCAGTGGCATTTCCTCAGGGTAATTTGATCTGTATTCTATCAGTTGATAGACGGAATAGAATAAAGAGTCAATATTTGAGGATTGATGATGGTCCATTTCGCATGATTCGTTTAAGTTTTCCTCAGGCGCGAAAGTTGATTGGTATGGTTTGGTGCCCGCAAGTCAGGCGTTCTAAGCGTGCGATTGGCAGCGCTAAATTGAATTGTAATAACTGTAAATCATGCAGGATACCAAATCAGTTCTTCTAGTTGGTGCCTCCCTCCTTGGATTCATTTGACATTTCTTCCTGCCAGTTGGAACAAATTTCTAGCATTTCTTCTATCGAAAGAAAGATATGTTATTCACAATGAGATTTGACAGCTTTTTTATTCAAATTACTGTCCATCGCTAGCCCCCTTTCAGGCATGATACGAATACTATGTTTGAGGAACGGATCGTCTTTGGATGCAATTAAGGAATCGACCCTTTATTTGAAATCCTTATAAGAAATAAGCTTCCGCTTGGACGGGTAATGAGTCGTCTATGGGAACTAGTGTTCTCAAATATGTTTTCAACGTTGTTGCCACGAGCATTGTCGTTCTGTAAATTCACTTCGTTGTGGCCTTCAGAGTAATCATATTTTGATAGTAAAACCTATTGAAAATATGCTGTGAAAAATTCAGACAAATTCCTAGTATTAAATAAGTTACAACTCATAGTCGCCGACGCGCCGTAAGCGACTTGTTCTGCTCTTGAAACTTTAAACACATTTTTTTCGAAACATCATTTTCTAAAACTTTCATGGTCCTAAAAAAAAACTATTCAACCGATTGCTTTGAAATTTATATATGTTCTTCTACTTATTAATGGTTATCGTACCAAAATTGCTTATTTTCGAAAATATTTTCTTATTTTTTTTAAACGATTTTTAACAAAAAAAAATTAACAAAAAGAAAACAAGATTTTTTCCTACAGTCCGCCAGTTTTTTTCTTCAATGAAAGTGATTAATTTTGGTAGGGCCGATAGCGACAGACCTACTGAACAATAATCCATTCGATTTTTTTATTTCAGACAACATGAACAGCCGCTATTTTATTTATTTTTTTGGTGTCTAATTTAATTGTAAAAAAATATGTATAAAAAATGTAAAATAAAAATAAATTAAAATTTTATACAGTTTAAGATACAAATAAAACCATATAACAAAATTAAAATTATTGAATTTTATTATTTTATATAAAACAATTCCCTAAAAAGAGGTAAAATTTATGCGTTCATATAAGACTACCCTCTTAGGCACATTTTTATATTTGTTGCCGGTAGCGATCTACAGTAGTGATTTCATTGGTTATGAACAGCTCATAGTGGACCACGTAATTCCCATCTAACCGAGTATAGAGAGAATGATTCGATGAATATTTGCGGCTGCCATTGATGGGTGGCCGGCCTAACTCAATACTGATAGTTCTATAATTTTTTTTGTTAAAGCAGCTGTTCAGAGGACCCAGCTTCCGAAGCTTGATATATTCTATAATGTACGAAAAGTTGTTAATCACTCTCCAATCAAATGATATACCTAAACTAAAATTGATGCCTAACGATATTTGTCTTACGAAAAATATTTGGTGAACTTAATAGAAGAAGAACGTGCTACTAGCGGCATCTCTGATAAAACATCACAAAATAATTTAAATATTTTGAAGAGCATACTAAATCACTAAGACCAAACTACTGGCCTTCTTTACTACCAGACAGACAACAGACCAGTAAGTTAAAAGACTTCAGAGGCCAAATTCCTACCACTGAACTTATTGGATCAAATGACAGGTAAATAATTTTTTTTACAAAATTTATTGTCGTATTTGTGATATCGTTTAACAATAGAGATTAATAAGTAAGAATGAAATCCAAAGCGTCTTTGTCTTTGCAGGACAACTATAAAAAATTTGATTGGCGGTTAGATGCAGAAGAAGAGTAAAAAAACATACCCAAACTTCCTCCTCATTCAGAAGAAAATAATCTGGTCGGCATGAAAATCAGAGCCTCGTTGAAAACCTTCCCCTAGTCTCTTTGTTGATATGTACGAGTAGTTAGTAGAACTTGAGAACTGGTCCCTCCTTTCTTCTTTTATATATTAAGTTAAACTATGTAGTCGTCCTACGATGTAAGCATCGTAAGTTATAAAGACTCCGGTGTGAGTAATTAATACATTAATGGCGAAAGGGATAAAAAAAGAAAAATAGTTAGTGGTGTGAAACTTAATGGCAAAATTAATTTAAATTGAATATTAAAACAGAAATTCGAATAAAAGCTGAAAGCGTAAATAAGTGGCGAGCGTACCAAGCCAAACCAAGAAAAAATTCTAAAGCTCAAAAGTTTTTTTTGGCATTCTTAATTTTTACAACAGATTTATTCAAGAAATTATACGACCTTTTAAAAAAATTATGAAATATGAATGGATGCCGGATCATGAGAAAACTTTTGTTAAAGCAAAAAAGTTTTTAGTTAGCAATAGTATTTTAGACCAAAAAACAAATCAATAGTTTTAACATGTGATGCTAGTCCATATGGTGTTGGTGCGTTGTTGGCTCACATAGTTAATTGGAACGAAAAGCCAGTTCTTTTTGCATTTACAACCTTAAACGCGTCGGAACAAAATTATTCACAATTCATAGGGAAGTTTCATAAATATCTGTACGGGCCCAAATTCACTATTGTGACTGTCATCAAGCACTTAGAGAAATATTTAGTGCAAAAAAGTGCAGTGGTCTATTCACTTGTCAATGTACGATTTTGATGTTAAATTTAAAAGGGATCTCAAGTAGGACATACGGATCCATTTTCTAGAATACCATTGCCGGAAACAACATCAAGCGGAACATTTTATTAAAGTACCGAAATTTCGTCCCGATAATATGAAACTTCTGAAACTAAACGACGTTAAAATAGAAACGAGCAAAGATTTCGTTTTAAGTAAGGTTTATATTGTATTGTAGTTGGCTTACAAATAGGGAGAATTTTAAAAATGATGTTGCAACGAGGCCTTACAGAGATAGAGGTTAACATTTTTCATGTAATCATGATGGGATATACTATGGGGACAGGGTGGTTATTTCTGATACCATAAAACTTGATGTAATCAGAATATGGCATGATGCACATATTGAAATGAAAAGAATGAAAATACTTGCTTATACTTATGTTTGGTGGAAAGATTTAGATGCAGATATAGAGGAGTTTGCTAGGCTGTGGGGAGTCTGCGCTCAACACAAAGTTTTACAATTTTAATGGAATAATCGAGCTGGATTCCTTTGTCTTATCCATTCGAAAGATTTCATATAGATTTTTTTGATATAGATGGGTTAAGGTTTCTATTGTTAGTAGATCGCTTCTCTGAATGGATTGAGATCGCGCAGATGAAAAGTACTCAAGCTGAAAAGCTATTGGCAAATTATTGTACATAATTGGTTTGCTATCTTTGGACTACCAACTCAACTCGTATCTGACAACAGACCCCCTTTCAGTCGTCTGAGTTTATTGAGTTTTGCGAAACCAATGCTATTAAGGTTTTAAAAAGTCCACCATACCACCCTCAGTCGAACGCGTTGGCAGAAAGACCTGTTCAAATCGTTAACGGAGTTCTTCAGAAATTCTTATTGGAAAAGAGACCAAGAAAATTTTAAGTTACTAAATCGACAATTTCTTGTTTAAATACCGAAATACTCCATGGGTTTCTACCTGCTAGTATGACACTAATAGAGTTTTGACGTTAATCCCAACCACTAAAGCAACTATTGAAATAGATCAACAGATCTATTTAAAGAAATATATTCGTATACTATAAAAATCATTTTAAGTTAGACGTAAAATGGATTTCGGGTTAGGTAATAAAAAAAATATCGAAATCTTTGTAAGAAATATACATAAATGCACTCGAAAGATTGGCACACATAAATCAATTAAAACCCAGAATTTATTGAATAAAATTTAGCTCACATGCTAACACTTTACCACTTTATTTGATAGAAGTAGTTCAGGAAACACAATACAAGGACAAAAACACCGTGAAGAGGAAATTGATAAGTTCTATTCTCACATTTCCCCTGCATTTACGACGCGGTCTTTTTGGCTTCTTTTCGCTTAGGTTTTCCACTCATTATTCCTTTGATATTTTGTCCACTCGTCCGATCTCTTGATTATATGTATTGTTTCCCCATTCGCTTGTTTTCCATCATAGATTTTCCTTAAGAACTTGATTTCAAAGATTCTAAATGTATTTTTTTCTTTCTTAGTGAGAGACCAAGTCTCAAATCCGAAAAGGTGTCATTGGCTTTATTTTATATTTATAAATATTGCTTTCAACATTGCGTGACAAAAAGTAGATCCTTCATCGCGAAGTCACGCGTTGCTCATATGCAACGATCGTAATATCGTTTTTGGCAGCCAATACGGGTCTTAGATATTTGAACTCGTTCACTTCCGTTTATCGAGTACAGTCAAGTTTTGTTTTTCTTTTTTTTTTTTTTATACGCTCTTTTGGTGTTTGTCACACAACCTGGACGGGTTGCAGATGGTTTATGTGGAAGATGTTCGTTCACTACTCTCCGGGGGTGGTTGTGCTAGATAGGATTTGAGAGATTTCACTGAATTTGCGTTGGTTGTAGTTCGCAGTAACTCTTTTGTTTTCATGTCATTAAGGTATTGTATTGGAAATACACACACAGAGTATGAATTTTGAAGTGGTCTTATGCTGCGAGTGTTATGGCTTCATCCGCACTTTTTGATGAGCTTTTAAGTTGTTGCACAGCTTTTAAGTATAGGAATTTTTCTTGACTATAGACGAACTTGAACTACAGACCTTCGGCTCAACAGTCGGTGATAGAGTTTCGCAAAATAGTTACAACTCCCGAACGAACGGGGAACGTTTCCTTTCCCCTTAGCCTCACCACCAGATCCAGTGTCGCAAAAGCAACTTACTTTCGTGTAGTACTAGTAGACGGCTACTGAGAAATTTCAGCCGGATCGGACTCGTAGTTTTGTTTTGATCGCGTGTAGAAGCGGGAGTGTCCGCGGATTTTAGAAAAATGGAAAAAGAGCAATATCAGTCGGTGATTCGATTCTTGTTTTTGGAAGGGAAATCGCGCAGCGAAATCAAAGAGCGATTGAAGGTGCGCGAGATAGCTGGGACAGTAGGCATTTCAAAAGATCGCGTGGGTCATATCCTACATGAAATTTTGGGCATGAGAAAGCTGTCGGCGCGATGGGTGCCGCGTTTGCTCACTTCGGACAACAAACGCAACCGTGAGGCCACTTCAGAGCAGTGTTTGACGTTGTTTAAGCGCAATCCGAAGGAGTTTCTGCGTCATTTCGTGACAGTCGACGAAACATAAATCCACTGGTACACACCAGAGACCAAGGAACAGTCGAAACAGTGGACTTCACCCGGCGAACGTGCTTCGAAGAAGGCGAAGACTGTCCCATCGGCCGGAAAGGTGATGGCCACTCTTTTCTGGGATTCACAAGGTGTGATCCACATCGACTACCTGGAGAAGGGCAAAACGGTCACAGGGCCGATTCGACGCCGAATTGAAGAAAAAACGGCCCCACTTGGCGACGAAAAAAATTACTCTTCCACCATGATAATGCACCGGTTCACACCTCCGCCTTGCCACGGCCATATTGGTCGAATTGGGCTACGAACTGCTGCCCCACAGTGACCACATATTTGGTTTTAGTATACGAAGTATACGAGTTTTGTTCAAAAAATAAAGTGACCTTTTAAATTTAATGAGCTAAGTGAATTCCGTTTTCGATTTTCTTTTTGTTTTGTTGACAAACATATTCCCTAACATATGTCGATATTGTCAGTCATTTCAAAAAAAAACTATTTTGCTTGATCAGGTATAATGGTTAGACGTGTTTTGTTTACTTGTCTATTTTTTGCTATTGAAAAACATGGATTAAACATCGCTCAGGAGCTGTTGAATAACGTGAATGATGATTGAGCTTTGCTGAGAAACCACAGCCCAATCGCCTTAATGGAAGCGAGTAGAGGAGCCAAGACTGAAGAAAGCACATGACCGTTTTGCTCACTGTTTTCTTCAATTACAATGGTGTCATGAGTTTTTGCCGAAAGGTAGTGCGGTCAGTAAGGAATATTACCCTGAAGTTATGCACTGTCTGAGTGAAGCAATAGTAAAAAAACTTAAATAAATATTTTTTGAGAAAAGCGAGGAGTCACTTTATTTTTTGAACAACTTCGTATATTGAATCAAATAAATGCACATTGTGCACTCATGTATTTCATACGTTCAAGTGTTTCGTTATAACATGTGTTTTGACTTACAATTTGTATAGCTTGAAATCATGATAAGTTGAACTGTTTTTGTGGATACTAGCAGCAGGAGTTATCGAAGCTTAACTATAATTGTGTTTATTCGTTTACATCGATGTATCCTTTTCGAAATAGACCCTGAAGGGCAGTATATGTTTATGTCAATGCGTTTTCTTATGCCAACAAACTTCTGGAACTCAACTTTATGGCATTTAGCTTTTCCATCCTGTCTACCATATGAATATAGCAGTTGAGGAACCGATTAGGTGGCCTACTTCCATTCACCACAGTTTTTGTTTGGGCCTCCATAGTTACACGAAAGCTGGGATTGGTTTATTGGTTCAATTGGAGTTGAAGAGAGAATCTAAAATTGTTACCACGTTCCCCGTAAGCATCACCTATATTTCAGGTAGTTGAACCAAACGTATTGTATCCTTTTTCATCCTTTACAAAGGCATTATTCGTCTGATAGATATCTGCCGTCTCCAGTGCAGACAAATATGCTTCGTTGAACATTATGCTACAGCATCGAATGCAGTATTCAGGCTTTTCAAGCACAAGAGGAATTTCGATGCAAACTTTTCTGGGATTCCGTAAACCATTGCGAATTGCAAATACCCGAGCACAAATTACTTCTTAGCTGCAGTTGAAAGGCTACGTTAATGGATTCGGATGTAAAATACATGAAATAGAATAAATTACGAATGGCAGCTATTACGGATCCTTAGGGGAGTCAAAGGAAAAGGTGCATGGCTCGTAGTGAATATTTTCTCTTTCGGCTAACATCAGGTGCGAAGCAGTTGCATTTGTGATTGGTGAAGGAGAAATTTGAGGTAAAATATTGCATGAGAACCGAGAAGGATGTGAGTAACAATCCGGAATCTGATATGTAACCATTTGCATATATATTTGCAGTTTACCAGTGTTGCTCGGATTTGAAGACAACTGTAGTGGATCAGTTTGAAACCTTAAGTGAGTCTTTGAAGAGTAGAATTAAAGTCTTAAAGCCAAAAGCAAATTTTCCAATCCACATAATACGAATAGGCTGGCAGTAGAAGCCAAGTCATATCCTAAAGTTAACAGACGATGGCTCTCGCTAGGAAAAGTACTATAAGATTGCGTATAGCTTGTGATTTTTTAAAGCTTTTTTGTTTGGAGAAAAAATTAAGCAAAAATTGGCGTGGGCACCTAGACATGGACCTTAATCTCATTCCCTTCACCTGCTACACCGAAGTAGTTCCACCAGTTGATTGACATAAGAATGATACGGAGTGACACAGATACTCGTCACCGTGAATACGTGGAAGGCATACCAATTCACAGCATATAAATCAAATATCCCAGTGGATATCGAACTTTTCCCAGTCACGGATCCTATGTTATCGTTTATTACATCAATGAAATGTAACTGTTAGGTCTAAGAAAGTAATAAAAGGTCTTAGGGCTATTGAATATGAATGCCCTAGGAAATAATCCCTTTGATTGCTTTAAGGAAATCGATACATCTTAGTAATTTGAAGCAAGTCTCAAGTGGGAGCTAATGAAATTAATTTGTTTGTCATTCAAAGAGTGATTCGAGCTAGGATACGCCGGGCAGGAAGTAATACAGCTATTATACCGAAGACGAATTGGAGTTTAATTTCTATGAGGGCAAATAAATCTTAATATAAATCGAATCCTTTGGGGAATTTCCTGAGAATTAATGGCCTTCCATTGAAAACTCGAACATGAGCTAGGCGATACTTTGAGTGATGGCACATACACAAGTACTTGATTTATGTATGCACTTTCATAAATCGATGTTGAAGGCATTAGAAGAAGATTAAAAGAGTATTATCAACTAAAAATGTTATTGTGAAGGACCAGTTTTGAAAGCCATTGATTTACTGTTTTTTCAAAGACCACCATTCTTCCTAAAACTGATCAGAAGTTATTAAGACAATAAAAAAGCGTTTACATTGAAAACTTTCTGGCAAGGGATTGAATAAACCGGTTATTTCTAATTAAACAAAGTTCCTCTAAAATATTCCCGATCCTTTTTCCTACTTGCTGGCATGACTGGATACTCAACCGAGTGAGTATCGATCTACCAACCGCCGAAGCATACGTTCCAATATTAACAACAGGACCCAACGACACTTCCTTCTACTTTACCTTTTTTTACTTGTAACACACCCTTAAACGCGTAAACAACCCCTAAACAATCGAAAACTTTTCGACACATTGATTAAAACTACCGAAGCAACTCTTCACATGCAGTCGAAACCGCGATATCGTCCCACCAAACTTGATGTCGCAAAAAAACGATTACACTTTTTCCTTTCTGAACCAACTTTGAACAGGAACCATCGAAACAGGATAAATTTACCCAAAGCGGAAGCACTGGTGTAGGGTTTTCTTTCTTGGAAGCGTAACGAAATTGTGTGCCGAGCGACGACATGACACTTTTGCAATCTTGTTTTTGGATGTGCCCATTGCATTGCTACTTTCGGATGCCTCTATCCTGCCCTGATCGGTTTATGTTGTCTTTGTGTATCATGATGTGTCAACCTGGTTTTGGTATTGCTTCTTTGGGAACCACTTTTCGCTTTCGTGGAGAGGTTTCTTTACTCTATTTCGATCCCTAAGGCAGGATGCTCATTCCGTAGAGAAAAAAAGGTGAACTTTTATGCAATAAAATTGCTACTAACCAAGAGAAGTTTAAACAAAAAACAGGGAAAAAATAAATGGAGCTTAAGGTAAACAAAATTGTGTTCTACATTATTTCTTATACCAAAACCCTTAAAGAGAATGACGAAAATATATTAAAGAATATGGGACAAGTACTATTCACCCTTTAAGGAGGTGAACCTTCTCTGAGTTCTTGATATCGTAGTAAATATTTAGTTTATAAGATTTGTTAAAACAGAAAAGTGTTGCGTATACGCCCCGTAGTGCTAGTTTACGAAAACATCCTTTAGCTTCCTCAGCCTTTTTCTCAACTTGCAGTTAATAATGTGAGGTACAGGGTGGTTTCATTATTGAAACTTTATTGAGACCCTGAAGTGACTGATAATGAAATAGGTACTTAAAATGGAAAAATGTTACGTATACGCCTTGTAGTGCTTGGACAACATGTCTCAGCTTTGATAGTTACTTTCTCGTCTTTAATTAAAGCTGAAAGCTGTTGTTAGATGCTATACAGATCACTCAATACTAAGCACATATGTAAAGGGTGGGCCATCTAGTGTTTTTTTTAATCATAGGTTATTTTGACACTGGCAGCTGTTTCCCGCTCGAAATCTTGACAGAAAGTCAGTGTCATACCTGCGCGGAATGAGTAAGTCGCTTTACGCTTGAACAACGTTGGGAAATATTAAAAACTTATTTCCAAAATTAGTGGTGTGTAGCCCAAACAGTGCTTTTTTTAAAAATAAGTTTTGACCGAAATGAAGCACTCACCGCGACTGCTGTACGCAAGTTTGTGCAAAAAGTTCGTGAGATTAGTATGCTAGATCAGAATGTGACTGCTGTGGCCGAGAGTGGCCAACAGCTCAACATTTCATGCACTAGTTTGAGGAGAATTCTGTACAAAAATCTTGGATTATTGGCTTACAAGGTCCAATTGACTCAGCAATTGAAGGTACGCGACCATTCGCTTCATTATCGCCTCGCAGTTTGGGCCTTAGAGCAGCTTGAATTGGACAACGATTTTGGGCGAAAAATCATATTGTCTGACGAGGCGCATTTTCATCTCGACGGCTGCGTTAACAAAAAAAATTACAGCTCGGAACGATATTGTCGAGAAGCCAATGCATTCACAGAGAGTGACAGTTTGGTGTGGATTGTGGAGTGGTGGCATTATTGGAACATTTTTCTTCGGAAATGAGGCTGGGAACAAAGTCAACGGTGGGCGTTACATGTTGGACGAACTCTGTTTCATTCAGGATGGCGCGCAATGCCACATAGCCCATGCCACAATCGATTTTTTGCGCACCAAATTTCCAAATCGTGTTATCAGTCGTTTTGGCGATCTCAATTGGCCGGCTCGGAGCTGCGATTTGACCCCTTTGAATTTTTTTTTTTTGTGGGGAACCATGAAGGACCGATGTTATGCCAACAATCCGGAAACGATTCAAACACTTAAGGCCAATATCATACGAGCAATCGGTGAGTTACAGCCCGAAAACATCAACAAGGTCTTGGAAAATTGGGGTGACAGAATGCGCTGAGGCCGCCGCTTGAGCGATGTTGTATTTCATAGTTAATGGGAATGTTCGTTAATACTAATAAAGCCATAATACATGGAAAAAATTAAATTTTGTTCATTTGCTTGCATTTTTAAAAAAATGACTTGTATTTGGCTCACCCTTTAAAGAGTGGGTCAATATATGGTGTGGAAGGTGGCTTAAATTACAGTCATTTATGGTTGACCTGCTTAACAGATACACATGAAGTAAAACCTATCGTGATTTTAGAGTCATAGAGTCGTTAACCATGCAGCAATTAATTTTTGTTAATCAAACTCATTATGAAAATAGACGGCCCGTAGAAGTAACCTTGGGTGAAATTCCCACATTTTTTCGTCAACCTGATGGCCTAATGAGTTGGAAATTCGTGCAATGGCGATGCATTTTGCAGAAGCTAGTTCTGCGTCAGCGCAAATTCTAATTTTTTTTATTTTTATTTTTTTTAATAAGGGGGCTAGTGCTAAACTATCGCATGGCGCACTACGACCAATGTTGATCTATTATGCCTGCTAGCCGATTAGTACCTCTCCTTTTAGGATGTCTCCCGTAGGAGGTGAGCTGATCCCTTCGGGAGTCATAATTTCTCTAAGGAGAATACGCTTCCTTAGATGGCAGAGGGCATTCATATAATATGTCCTCCGCAGTTTCCTCGTCCTCCAAACCGATTCGACACTCGGTTCCAGAGGAGAGGCTGCACTGTCCCGAAAGGTAGCTGACCAGTCTTCTGATATCGACCCTTTTATAGTTAAGAAGTTGTGTCACCTATGTAAGGCCTTTGACATTTACGAGTAGAAAGGGATCGTCGGTTTCCCAAGCTATGCGTTTTGGACCAGTATCTCAAATTTTTTTTTTTTGTCACAAGTGAACGTGGGTGGTAAAGTATCCGAAACTGTGGTAATCATATATTATACTTAGGAAGGTGTTGTATTGTTGACATATGACCGAATGGCCTACATGGATGGCCTGTTTTCGAACGGAGGAGAAGTATAGCAACATTTTAATTGAAACAGTTGCAGTGGAGTAATTCCGATCAGTTCGTCTTGGGTTGCCGTTGGGCAGGTTGGCATGGCGCATGTAAAGCCGAGGCATGCTAGTCTCTGAAGGCGATGAAATAGTTCTCTGTTATAATTTTATCCACCGTACATAAATGAACGCAGAAGTGATGATAGGTCTTACTATCGCGGTATATAACCAGAAGATTACCTTAGGTTTCAATCCCCAGGTTTTAACGTACATAAGTACGTCGACAGGCTCAGAGTGTCTTAGCCGTCGTTGTGAGTGCTAAAATTGTATATTGCCTGCCTCAGGTGCAGGTACACGCCAAAACACCAACGCTGTAAGCGAACTCATTCAAAAAATTTTAAAGTTTGATCTACATTTACACGTCTATAAAGTCAAAATTGGTCTCACAATTTAAGCCTTTGTCGCCAAGACAATTTATCATTAAATTTGATTTTTTTCGATGAAACAGATATTTTGATAGACGGGTCCGTTAATACCAAAATTGTAGTAAATACAATATAAGGAGGACAAAGAAACCCGTAAGAGATTTGTGGGCGACTGATCCCAAAGAGATCTTTGTATTGTACGGCTTATGGTTTGGTGGTATTATTGGCCCGTAATTTTGGAAAATGATACTCAGATACATTTTGACTGATTTTTTTCCCCAAAATTGAGTTGAATGGCGCTAATGCTTGCATAAGCCTTAAAAAAATCAATTTATTGCGTTCCAAATTTGAAGAAAACATTATTCCGGAAGGGAAGTTGATCGACCTTCGAGGACATGCAGCTATAAGCCTTCAGATTTCTTTCTGAAAAATTATTTGAAGAGTAACAACTCAGAACCCCAAACATAACATCCAAATTTCTTCAAACATTCTTCAAAAAGTCCAATAAGATGATCGCCCACAACAGAAATCATGGTGGTCACATGCATGTTGTATAATGGTGTTTCATTTCTCTTTTACGTTTTTAAAGTTAAAGTTTAAGAATTGGATCTGATCGGAAAACGTTGCCTTCATTTGGAGTGCAACTCTTGATAAAAAGACAGAACGCCGCCCAAAAAATTCTCTTTATTTTGTGATCAAATTTTAATATAATAAATTAGTGGGCCTCTCAGAAAGCTTAGGGTCCATTTATTCAGCATGCCTATCCTGAGCCAATGTAAATTATCGACCTGACATAATTAATTTTCAAATGTCCCAAATATATCCCATCACATGGCCCAGAAACAAGGACAAAGCGATTGGTTTGCACCAGTAAGTTTTATAGCCATTACAGGCTGTCGCTAATTTGCTCATTGGACAGTAAACAAAAAGCTTAGAAAACTATTTCATCTGCATCCGTGCAAACATATGGTACACGCGCTACGAGCAGGATGGAATTTAGACGTGACATGCAAAGCATTTTTAAGTACTCTCGTACATCTCTATATTATACGAGTAGGTTGACTGTCTGATGTGCGCTCAACATTTGTGGATGTCTTACTCAAAAAGTTTTTAGTCGCACGAATACCGCATTTACAACATAAAGGGTTTTTCAATAGGGAAGCTCGAACTTTGATTGTTTATAGTGGCCATGTGGTTAAGGAAGCATGTGCCAAATTTATAGTGAATTATTCAATAGTGTATGCCAATTGGTACGTAAGGGAAAGTCAGTCAAATTTCTCGTCCTTCATAAGAACTCATCTTCTTTGCGACTTTACTTTAGCAAATTTTGGGAAGGTTTTGACCAAGAAACTGAAATATGCCATAAAAAATCGAAAATCCTTATTGTAAGATTGTTTTACAAAGAAAAAGCTATCAGAAAGGACGAGTGTGTCAACCACACTTCTAATATGGCATATATCAGCTGCGATAAATATATTCTGACCAACCCTATATATCCCTTATTTTTAATGTGGTTTCAAGAGCTTTCAATTAGCTTAAAAACCAATAGCAACTGACTTTGATAACTCTTTGATAATTGATAAACGTGACAACCTTTAACATAACTCCAGATGGAAGTAACATATGTATACATTAAACCTTTACTCTCAAAAATTACATAACAAAATGTTAAACACATAAAAACACAGTGGCCAAGCACTCAAGTACATGGCATGCTCATAGGTAATACGTATTGTAACTGGAGTGAGTAATAGCGCTGCTGTTTCGTGGACCATGAACGTAATTAAGTAGCTTTCTGAAATACCAATTAGCGATGTTTCATCCACTCTAGGCACGGAAATTTCAGGCCATATATTGGGAAATAGAATTAGAAGGATATATAACGCATGGCATGAAATGAACATCAGATTTACGACTGTTCTTAAGAGAGAGTAATTAGTTTGAAATAGCCAAGGTGCACTTTAATATACTGGTAAGCTCTAGAAATGCATATCATCATCCTTTTTTGGAGCTGAGTGCTTATCTACGGTTTAGAATTCACTCCCTAACCCAAAGAAAAATTCTAAAAAGAAAACGTAACTTCTCGAAACCGGATGAATCCGAAAAAGGCTATGAGATATGAATGTTGGTGTCGAAACCCATATCTCTAGAGAAGCATGGGCTGAATTGAGTTCATGCATAAAATATGGTCTTGCTATTTTGCAGAAATTAAATTTGCGCTTAAAAGCTTCTTGGAATATTTTTTTTCGGTTGGCGCTACCCTAAATGCAGCAACAGGATAGCTTAATAGCTCTTTTCAGGGTAAAGACTATTCAGTAATTAATCTATTCGAACATCGTGATGGCATATTAAGTGAGTGACTTGCCTTATCCATTTAGGGTGTATAATTTTCTGAGAAAAATCGTAACTTGTGGGCAGGTAACCCCCCCTTCGTTGAAGGTCGAGAGTTAACTTGCCTAATTATTATAGCTTTCGTCGCAATAAATCTTTTCAGCTCAGACTGGCATGCCCTTGTTAAGTGTAGCATAAGCTCCTTAATTAAAAGAACAAACTGAATAAGGTCAACAGAAAAAAAATCCAAATTAAAAATATCAAGTTAGTATTTTGACTTAACTTCAATAATTAGAAGTACACGAAGTAACTTCAAGTACTTCCGGAAGGTGGAAGATATCAAGCTAGACAGTTGGCCAGACAGTAATAATTATTATATCGATATACTCTTTCGACAGGAATTATGCACCTTAGGTAGCAAATTTGTTATCCCGGTGACTTGGCCACTGGTCATTTGATGACCAAAAGGAAGTCAAATCCTTTATAAAATATAGAGCAAAAGAGAGTCAGTCTAAAATAATAGAAAAATGCAACATTTTTATGATAAATTGAAATATTTTTACTTTAAACAAAAAACAAATTACCCAATTTTGTGTGATTCTGAGTTCTTGAAATAAAAGTTGTAAAGGCCCATAATATCGATTTCAGGTAAGGGAAATCTGACTATATCGTCGGTAATGCAATCCGTCCACGGAGACGTTGGACTTAGTGGCACCGTCATCCGAAAAGACATCAAATTTTAAATCAGGAGGCACCGACGCAAACGGGTCTCCATTTACACACTCAGCTACGACATCGATATTTCCGCAAATAATTCTGGGCGAATACCAGCTTAAGTCACCTCAATTGCCCGTTAGTTAGTAAAGCTGTATGCAATTTGAAAGATATTTACGCAATATTTCCCGTCTTACGCAGTAAATTATCAATCCTTTAACTCATTAACTTCGAAGCTCATGCTAACAAAATTCTCCGACTTTAAAAATTTGGTTTGAATCAGGATGCCTTCAATGAACAAAATAAATGCAACTAAATTAATTAAACCTGGAAAAGCAGAAGCTTTCTGCATTATGTGCAATTCGAGAAAGTTATTGGAAAGCCAGCAAATCCCTTCGGTGTCTTGCATTACGTGTCCCTTCGGTGTCTTGTTGTTGGCATCCGCTCCAAATCTTTTTTCTCTGATGGAACCATCTTAAATGTTACTTAAATGGTTGACCATAATAAACAGCAGCTTTATGTAACAACTACAAGTTGAGAAAATATTTGATGAAGCTGAAGAATGCTGTTCTATCCTCGTATTACGGGGTGTATACTTAACATTCTTAGGTTTTTGGAACCTGCTGCATTACTGATTGTGTGAACTATGTTGCTCTGATGGAGCCACCTAAAAATGTAGCTAGGATGGTTAGACCCGAATAAACAAAAGCTTGATGCATTATGTGTAAATCTCATCGGCGTTTCGCTCTCCGGGGCGTATACTTAACATATTTCGATTTCCGGTAAATATTCTAACTTTGTAACTATGCTCCCCTGATGGAACCGCCTTAAATGGTGAGACTTGAATAATCAGCAACTATTAGCTAAATTTCAGATATAGAAAGTCGCCTCGGGAGCTAGTAGATGCCGTCGACACCTCGCACTACGGGGCATACTAAACCACGACTAAATAATTGTCTACGGACGTTCGGACGCAGAGGTGGTACAGTATGTTCAAATGCGTCACTACGATTATGCAAGGTGGCGCAAAATTAATCACCCTATCGAAAGATGTTATAATTTATTATATAGGGTCCGCCAAATAACGTTTTTTTTTTTAAAAATGCTATAAAAAAAACTACTGCTCATCATCAGCTCTGCGGCTGATAATGCGATCTTCAAAAAAAGGGCGCAAAACATCGAGTGTAGCTTCGGCTGTGTGGCACGTAGCGCCTTCCTGTTGAAACCAAATGTTGCCAATATCCTCCTCTTCAATTTTTGTTAACAAAAATTCGTTCAACATGGCCCGATAACGATCGCCATTGACTGTAACGGCCACTCCTTGCTCATTTTCGAAATGGCCCAATTATGCCTCTGGACCAAAATCCGCACCAAACAGTGGCTCGTTTTGGGTGCACCGGCTTTTCAATGTATGCCTGCGGGTTTTCTGTGCCCCAAATGTGACAATTTTGCTTGTTTACATACCCGCCAAGATCAAAATGAGCTTCATCTGAAAAGATGATTTTTTTGGCAAAATCGGCATCTTCTGTAAGTCGATCGCAGGCCCACTTAGCGAAGCGTTGTTCAAGCGTATACACAACCATATTCGTTCAGCGGAAGGATAAAACTAATTATCTGTCAAATCAGACATGAGCTAAGTGTTACCATTCACGAAATAAGCACTACTTGAAAAAAAAAACGTTAGATGGCGGACCCTTTACATTTGTAAACTAGACGGCTGCAGTATACAAACAGATAAGCAATAGAGTGCTATGTACACTCCGCAAAAGCGGAATAGAGTGGAATAATTGTGTCGACTTTTTGACCAATAATCGGTCGGTGGTGTTATCAGTGGTGTCGAGTCAACTGGGCAGACATTCCGAAACTTAGCTACTCGACTCGAACAGACTGGAATCACAGGAGATCATGCAGGGCGTGGCCTCCACTAGACTGAGAACGAAGAAACTTCAACTAGACGACGGGCCACGCAATTTGGCATCATCAGTCGGATCCTACAGCGAATTTTAGTGAAAGACTTACATATGTTCCTGCATAAAGTGCAAACAGTGCATCAGTTAATGCCAGCTGACCGTCATTCTCGTGTGAACCATCCTTAATCTCAACAACGAAGAGGACGATTTTATGCCGAAAATCATCATGCGTGTGATGCACGAAGAGCCATTACATCCACTCAAAGCCACTGTGTGGTGCGGCGTTCACCCGGTAGAAGTAATTGGGCCGTATTTTTTTTCGGGGACGCCATCGGCAATACGGTCACTGATACTGGTGAACATTACAGGGCCATGATAAGCGACTTCTTACTGTCGAAATTGGATGAGTGGTGAATATGTGGTTTCAACAAGCGGTGCAACCGCCTGCACATCACGAACCACAATGGACATTGTGAGCAGCGTTTCCTGGTCGCGTAATCTCCCGTTTTGGCGATTTCTCATAGCCAGCAAGATCGCCCGTTTTAACCATTCCAGACTTCTTTCTTTGGGGCTACTTGAAGTCGCGAGAGGAATGCGAACAGTTATCAATGGAAATCCTGCGCAAAGTCGTGGAAAATGCGACAATACGGGCACAAATGTGTATCATCACTGGCAGAAGCCACTTGACGGATATCATCTTTTTCACTTAATGAAAACAATTGTAAGAGTCCAAATAAAGATTTCCATTGCTCAAATTTATTCTTTCCTTATTTAGTAAAAAAGTAATTCAAAAACAAAAATGAAAACTACACCTTGTAGTAGTTCGTGTTGTCATTAATCTGGCGAGAGCACTCACCTGATAGGTATCTCAAATAAATGGATGATAAAATCAAGTAGTCGATGGATACCACCCCAAAAACATCACGATACCGAAACGCGGCAATCGACGCGCAAATCGACGCGACAGAAAAGTAGACTCATATCAGGACTCAAAATCTTGTACAGGCGGCTTACCGACAGACAAAACTCGGTGGTTAAGTAAGTTTGCATTGGAAGAACAGAATTCGTATAATCCATCAATCTGAGTATGTTCCTGGAAATATAAAAAATATTTGAGAAAAATTGAAATTTATATTGAAATTGAATGACATTCAGGATCTGAAGCTTCCGAGAACGTCAGACAATGAACGCCTTTTACGCACAATTTGCATTAATCAGGAGAGCGCCGTCTTGGATGAAGACTTTTTCATGATTAAGGCTATCTTCCAGGAAGTGTACTCGCCTGAATTACGAGCTGGGTATCAGAAACCTGTTTTATGAGTTTTTCCTCCGAAATGATATCGATTAGCGATCAGAGAACCTTGGCTGTAGCAGGTTTTGTAAAGATTTCATGATAAATAATGCCCTCACCAATGAGGGGGCTAACACCCTATTTATTTCGACGGCAGATTTCGATAACCTTTAAGTTACTGAAGAGAAAAAAATCCACAGGAATCGACAGTATATCTAATGTTGTGCACCTCCCACCAGTGGCTGTAGAGATAATGCATATTATCCAGTGCATTGGAATAGCGGTAATTTGATTGCTTCTCGTCTCCATTCAATAGCGTATGATTAGGCCCAACGATCGATAACATTTCCATCATATTGCAGCGTGACGTGAAAAAATTCTGGAGTATTGTGATGACTGGAAGTTGAAAAATACAAAACTTATAGAAATTAGAAACTATTTTATTCAGAACGCCTTGCCTAGGGCTTCTAGAAAAATTTGGCGCAGGTTTTCAATTCCTGAAACGGACGGACGTCCACGGACAAAACAAAGCTTAATCAGATACCTACCTGCTTTTACAAACACGTAGATCCTGCTCTGGAAAGAGCCCGGGGCGCTTTCGCTCTTACAAGATGGCTGTTTCATACAGATTCCAGAGTAAGGCAATCTGTCACATTGTCTTCATCAGTCCCATGATTGCCCATGGATGTCCCTTGTGGTTCAATGTGAGAGCCAGCTTAATGGAAGGAATTCGGTTGTTTGAGAGGCAATGTCTCTGGACTTGTCTTGGATTTACATAGAACACCCGAATCTGAGTACAAGTAGTTTTGATTGCCTTTTTATACTTTGAGGGCTGGCACTTTACGGATGGACAATTTCCTGTTAAAACTGATTGGCAGTCACGTTGCAGGGGCAATGACTTCAGTCAATAATCTGATCTCCGGCGCTTACTACCACAATTACTTGGACCACGAGGAAGTGCGCTTCAGCGGCTTTGCCCACCCAGAGGCATTCTTCGGTTTGGATCTACATATGTCGGCTGATCCAGGATAAATTGGCGATTCCGCTAATCTTCCACGTGGCTTATAATTCCGTGGAGCGGGGATTGCTCTGCGAACAAAATGTTCGTGAGCGTCTCTTAGTAGATTGGTGTCGCACCAAAATCGAGGAGACGACGCGCCGTCCGACAGCATCAACTCTTTTGGTGGCTGAAGCGGACTGTGTCTGTGTTGGATTTTAATAAGCCAGTCTCTTTAAAGCAAAGCCTGCCACACACATGCTAATAGCAGATTTGGGTTAGGGTACATTAAGGCATGCCAAGCTGGCGGGTGGGTTAAGTCTAGTTTAGTTTTAACCAAAATGCAAAATAAAAACACAAAAAAAAAAAGATTTATTCCAGAAAATATAAATAAAAATGAATTTAAAACTGAAATAAAAATACCAGGACTTCATCCACAAAGATTCACTTCTCTGAGAAGCACAGTCTAAGTGAGGATCAATATCTGGTCATTTCTCTAATGTTGAGGATTTCCTGATAACACTAAGATATCTTCATAAATGTTTGCTATAAATTATGTTCTAAATTACATGTTTTATTGAGCTGAGTGAAGCGAAGCTCTCATATAGGTACACGAGAGTGCCACTTTTTTCAAATCGCACTCCTCTGTCCCTTTTTGACCGATTAAGATACACCTTGCACATAGTTAGAGCTTGAGGTGGTGATTGTTAAAGTTAATAAAATTTAGGAAAAGTTGTACCACGGATGAATCACCAACGAAAAACTCTCTCATTGACTTAACATGGGAATTTTTTTTCACGTGCACTACCTGCAAGCCACTTGAACCATGTCGATTAAATTTTCCATGGTGATGTTATAGCACACGCTCATCAATATCAATACATAAAAACAATGATGAAGCATACCATGGGGGAATAATGACCAAAAACAGCGCTCCCGATAGAGTTACATGTTAACCCTGTGAATAGTAGTCGTAGCAGCCCTAAGACTCTGAAAATCCCCTTTATGAACTACCACTATCTGTATTGGTAAAATTGGAGAACTATCGAGGTCCAACTGGTCACAACAGCTTGATTATGATAACGCCACAAACAGCAGAATTTAAAAAGGGAAACGTCTCTGCAGCAAGAAACAGTTTCCTCGTCAATTGGATTCCGCAATTACGCTTCATAAAAGTCAAGTCATTACCGTTGACAGAGCTGTAGTGGACATCGGCAATTCAGAATTTACACTCGGGCTAACATACGCAGCATTGTCGCGTGTTCGAACGCTTATTGGACTCTTGATAGACCCGGCATTTCTTCAGGACAGGCTCCTTAAAAGCATCAACAAGAACTCGGGATGGCAAGTTAGGAAGCCTGAGCTTGCAGGGCTGCATGCAAAGGCAGTGAAAATTAGTGAACATTTTTCGAAAAGTAAACATTTCTGTATAGGTACTTGAATAAAGGTTTTTCTGAAAAAAGTTATAATTTTTTTTTTATAATTTGTGCAGGTTCAAGAGTGTACGCTCTTATGATGTTTGTCACATAACCTGGACGGGGTGCAGATGGTTTGTGTTGAAGAATTGAGTTTACTACTCTCCGGGGGTGGTTGTCCTAGATAGGATTTGAGAAATTCGGCAGAATTTGCGTTGGTTGTACTTCACAGTAACTCTTTTGTTTCCATGTCATTAAGGTGTTATATTGGGAATGCACACACAGAGAATGAGTTTTGAAGTGATCTCATTCTTCGAGTGTTATGCCGTCGTCAGCACTTTTTGATCATCTCTCATTCACAACTGTTGCACAGTTTTTCCGTATAGGAATTGTTCTTGATCATAGACGAATTTGAACTATAGACCTTCGGCTCAACAATCGATTGCACCACGACTCAAGATTTGCTCGAAAAAACACAAGTGCAAAAAAAGGCGCCAAATTTGCGTTAGAATGTTCCACTGATTTTAAAAAATAAAAACAAAGGATTTAAAAACATGTCTGACATTGTATTGTTACGTCTGGGACGTACAATTTTAGTAAAAATCTCGCGCACGTGGGCTGGACTTAGGTCGGGATTTTTGCCTCCAGTACTTCCTTTGTGCAACCGCGAACCGGCGAGATACAACAATTTGATGTTATATACAATAAAATACCGGCGAAACAGTTGCAGAACAATTGTGTACATAATTATCGAACAAGAGAAACGGAGCGGATTAATCGTATCAAAAAAAAAGAAAACAGATTAATTCTTTTTATGACTTTATTCAGTTTTAGCTTATACAATTCTCGATGCGAACAAAAAGAAAAAGATGCATTCTGGCTAGATTTCCACAACCTTGTCAAAATCATCCCAAAGGAAGAGCTTTTGTTTGTTGGGGGAGATTTAAACGGACTTGTCGGCAAGACAAGCGAAGACTATGAAGACTACCACGGAGGGCTGGGATACGGCACCAGGAACTCTTCAGGTGAAGATATCCTAAACATGTGCAAGTCGTACGGTCTGATGGTGCTAAATACCATGTTCGTCAAACAAAGCCGGCACCTGATCACTTATAGCAGCGGCGAAAATGAAACTCAAATAGACTATCATTTGGTATCCAGTTTCATGAAGCCACGAGTTAAAGATTGCAAAGTGATCCTGGAAGACGCGATCGCCCCTCAACACCGCCTCCTCCTGACTGAATTGTTTATGGAGGCGAGTAAGAAGTTAAAGCAGCAAAAGAAGGTGTCTGAGAGAATCAAGTGGTATAAGCTGGATAAAGGAAAAGGCGAAGCTTTTATTACCAACATGAAAAACTACCTCTCTTCCATTATCGATGAGGTCGGTAATGAGCAGTGCAGAGCACAAGACATGTGGGATTACCTACAACAATCTGGCCTGGAGAAAGCCAAATCACTGCTCGGAATATCTAAAGGCCCCTGCCAACACGCAAAAGAAACCTGGTGGTGGACAGACGAAGCCAAAACAGTGATACACGAAAAGAAAATGGCTTTCCAAGCTTGGTCAAAGTGCTCTTCTACTAATAGAGAGGAAAAAGCTCGCCGTGAAAAGGTATATAGATGTTGCAAAGGTATCGCGAAGAAAAAGTGCGCCGAATTCAAAGCGAAAAGCATGGAAGGCCTTTATCAGGAGTTGGAAGAAATATTGTCTTCCGCGTCTGACAGGAACCAGGCTACCCAGGAGCTTCGACAAAGCAATTTGAACAAAGGAGCAAATATCTTTAAGATAGCCGCCCAGAGAAGAAGAAATGCTCAGGAGATTCGTTTCCCAAAGTTTATTAACAATGCTGAAGGCCAACTCCTTGTGGAAGACGAAAAAATTCTCCACAGATGGCGACAGTATTGTGAGGAACTTCTGAACGAACAGTTTCCCCGAGTGTACTTTCCAAGAGCCGCCCCGAATCATGCCGAAATATCCGACATCACAGTCGAAGAAGTTCGGTACGCGGCTAAAAACTCCAAGAAAAGAAAAGCTGTTGGGCCGGACGGGATACCCTCTGAGTTCTGGAAAAAGATGGGAGACATCGGGTCTAGATGGCTCATGGTTCTTATCTCCAAACTTATGAGAGGCGACAATATGCCTAATCAATGGAGGGAAAGCTATCTTCTTCCTTTGCACAAAGGAAAGGGTGATACGCGAAATTGTGATAACTACCGTTCTGTCAAGCTGATGTCGCACACCATGAATATCGTTGAACGGGTATTAGATAGCCGACTGCGGAAAATAATACGACTATCTGATGACCAGTGCGGGTTTGTCTCGGGTAAATCAACGACAGATGCAATCCCAAGTATAAGGGTCATGATGGAAAAGCATCGTGATTCTTCAAAGGACTTGCATATGATCTTGGTTGATTTGGAGAAGGCCTTTGACCGGCAACCAAGAGATCTTTTATGGGCTAAGACAAAAAGGAGTTCCAGAAACCTACGTGCGAGTGATCATGGACATGTACAAGAGAGCAACGACAAGAGTAAGATGCACCGCAGGAGTCACCGAAGAGTTCACAATCAAAGGGAGCGTCCTCAGCCCACTGCTCTTTATAGCAGTCCTTGATTGCTTGCTTGAAGGAAAAATGACGGACCTCAATGTGCACCAGCTATTTTTTGCTGACGATGGAGCCATTATAAGTGATGATCAGGCGTCCCTACAACGAGCACTTGATGTGTGGGTGGACATTTTTGAGGGACACGGGTATCGTATTAGTTCAAAGAAGACAGAGTATCTGTGCTGCCCGTTCTCTGACCCTCATCAGCCTATTCCAGACATTTACTTGAATGGAAGAGTGCTTCCCAAGTGTGAAAAGTTTAAATATCTGGGATCTATGATTAATAAAGAAGCAACTTGTGATGACGACATCAACCATCGCGTAAGCGTAGGGTGGATGAAGTGGCGGGAAAACTCCGCCATCTTCTGTGATCGAAAAATGCTCCCTAAGCTGAAAGGAAGGCTCTACACTTCAGTTGTACGTCCGGCGCTCACATTCGGTTCACAATGCTGGACAACGCACAAAAAGTATGAGAGCAAATTAACGGCAGCTGAGATGAAGATGCTTCGCATGACAGCGGGAGTAACAAAGCGTGATAGAAGTAGAAGTTCAAAGATCCGAGGAAGCCTACATGGAGGCATCACAAGAAAGATCGAGCGCGACCGACTCAGTTGGTATTGCCATGTTCAAAGGAGAGATCCTTTGAACCCCGTCCAAAAGGCGATATCAATCAACGTTCCAATTTCAACACGCAAAAAAGGCAGGCCGAAAAACAATTGGTGCAAACAAATGCAAAAACACCAGCATTTGATTGGCGTCAGCGATGAAGTAATCCCAAACCGGGAAGCCTGCCGCTTCCGGCGGACCCCACAGCGGACCAGAGGAATGCAGTTAGGTGGGAAGGTTATGGTCCTACACTTCTGACCATAACGACGCCGGAAAAAAGGAAAAGAAGAAGCTTATACAATTCTCGATGATATTAGGTAGAGGTCAAACGCAAAACTCATTCCATTTTTGTCTTTTACGTCTATTATAGATTAATTTATGCTGATGCGGTGGTGTCGGTCGTTTTCGTGGAAATATTATCCCTCAATTTTTTGTGGGCAAGTTATTTCATAATTTCCTTATTTGTCAACTTTTCGTGTGTGTTTCGCTAAGTTAGCACTGCACCTGCATAACAATACTCGTATATCAATATTACCTTTGAAGGAGTGTCAACCTCGAGAAGAAAGTCAAACAAAAAAAAATGTTTAGGAAATAGCTGGTTTACTTTGCGACAAACTGGATGGAGAAGATTTATTGAAACGTGCTAAGTGTGATATCAAGGAATTTGAAAATGATTCGAAGTCGGACGACTACGAATATAAACTGCTGTGAATATGAAGCATCAAAAGAAAAACTTCAAACTCTTTTTCACCCGAAAAAGAGTTTATAAGGGAAGAAGCAATTATGTAAAGGTTGCTGAAGAAAAACATTCATTTAGAAGGCTGTACAGTCACACATTCAAAAAAATGTTACTTGGATTTAGATCAAATTTCAGTTGTAGAAAAGGAGACGATCGGTGACGTCTTAATAGAATTAAAAGTCATTCCAAAAAAAATTTGATTATAGGCGGCTGGCCACAAGAAAATTCTTTGGTTCTAACCTGATCAATCGAATCTCATGGCCGCAGTGATTTAAAAGTTTTGAAATAAAAAAAAAAATACTCTGAAGCAAAGAAATATTGTTGAACAAAAAATACCAAATTTGACACCATCAGTATTCACTCTACACACATTACCAGAATCAATGAAATAAAACGGTTTAATAGATGCTCGCTCAGCTGAATTATTTACAAGCCCTGCATCGCCTTGCATCCCTAGTATGAAGTTCATATCTTGAATTATTAATTTTGAATTTTAGTCTTTATTTGGTGCTACGAGATATCTTTGCAAATTATTGTACTTCTAGAAGAAGATTATTTGCCATTGAACTATGTTTACCCCCAACGTTCGTTCGTGTGCTCTGAAATATCACTCTATTTTAGGAATAGCTGGCTATCGAGACGAGGTGCATAAATAGGAGTCATCCGGATTGGGGTATCTTGTAACTAACTTATAGCAACGACGAGAGGAGAATGCCACTTGAGGATTTATCAACAACCATGCCCGCACGTTGGCTTACCTCTGAAGCAAAACGAAGGTATAGGTGCATCCCCGATGCAGGGAAATACGGTTGAGTAAGCATTTTGACTGCATGATACAGGTAAACACCAGTGTACTACATTCTGTTAAGGTATGCATCTCACGGAATTGCTTTGGCAATATTTTCCCGATCTTTGGCTATCGATTTCGAGGGCCGTATTTCTTTGCTCCCACTAAACTATTGAAAGAAGGGTGCTTTAAGCTTAATATAGATTTGATGGCAAGAGTAATTGGCTCTTGGGAAGGGATTTGGGTCAAGATGCGGATGATGTGATTTTACAAGCAACAGGTAACGGAGGAAGTGTAGAAGTTTTCTTACTGAATATATTATCGAAAAAGGAATACAGCGGCGAATGGAACAATGTGGATTTAAAATCTACGATGGAAGAAGACATAACTTTGATATCTCAGCTTAGTTTTTGTTATTTCGTCTTTATTCCCGGTGAATTGATTTTATATCGAATTGAAAATTGCGGTGACTTGGATCTTCAGAAGACCTTTAAAAATCTGCATGACCACACGACTTTCATGAGGTGGCCTCCCTCCCTCCCGTTTCCTGAAAGTCGCTTCTTTTCCATGCTCCTGTGGCTTATGTATAGTATACGAGTATCATCATGACAGTTAATGAGGTTCGAGCAGACGTTGCTGGATATCGCAACCACGACTTCAGTTATCCAACCGCTATCGACATATTGTCAATTAATACGTATCATACTCCGTAGCGACAAGGATTCAATTGCATTAACCCGAAGTACCTCATTTGTAGGTTTCAGTTGACGTCGCCCCATGCGAGGACCTCTGGAGTATTAAACCTTTCCTGAGATTAAATTTTGCGGCCGTGCTGGGAGGCATTTTTCCTTCGTATCTGTTCGTCGTTCTCATCGGCCCTTTGCTGCACATGTGACGTCTTAGTCTATAAAATCTTATTGATCAGGTAAATTCGATTTTGTGGTGTAAATGACGGCAACCGGCGCTGCTTTTGTAAATGTTGTGTCAGCAGCAGGTGTTACCAGTTGGATGTCACTAAAAAATCGAAATGAGAACCCCAAGCTGTTTTCCATGTATGCTATTCATCACACATCTAACCAAGGGATGAAAGAAGAACTTTTTTGCATTTATCGCATTAAAGTCGAATGTGTGCACCATTCATGACCACATGCACGCGAATAACTTTTGGTCCCTGCTGCGAGCCTTATCGGTTCGAAGGACGATTGGGAGATTGCATTGCATTCGGTCTTATGTATATGGAGAGCACTATTGGAATGCTTTTCAGGTCTTCGTTTACTTATACCTTGGATAATCTGGGCTCCGATATGCACATACACCGCCAGTTGCGGTGTCGAGGAAGTTTGAAAAAAAATTGCGGAATTTCACATCTTGCCTGTAAAAAATATATGTTTTTGAAGAAAAATTAAATACGAGTATATTGTAGAATGACATCCACGGGGAAATTGAAAAGGCTTGGGCATATACGGAGTTTGTTCAAAAAGTAACAGGAATCGGGTAGCAGTCCCAGCAGCGCATCGGCGATTTGGAAAAGTATTGACATATGTAAGTGGGTAATATCCAATAAGGACCATAAGTAGTATGAAAGTATTGAAGTAGACGAATGAAAGCTATTCTTCCCGAAAATTTAAAATTCCTGTTATTTTTTGAACATACTTCGTTCATTTTGGCACCAACACTAAACATCTTTTTCTGCTTGTTCTTTGACTCTCTCTAGATGGTACATTATATTGAAAGTCCCTAGGTAATGTACAGCATCTTCTTCGGCTCCATATGTGTTGACACCAGACAGAATCTCGTCAACACAACTAGAAGCACAATCTGTTTTCTCTACTATAACAGCGTAACAAAACAAACAAAAACGGCTTAGATGAATAACATGACATATTTACAACCCTAAGCTACCGTAAGGTTCTCCGGTTGGAAAGAGAACTTCCGCATTCTCCCTTCTATGCCTTGGACTACCATTGAAGCGACTTTTTATCGATAACTTAGGCAATGAAGTGTTGATAATTCATTTATGGGGGAAAAGTGATTTTTATCCCAACCCTACAGCTATCAAGAGTCATTCCCTATTATAAAGTATTATAAAATGTATGTCAGGCGCCAGGCAGGCGCCAAATGTGGAACAAACTTGACTCAACTCCATCCATTGCATCCGATGAATACGGAGACTTTTAAAAGGAAAATTGGGAATTACATACCCCAATGGAGAAGAGTGAAGTTCTCGACAAGCCAAACACACTAAGCAAGTAAGTAGCACACAAGGACAATTTGGGTTGATGCCAGAAACAAAGGGGGCAACTGGGTTGAAAGGGGAAAGCCGAACAACGGAGCAACCTAGGATTCCCCACCGGCTGAATGGCTGAGTGTGATTGCTGCATACATTTATTGATTTTTTTTAAGGACTCGTTGCCCTGTTGTATGATTGAATTTTACATCATTATGAAACGCAAATAGCTTAAGGCATCTTTTAGTAAAAATAACAAAGAAGTACCACACCGATACGCAGCAAAACTTGGTCGTTGACATAAAGGGAGCTTCTCGTCATACCAACCCCATTCTTCGTTATTGTCACTTTGTGTTTCTTCCCTGATCCTTTAACTCATAGCCTTGCTTTTACCAACCGCATTCCGGTCGTGAATGCGAAAATCGATTGCGTCTTTGAGGCGCCAAAAAACTTGGCAGCGGAAATAAATCGTTTTATAACCGAAGGAATTTTTCCCTGCTTCCCGGTGAGGCATGGCTGTCGGTTGTCGAATGAGGGTTAATAAGGATAAAAGGCTTTAATCGGAGAGGGTGGAATGGAATTTTATGGAACGACAATAATAATGTCGTTGTTTTATTGCTTGTCATTTAAGTTGTTTGTTGTTGTTTAAAACAGGCATTTGGTGGGAAATATAATATTGTAACGGAAGAGCAATGAATGGCTTATAAGTACGTGGGGCAAAAGGACGTCCCATGTGTCTTGAACTGAAAGGAAGTAATCTTGCTTTGTTGACTTTTAGCTACTGGTATCAACTTGGGAATTAATCACAAAGGTAATGGAGAATAAAATATCTATGCAAAGAAATGGGAAGCAAAAGAAGGTGAACTGTGGAAACATGATGCACAAGTGCTGGATGCCTTGCTTCAATGAGCGACAGCTTGAGGTCTTGTGAAATGGTAATGCGTATTTTCCTGACTACTTTTAGACAAAGTTGAAAAGTTTCGGTTAGTTTCTTGAACTGTTCAGCCATGAGGTGCGTAAGTTGCACACAACTAACGAAAAGTTTTCGCATCCGAAATATTTTGAATTTCTGTAAGAACATTAAAGTTATTGGGAGGGGATTATTAAAGTCAAATTATAGCATTTATTTGGTTTGCCTCAATTGTTCATTCTTTTGATTGCCAACCGTCAGGAGAATTGCCCACACTTTGAACGAATTGAGTTATCTCCCTAACCGTATGTTCTCAAAATACCATAATCGTAAAACAGATTTTTGATTTCAATCACGGTATTTAATACAAAAGGGCACTCGATTTGAATTTCTCCACCAGTCAAGCCATAAAAATTGTCTTTCGTAGTGTTTTCCCCCAGCTCATTGTACTGGCATAACCTCTGGTAATACAGGGTAGGCCATTTAAAGACAACAGTCAATGGTGAGCGTTATCGAGCCATGACAACGGATTTTGTGATGCCCATTATTCGTGAAAATGACATGGATGGCTTCTGATTTCAACAGGACGGGGCTGCATGCCATAAAGCTCAACCAACAATCAATTTATTGCGACCATTTTTCCCCGGGCGATTGATATCGAAAAATTGTGTTTTTGACTGGCCACCGAGATCACCATATTTGACGCCACCAGACTTTTATTTGTGGGGTTATTTGAAATCCAAGGTATACGCTAATAAGCCAAAGACCTTGGCTCAACTGAAAGCCAACATTCGACGTGAAATAGCCGCCATATCGTCCGAAACATTGGCCAAAGTCATGGAAAATGCCGAAAAAAAGTGCATTTGGCTGTCAAAGCTAAAGGTGCCCATTTACGCGATCTACTTTTTAAAAATTAGCTGGAACAAATCTCCTTCGACCAAAATAAATTATTTTTGAAATGGACAAAAACCATTGTTTTGTTCCTTTTTTTCAGACAAAAGGGTCACTTTAAATGGCCTACCCTGGAGTAATACGTATATTGAAAGCGACTTGCATATAAATTCTTTCAATCTTTGTTTATTCTTGTTCGTTCAGTTTGTCCACTTCATAGCAATCCCCTTTACACTTGTGCCAACTTTTTCTCTACTTTTCAAAACAGTTGTTAAATATCTCTCTGTTTCAACACATGGGGAACCCAAATGCCTTGCTTCTGAATCATTCCCATGGATTTTAATAGTACACAAACTGCTTACTGCGTTACTCTCAATAGATTTGCAAACTCATTTTGTTTTTGACTCGGATCTTCATCGATTAACCCATCAAAGACCAATGCAAAGAGTAGTTTGGCACTTCTCACATATCCATCGAACTCTGTTATGACATATCCGGGATCCTAGTTGATTTTTAATTTTTATGGAGCTTTTGTTGATGGCCCTGGACGGTAATTGTTGACAAATTGGTCAATAAGGTCGACCACACCCATGCCCTTGTTGTATGCAACTAATTGTTTCGGCTTAGGGATGACTACCTTTTCTTTTTCTGTTGTTGGCCATCTTTTGACTTTACTTAGTGGTTCCGAACTATCGTAATTTGTTGCAACGGTTACAACAGCATTATCATTCCAACCACAGAGAATTAAATGGACGTTTTTTGTCATATAGTCACGGACCGTACCTGTTGCACGAAATCCTTTCTTGCATAGGGTAGCATAAGGTCATGGCTTGTGAAATAGTTGTCAAAAAATAAGATTTACTACATCCAGCAAATTAAGCACCACACGAGATCCAAGAGTAAATATTTATCGAATGAACTTACATTTTTGGCACGACAATATATGGCAAAATTATAATAATATCCATCGCTACTGCAAAGCATCAACTCATTGTATCCAAAACGAATTACTTACTTCGTATTTTATCATCGCCTCGTCAATAGAAAGCTTATCATGAAAGAAGCTCCATTTTTGATAATTTTGGGAAATCATTTTCATGAAAGGTCGAACTTTGGGCATCTTATCAGTCTTGTCAGTACATGAGTTTTTGGCCAAATGGATGAAGTGCTTGATTTCTTTGAATCTATTGCGGGACATGGCGTAAGCTACCAACGGAATTTTTGTATCTTCGTTTACGCACCAATACAATGATTCTATGGAGATGCATCCGCAGAGATGACGATAGTTTTCTCTGGGTCGTACAATTCAAGAATACGATTTGCCAATAACCATTTTTAACTTCCTTGAAATGTCTGTTCGCACTCAGATGACCATACAAATTTTTAATCTTTTTTCAAAAGTTGATATACGAATAGTTTCTCTAACATATTTGACAAATTGGGTATTTCCCGTAGTAGTTTAAGAGACCAAGATACGACTGGAGGACGGTCAAGTTTTTAGGACTAGGCGCGTTGACTACGGCTTCAATTTTACACTTACTAGGTCTTATCCGATTGTGAGAAATACAATGTAATAAATATTCTACCTCTTGTGCGAAAAATACGCACTTTTTGAGATTGACTTGAATAGTTATGATCGTTTAATCGACCTAAGACTTCATTTAAATTTTTCTTACAGTCTTCTTTGAGGTACCAACAACAATTATATCGTCGATATACCCTCGATAGGTTTTGTCAAATTATTTTGAAACACCATCTATTTCCAACATCTATTTGCTTGGGATGATGGACCATAACCGTCCAAATAAACTCCTGGCTCTAAATATGACTTTAAATGACTTACTTGACAGTTGACCACTGACAACTCTAGGCGTTCACCATTCGACACTCCACCATGACTTATACAATTAAACGTATGACCTGTGACTGCTTGCAAATTAATTGAACAATTCTTTAGAACTGAATTATTAAATAACTAGCTGACCCGGCGAATTTCGTACCGCCTAACAGTCGATTCTTTAATTTTTTATTTTTTTTTTTAATACTTATTCTGCTATTCGGGAAACCGGGTCAGTTAGTAAGATAAAAAAAGAAAAAGGAAAGTTGATAAGTCAACAATGACATTATGTCAAAAAATAAAAATTATAAAACACTTAAAATTCTTTTAATAGTCACTAAAAAATCACACTGAAAATTAAAATTTCTGATTTCTTATTATGATACCTACTTATTATATTTCATTTTATTTTTACTTATTCTAAATTAAGTTAAATTTTTATTGTAGTACTTTATGGTATACGATATTTTTTGTTTGATTACCTGCCGCGTAAACAAACAGAGCAGATGGTTTTCCAACACGGGAACAGGCAACATACAATTGACCATGCGAGAAACATGGGTTTTCTAGATTAATAGCACAAAAACTTAATGACTGCCCTGGGATTTGTTTGTAGTCATAGCGAAAGCAAGCCGTACTGGAAACTGTAGTTGTTTAAACTCGAATGGTACGTCAGTCGGAATCATTGGGATGCGGGGTATCAAAACGTCATCTCCTTTGTACTTTCCTTTCAGTATGATTGCTTCTATTACGTTATTCAGTAATTTTTTTATCGCTGATCGTGTGCCGTTACAAAGTTGCGGTTGGTTAATATTTCGCAACATTATAACTACAGATCCAACCTTTAATTGAAGATTGTGAGGCCGCAATCCTGGCAAATCAAGTGAGTTTAAAAATTCCGGTGGATAGTTCACGACATCATCTTCAATAGTTGCCGTATCAACTGATTTATATGTCCTCATTTTGCCAGGAATGTCATCTTGAATTTTGAAATTTAATTCATTTACATCAGTGTTTTTGGCAGCCAGTATAGCTCGTTCGCTCAACCAATCATGGAATAAGTAATTTTGAGCAACATTTGGAAAAACTTTTTGAATGAGTTCAGCTTTTGATTGCGTTAACTGACAAAAACTCTCAGGAAAGGTGATGCAGCTAGTCAGCACATCTATAGGAAATTTGCCATTACCAATATCAATGAGTTGTTTAGAGAATATGTCTCCAGATTGATCATGCTTATATTATCATATTCTTGCTCAAATGTAATACCTTGACATGTTTCCACAAATTGGAGGACTTTAAATATGCATTCAGCTCATCAGCTGGCGTTGAACGTGTAACCACTGGCAATGTTTGGCGACAATCTCCTGATAATAAAATCATTTGGTTGTTCCGTAGATCTTTTAAGGTTCTATCTAAAACTTTAATTTTTATGCGCCATCGTGCATTCATCCCACACTATTAGTTTACATTGCTGCAAAACCTTTGCCATTGCCGAATTTTTGGAAATGTTGCAGGTTAGTGTTTCATTGCTTTGCACATTCAATGGCAGTTTTAGAGCTGAATGTGCTGTTCGACCGCCTTCAAGCAAAGTTGCTGCAATGCCTGACGAAGCAAGAGCTAGAGCAATTTCCTTTTTTGAGCGAATTGTTACCAATATTAAAGTAATCAAAAAAAAAAGAAGTTTTTTCTGTACCACCAGGAGCGTCCAAGAAGTAAATCCCACCAGTTCCATCATTTATTACTTACATAAGAATATCAATACTTCTGTTCTTTGTTCAATAGTGGAAGGTTTATTTGAATCGATTCTTTCAAAGTATTAAGATCATACGATTTTTCACGTTGTAACTCTTGATGAAAAGCATCGTGCATTGAGCGATTGGGCGCGGCCATCCCCAATTGACATAATAGCTTGTTTGACATCATCAAGCACATATCCTCAATGGAAATCAATGCCTGATTGTAAATTTTTTCACTTATTTGTAAATTCAGATTCCCTGTTCTATTGCGTATATTAATTAAAAAATGTATGGAATCTGGTATCAATGGTATCAATTTCACCTTTCCATTTGCGCAACACAATCCATTGGCTTCATTTTTGTATTTCAATGCGTTACAATATTGGCAAACTGAGTTCATAGGTCCAATAGAAACACAGTTGTAGGCACTGTAATCAATTGACATATCGTAATAGAAAGCAGCTCATTCAAACTTGCACCATTATTAGTCGAATGTCTCGCTTTACGGGTCTGTCTTAACCGAATTCTTTCACGTTCATTGCAAACTTCACCTTCCTCGGCAGTACGATTAGATTGATAATTAATTTGATTCGTTACATTTCGAGTTCTTCCGCCTACATTTTTCCGCCACCTTATAGGAGGTATATTTAGTAAGTCACAAACACATAACACTTTTTTATAGAAATTTATGGCTTTCAGATTTAGTAATATTATAGATGCACAGCAAAGAGACGTTTACATTTCAAGTGACATTTTACCACAGACAATTTACATTTTACCATAGACAATTTGTTTTTAAGTAATGTTACCATCGTATAAATATTGACAAATATTGGCATTAATATTTATACGATACTAACTTCACTCAATTGTTTTGCCTTCCCGTAACCCCTCCACTAACACTTTAACTTTATGGCACGGTATTAAAGTTCAAATTGACTTTTATTATTACGATTTGTATGGGAATATAGAAAAGTGTTGTTTTTAGATTTTTTCAGCATTTTTTTCAATTTTTCACTTCGTAAGAACCATCCTCGTACTTCAAGGAATATTATAAAAAAAGAATTAGCGAAATCGGTTCAGCTGCTCTCGAGATTTGCGCTTAGCAACACATTCAGCGATTCATTTTTATATTATAGATTTAGGATAATCTACGTAGCTTATAATAGATTGACATGCCACGTGTCCACTTCCATCTGCACCTCTTTGCCTTCAATTATAAGAGAAGTGATAAGACCACTACTTTTGCTCTCCGACAAATTGAAGATATTGTTGACTCTTGTGTTGACAACTCTTGTGGGACTACTTTCATCATCGGTATCTTCATTTATGACTCTTATCTGCTTCCAGATTTCTTGGAATATTTTTTACAATAACCTGGACATTTGCATAGGTAGCAAATAATTTCCTTCGCTGGACACTTGTACCTATGGTGACTTCCACATTGTTCAAACTTAGCATTTGACTGAGTCTATTGAATTCACGCGTTTGACTGCGAGACTGCATATTTTGATTCCGATACGATCTTGACTGGTGTTGACTTATTCTACTCTTGATGATGTTGATGTGGTTGGGCTTAAGAATTTGCTGGTCCTCTGCAATGAGTTCGAACTTGATAGCCTTTTCGGTGACACTCTCGAATTTTGCATCCTCGTCATCGAGCAATTTCTCTTGAATTTTCGGGTTATAGGCCAAATATGAATTTGTCTCGCAGCGCTTGATCTTAAAACTGCCCAAACTTGCAATCTCGCGATAAAATTTTAAACGCCACGATGTAGTCTTTCATGGATTCATGACTCATTTTTTGACTGCGCTGGTTAAATTTGTATCTCTCTGCAATTGCAAATTTCTTAGGTGCATATAATTTGCGCAGCATTGACACTCATCGTAAGATTTTGTATTAGGGTTGACTGGAGCCAAGACGGTTTTTAAAGTTTTGTAGACCTCGGAACCAATGAAAGTTATGAAAACGGACGTCTTTTCTCCTTCACGGAATTTGTTGCACTTTAAGTACTCTTCCAAACGGTCGATATATTCTTCGAATCGTCGCCTGGAGCAAAAGTTTCCATGGATCCCAGTAATTGGTCCATTATTAATATTGGTTTCACTGGATGGACTGATTCTGGATTAATTGAAGATGTTGAAATATTCTTTCGTGCTGATTGATTGATTGATTCCTTAGATTCCTCTTTTGACTTCGACATAAGCCTTTTCTCGACAATGACTTGACTTACCACGATTATCCTCGTCGCCAATATAATATCTTCTCGAACACGCGAAAGCACGTGTTACTGCTTCGATGGTCACGGAAGAAGAGAGCTTTATTATATCCGGTTTTACATGTGTTAAGTGTCATTTTGCCAGCATTGCCAGACTAAACTATTCAACTATATAACAGTGGTCAATGGCGAACGGTATCGGGCCATGCTAATTGACCTTCTGTTGTCTCAATTGGACGACATGGAGAGTATGCGGTTCTAACAAGACATTGTCGCAAGAAAATTGTGTGCATAAACTAACGACCATTGACCAACTGATCAAATTCGACTTATCCAATAGATTTATACAAAATTGGATCTCTTGGATCGAGTCTTCCAAATAAGGCTGTTATGGGATTTCGGTTTATATCATTTTATAGTCAAAATAATTAAATATACTTTATTCTGGTACAATGGCTTTTGTCATATCTTGCACAAAAATCGTTTTATTCAATTCGAAAGTTTAATGAAAAATCCCTTATGTAAATCATTTGTAAATTTGTTATAGGCACATAACTTACTTACTTGGATGCTGCTACAATTCGAGTTCCGACAAAAAACCTCTCCAGCTGCTACGACCTTAAGTGTCGCATGCCATTTGGTTAAGGTGCCTCTCCCAACTATGTGAACCCTCAGAGTGGAAGACTCTTTGAGCAGTGGTTTCAACTCACTTACATAGCCAAGTCATCGTAGACGTTAGATCCGTAGACGCCTGACTAAAAAATGCCGTTTTACTGCCCTAAAGGTTTTTATATCTGGGATTGTCTTACTTATTTAATTCCATATGTAATTGCACTCATCTCGAGTCACTAAAGTAACATTAGTCCCAAACGAAAACACGTATGACTTAACAGGGGCTGACAGTGGTTAACAAGGATACATCCGATTGCAGCCTTCAATTAAATGCTCCATCCCAACTTCTTTTCCATGTTATTCAAAATATCGAAATCCATGCCGCAATGTAAAAATGAAGATGCTGTAACGATAACCAGAAGGATAAGTCCTTCGTTCTAAATTGTTCCGACTCTCTCGCATAATTGGATTTCAAGTTCTATTTGCCAAGAAAAGTGGAACTTGAGATGATTTAATACACAAAACACTATCATAGGGAACAGATATACGTGCAGTATATTCGCTTATTAATATCCAATACCTCAAGCCAGCGGTTAAAAACTACAAGACAAGAAAAGCTGTTGGGCCGGACGGGATACCCTCTGAGTTCTGGAGAAAGATGGGAGATATCGGGTCTAGATGGCTCATGGTTCTTATCTCCAAACTTATGAGAGGCGACACTATGCCTAATCAATGGAGGGAAAGCTATCTTCTTCCTTTGCACAAAGGAAAGGGTGATACGCGAAATTGTGATAACTACCGTTCTGTCAAGCTGATGTCGCACACCATGAAGATCGTTGAACGGGTATTGGATAGCCGACTGCGGAAAATAATACGACTATCTGATGACCAGTGCGGGTTTGTCTCGGGTAAATCAACGACAGATGCAATCCAAAGTATAAGGGTCATGATGGAAAAGCATCGTGATTCGTCAAAGGACTTGCATATGGTGTTGGTTGATTTGGAGAAGGCCTTTGACCGGCAAACAAGAGATCTTTTATGGGTAGCCCTAAGACAAAACGGAGTTCCAGAAACCTACGTGCGAGTGATTATGGACATGTACGAGAGAGAGAGCAACGACAAGAGTAAGATGCACCGCAGGAGTCACCGAAGAGTTCGCAATCAAAGTCGGTGTACACCAAGGGAGCGTCCTCAGCCCACTGCTCTTTATAGCAGTCCTTGATTGCTTGCTTGAAGGAAAAGTGACGGACCCCAATGTGTACCAGCTATTCTTTGCTGACGATGGGGCCATTATAAGTGATGATCAGGCGTCCCTACAACGAGCACTTGATGTGTGGGTGGACATTTTTGAGGGGCACGGGTATCGTATTAGTTCAAAGAAGACAGAGTATCTGTGCTGGCCGTTCTCTGACCCTCATCAGCCTATTCCAGACATTTACTTGAATGGAAGAGTGCTTCCCAAGTGTGAAAAGTTTAAATATCTGGGATCTATGATTAATAGAGAAGCAACTTGTGATGACGACATCAACCATCGCATAAGCGTAGAGTAGATGAAGTGGCGGGAAAACTCCGCCATCTTCTGTGATCGAAAAATGCCCCCTAAGCTGAAAGGAAGGCTCTACACTTCAGTTGTACGTCCGGCGCTCATATACGGTTCACAATGCTGGACAATGCACAAAAAGTATGAGAGCAAATTAACGGCAGCTGAGATGAAGATTCTTCGCATGACAGCGGGAGTAACAAAGCGTGACAGAATTAGAAGTTCAAAGATCCGAGGAAGCCTCCACGTAAAAGAAGCCATCACAAGAAAGATAGAGCGCGACCGACTCAGTTGGTATATTCAAAGGCCATATTCAAAGGAGAGATCCTTTGAACCCCGTCCAAAAGGCGATATCAATTAACGTTCCAATTTCAACACGCAAAAAAGGCAGGCCGAAAAACAATTGGTGCAAACAAATGCAAAAACACCAGCATTTGATTGGCCTCAGCGATGAAGTAATCCCAAACCGGGAGCCTGCCGCTACTTTCTGAGGTCAAACCGGCGGACTCCACAAGCGGACCAGTAGGAATGCAGTTAAGTGGGATGGTTATGGTCCTACACTTCTGACCATAGCGACGCCGGAAAAAAAAAAAGGAAAAGAAGATCTCAAGCTAGCAAAGATGTAATATGTGTATCGCCTGTGCTTCGTCCATAAATACCATATAATTCAAATACCACAGCGATAATGGGATAATGGGATTAAATATGCCTTGTGACCTAATGAATTACTCGTTGATTATACGATTGATGAATATCAATTATATTATGCTAGAAATGGATGAATTATATCCTGGACCCATAGAAAATTCTACAAATGAATCGAAAAGTAGCTCTGTTAAGTTCCTTACTCGTACTAAGCATCATTTTAGTTGCGGAAAGACGTCATTTAAAAATTAGAAAACCGTTTAGGTTTAGCCTCAACTTAATCAACTAATTAATCACTAAATTCCGTTTGAAAAAAAAAACAAGCTTAATCCTTTTTCAATCAAACTGTTGCTCAACGGTGTAGACTAATTAATTCCCTGAAAACCAATTACATGAAGCTCAAAGCGGCTTAGTGGGGAAATAGTTGTGCCGCACGTGTATCGTAGTTTCTAGGAAACCATCTGTGGCCTTAAAGTCACCATTGGAGATGAAAATACTTAATGCTATGTCACGTTCCGTTCTGCGAACAAGAATATATCAATAATGTAAGGTATTCACTAAATATATTCGTAAAGAACAGTGCTGTCAAATGTCAATGGACCAGCGCCAAGGCCGGATAACATGCTAATATTATATAAGGCATTGACGGCAACTGGCACATGTCGCCTGTCTTTTTGACTAGAATGAGGAGGAAAAGTGTCACTGAATCACAAACAAAACGACTGCGTCTAATGGTGTTGCTGATAGAACAATGTCTTTATCGACAGATGCGTAGGGTAACAATAACATCGATATGCTCGTGGATAAAATGTTAATGAAATGTTGATGTTACGCTTACGTGATTGCTGAGATATTTCGTGCATGGAATGCGAATCACTGTCGACAAGGATTCGTAGGAATGGAACTTAATAAATTAAGAAAAATAGTTATAATCCCAAAACAACAGTGGAATGCTAGATAATTTAAGCAAGGATTATCACAACAGCCATGCCAGTCTACATGGAGAGACAAAGGAGTCAGACGAATTAAACTTTCCTGTTTTATGATGTGTCATGCGGGCGACCTGGAGATTAAATTATCCTTACTACTCGGAGGTAGTAAATTGCTGGATTTAGTTTTGGCTTCAATGGAAAAGCATGATGGAATGCAGGTAAAAAAACTTTCAATTTCCCAGTGGAATGCAGGTGACTTACAGGGAATGTGAACATTGTATTTTAAGGACAACAATGCAATAAAAAAATATGTCATAAAACTAGATTTGGAACTCTAGGACGGCACAAAGAGGATTAAATTCGCAAGGGATATAAATATTGTATGTGGTTGGATTAAGCCTGTACATTGTGGAGACGGAGTTATGTATATATTCGTTTTCCCTGAGACATGAATATGCAGGCTTAAGGCAACTGAAATTCATATTTTATGAAGAAATGGAAGATGATCTACGAAGTGGGGGCCACCACTCTTGATAGGGATTGATCAATAATGATAATTCATCTGAAAACCCGATATGTTTAGATATTCGACAGGGATCGTTGTTAGGGTTTATGGGGCTTCAATTTGAAAAAGTACCTTACTTTCACTGAATTTTTTTTTAATAATAAGGACATCTTCATTCCTTGAATCCGTGGAAGAGGATGATGATGGATAATAATTTAAAAAATAACACCAGAAACTAATTCTAGAAGGCTTAGTAACATATCATCAACAGTCACCGAACCAACACTTCTTTGCTGACTTATCAGAAACTGGTTATCTTATCACAGACAGATATTTAGTTTGAAGGTTTCGATAAATTTGCTCAGATCTAACATGGTCTGAATAATATCTATTTGCGTGGGTCAGCGAGTGGTATGTAACGCCGATGACATCGATTTTATTGAACCCCATAAAAGACAAAACGTCGAAAATATTTCATAGCATTTCTCCTAAATCGGATGCTGCACAGGAAAAGCTTCTTAAAATTCACCTTTCAGAGTTGGCAAATTATTTTTATCTATGGGAAAGTGACACAGAGCATAATTGACTAAGATGTTTTGGGGTTAGTTTTTTATGTTTGCAAAAATAGCTAAGCATTTGTAATTAATTTTGATTTGAACCAACCCATGGTTAAACTTATAGTATATAGACCCTAAGGTCATTCTAAGAGAGGGAGGGTACAAGAAGTGTGGAATACTAGCGCATGTTGAACTGAAGGTTACAGCTTAAGCCACATTCCGAATTAGGGATGACGTGAAACTCATCAAATTATTAAGATTTCAAACGTACAAATGGAAAACCGCTGTTTTTTGTTTTCAAATTTTGGAGCTTTATTTAAAAAAATTGTTATTATTATTATTCTTACCGGCCTTTTGGAACTCGGAAGCTCAGAGCCTCGTTGAAAACCTTTCGCCAAGCCTTCCTTGTCCTCCCATCTATGTGTCCACTGTCCATTCGTTCTACGAGTCCTGTCGATCTTTTTTTTTTCGTTTTTTTTGGAGGCTTTGTGTTATTTGTTGGAGCACTAAGACACAAATACTGGTTCATTGCACTGCCAGACAGACACCTTAGATGGCGTTACAGCTCATGAGGAGCCAGAGCCAAGTTTCGTTGTATGTATTCACTTATGTTGTGCGCGATTTGTTTTTTTTTTTTTTTTTGCACAGTGCAAGTTAGCGGAACCTAAGGCCTAATGCTGACTCCAAACGGCGAAAGCCGAGAAGCTTTTTCAAGGCAAGTGTACAAAGGGGGGGTTTTGCCATTAACCCGCAGAGGAAAGAAGCCGAGAAATAAATATTCGATGGCGTTGGTGTTATCGGGATCCGAACTCTCTCATCATGCGTCAGCGGCCGACACACTACTCACTGCGTCACGCCGCGGCGTTCATTGCTGTCGATCTTAGTTTCTGCTATTTTTTATTTCCAATAATATAAGAAGATCAAAATTGGTCAGACACTGCCGCACGTCTCTAAATGAGATATAGAGCAAGTGGTAGGACAATGGACCGTTCTTGGTCTAAGTGATCCCATCCGCATTTTACGGAGGGAAGCCACCTAACCTAACCTAACCTTCAGCCTGTTCGAAAGATCCGAAATACTGTTCCATGCCAGGCCATGCGTTATTAATCGGGACAGGTGGTAGTCGGGAGATGCGAGGTCTGGAGAATACGATGGGTGGGGTAGGACCTCTCATTCCAATGTTTCAAAATAAAATGAAAATGAAAAACAAAACTTCCTGCAAATAACGCTTATTTAGCTCGAAAGTTAACTTAAAGGTTGGCTTAAAGTCGGCAAATATAACCTTCTGTGATTGTTTGGTCAGAACTTGACTAATTTTAGTGCCATAGAGAAGTTGATGTCTTGAACTTTCTTAACATTTTTGAAAATCAACTTATCAGCTAGACTTGTTTCTTTAAAAAAAAGTCAAAGCCCCAAGCATACTCGCAGTTACGCAATTTTCTTTTGTCTTTTTGCATCCAGAGATAAATCAACCGAAGGACGGAAAGTATTTACGCGTCCATCCCCAGTAGATATTGTATATTTGCATACATTTTTATAAATTACTATCTACGACTGTAATTCTGAAAGTAACCCAGATTGTGCTGTACATAATCACTTTTGCGGCACTGAGTGAAAATGGGAACACAGCACGATGCGACGGAATAGTCGTCTAAAGAGCAAGAACTGCTTCATTTATCTGCTGTTAGCGAGCTGCATTTGCATTCGGAGGTTGCAATAATTCTTCGTTCATTTTATCTCTACCATAAATTGGTAGAGGGGAGCATGACGTTAAGTGAATGGCCAACTCACTGATGCGGAGGAAAAGGACAAGAAAATGGCGAAAAGGGAGACCGGCGAGACTCAGCGATGTTTACCGAATTGTTAACAAAAAATAAAATTGAATTTAAAAAAAGGAAATTGAAGGAAGGACTTTTAGTGTCCTGCCGTCCCACTGAAAGGAAATTCAACAAGAAGAAAAAAACATCGATTTTTCCATCTGATTCCTGAAGGATATCTACTTTGTTCTAGATTTACTTTGGCGCCATTCGTTGATGGCGGTATAATGAAAACTAAAGCTTCGAGTGACTTAGTAGTCGGACGGATGGTTAATCAATGGACTGCATTTACCAAATTGTCCGTTAAAAACAAATCGGGAAAAAAGACAAGCTAAATGAGTTCGATGTATGAAATTGGAAATAAAAATGTTTTCAATAAGAGAAAAAAAGTGGAATGCTATTCTCCACGTATGGAGGAGATAGACTAACAAAGTAAGTATTGAGCGTTGTATGATTTAAAAATAATTATTCATTTTGAAAATAGAGAACTGAATATGAAAGGCTTAGCATTTACAAAAAAAAGGAGTTATGTTTCATAGTGATTCGAAATCAAAACCTGATAACTGACAGAAACTGAAGACGAAACAATACATTAACCGACTCACATTACCATATTCATGCTTTTGTTTGATTGTCATTTAAAACTTTAGTATCCTCGGATACCGCATGACAAAACCAGCTCATATTTACAAAAATATTAACAATAACGCTGCCGCGTTTTTCGCAGTCACTTGACATTTACTGTCCAAAAATATGCCGTCCTTATAGTACCATTGAATGCAAGTTCTTTGATACTTGTTCTAAGGAAATACATACCGGGTGGGCCATTAAAGATGTTTCTTAATTAAAAATTAAAAAAACCCCAGTTATTTACTCTGAAGTAATTTTTCATTTATTTTGAACTTTGAAAAAAATTATTTTAATTATTATTTGAACATAATAGAGAAAGAATCGCACTATGGACTTGTTTCTTTTTTAACTTTGTTCATGACTTTTCGAATTTTCTGAAAAGTGATTCATAAAGTAAAAGCCTGCGGCTTTTTGACATGGTTAGAACAAGATGGATCAGTTCGCCAGGAGCTAAGCTACAATTTCAGGTCTCATACCTTGATTTTTGTAAATTTTTAGCTGGGTCTCAGGAACCACAGTAGCTAGAGTTCTAAAACCGGTCGCTATGAACTCAAAATCATGTACTCTATAAAACAGCCAAGTTGCAGACTCAAAGCTGCTCGGCAATTTTTGGTTTGATTTATGCGTACGGACGGACAGACGGACAGAAAAGCAAGCCATTGCATAAGTCTTCCCGACCGCAGCTTCGCAAGGTAGAAGATTAAAAATAAGGAAACTTTCAGAAAATTGCTTAACATGTGTTGACTTTGCCAGACAGTTTAGATATTAATTCTCGGTATAATAAGATATTCTGCACTCGGTTTCGTGAAACGATGGTCTAAAGAATTCTCGGACCCTTACGCCTCTCTCAAGTGTGGTCTCCTTACCAACAAACCCACATTTCTAGAATCGAGAGCATCCAACGCCGATTCCTACGTTTTGCTCTTCGAGGTTTCCCCTGTGGCAATCCTTTGATTTTACCACCCTACCAAGACCGCCTTATACTAATCAACATGAACACATTGGAAGAAAGAAGAATTGTATCAGACATTCTTTTCATCCATCGGCTCCTTTCAGGTACTGCACTCTGTCTCTATCAACACTAACCCCCCCAAAGTACGAAATCCCCGTCTCTGCCTATGGCTCCAATGAACCTATTTCTCGTATGCTGGGAAGTGTTAATTCAAATCCTTACTTCGATTTCAACCTCAGCACTCGATGCCTAAAAATCCGCCTTTTTAACCACATTCCCCTCTCTCCCGTTCTCCCTAGCTAGTAAGTGAGATTAGATTAGGATTAGATTAAGCTAGGATGAATTAAGCCCAATAAATGGGGGCGTTTGCCCCCACGAAAATTAAAGAGTCATTGAAAGTTTAACCACTTGGATCCGTGCCAACAAGTATTAATATAAAACAACTTTCTGATATTTGTGCTAACATAACAAAAAATTAGAGATTTCCCATTTCTTTTTGAACACACCTCGTGTTTATTTAGTTTTATTCATTTCTAAGTGCCTTTTGTACCGGCTTAGATATAGATACACCAGATTCCAAAATTCTAAAAATCATAGAAGACCCGCTTCATCACTTTCCTGTAATACGGCACTGACCTATGGACTCTCCGACAAATTAATGAAGAAGGCCTTAAAATGAAAAAGACTGCATGTAATTTCTGATCCTGATCGAAGAACACATTTCTTGTGTTGATAGAAGAAATTGTGATTTTCGAAGACCATCCTTTACTGTCACCATCCCACTGAGGGGAAAGACATTTTATTATTGACAACGGAAGCAATTACTTGACCACTTACCCTCAGGTGCGCTTCTTAATATACTGAAGTTTGATATCAGATTTGTTAGTTTTTTTGAAAAAAAAATTCAGTCTAGAATCACTTCCAATCAGCTATCTGCCGAACATCAATTCATGGTTTCACACTGCTATCAAAACAATGAATGTATGTCATGCCTATCCTGCAAGTGTCATCCATGCTCTGCTGACGTGTAATCACATCCTGGTCATCCCACTCTTTAATCCATATCGTTCCGTATCGTAGGCCATTGAAATCTGCCCATATCCGTGCACCGAGAATGTGGAATCTAATGAATAGCCTCTAGAATCCCCGATAAAGGGCTTCGGCTCGAAAGCAGCATAAATTGAGTTCCTCCACTTTCATTAATATTTAAACGAATACAATCTACGCCGTCCTGCATGTCGACTACCGACATCGATAGCGTTGGCAAGCAACCAGCAATCTTCTGTTGCATAGGATACTCTTAATTGTGGAAGGGATTGATTCTTGCTGCTTTAAAACTAAACACTGCATGGGAAACTGACTCGGCCATTGAAGGTGACTGAATGAGTCTTTTATGGTGGAAGTAAGGTCCATAGTACGTATAGAAAAATTTTGTTTTGTTGCGGGGAAGAGATTTTCCAGATTATAATTTGAGTTCTGGATTGAGTTTTCCAAAATATTTCTGCTTTCGACATTGGACAATACAACGGGGTTGCCATGATCCTGACCGTAAACTGGTAGGGGTGTTACATTCTTCCAGACTGATTGGTTAGTTAACTGAGTTCCTGACACGGTGAAGCGATTTTCCTAACTTTCGATTTGTGTGTGGAGTGAACGAGATTTGGTGAACAGATGAGATGATTGGAAGGGGTAGTGGGTGGTATTTGACCAAATCGATGTTTTGGCGTCCTGAGATCTGTTGTGACCTGATGTGGTGCAGTCCCTTAACTGTTTAATGCAAAAAGCACAAAATCGTTTTTTTTATTTTTTATTGACTTCAAAATTTTTTAAAACACCTCTAACGCCTATTGAACTTCTGCATATTTTTCAAACACTTATTAAAGTCCTATTTGCTTCCATTCATATTCATGCGGCCAGAAGACTGCATTCGACCATCGTGCAGCTCTCAATTTAAAATTCAAAACCGATTCGAAAAGTTTGAAAAACTTTGAATAACACCGTAAACGAATTTTCGTACGCCGTTCTCGATGATTAATTCAACAGCTCCTTGCTCAAGGACTCAACGCTCAACTACACAATTTGCTACCCTTGGAAGCAGTTGCATTGATTATATCTTAAATGTAGAACGAAGGCATCGTGCTTGAATTCGCATGAATGGTTCGCTGAGACCACGAATTTGAAAAAAAAATTCTAACTCAAATATTGATGCTTCGTTGATTCTTATATAGAAATATGAAAAATGTAGGTTTGTTAAATATAACATTAAAGTAGAAAACAACTAATAACAACTACAACGTTACTATTCACCTCGCTTCACCAACATACTTAGGAATAAATGACTAAGAGAAAATCTATTAGGAAAGGTCGGTTCTCAATTTCATAAAAAAAAATCCTTTTATCTCTTTACCGAGTATGCACAGTATGGTTTGTGCGCATGAACTATTCCACATGTTGCCAGAGTCATGTTGCTGGAATGTGCAACAGGTAAGATTAGTGCTTTAATTATATAACATTTTGTTGATGGAGGCCAGGAAAAATGACTGACGGAATAAGAAAAAGGAAATTTTGTTGGGGTAGTTAGATGGGAGCTAACCAAGTGGGATGTTAAGCAAGAGGGATGTCAACCCTTCGACAAAATACTCGTAGCAAAATGACAATTATCAAAAGTCCTTAACTAATAATAAGCTAATTGCTTTTTTACGAGACAATCATAATCAGAGTGACCGCACACGGTAAGAAGTTCATTATTTTCGGTACAAGAAAGCGCACATTGCAACGAAATGCCTGCTGAGGTAACTAATAGGAAAAGAGTTAAGGAGGAGAAGGTCTTTGACGTTTTCAACATCTACGAGTAAGTTTGTTTCTTGAACAAAATTCAGTTGGTTTTTTTCGAAAGCAGAATATAGTTGAATGACTTGGGCCTTTTTGAACTGAAGCAGATACGTCCGTTGACTCGAGTTCTTCTACAGTGCGCCTGGTCCCGACATTCTGTCGGGTAAGATGATTATAATGACCTAGACTTGGAGTAAGCGCTCTTAAAGTTGCGACCAGCGATTCTTAAATGTGGTAGTAATTTTTAAAATTTCCAAATGTTAATCGTTCGTGAACTTGACCATATAAGAAACATAAGCCATATAAGCCGGCCCAAAATCCACGTTACTGAGCTCAAATGCGCGGAATCTCGAGATTTAAGGCCCATTTGCCGGCCTGGTCAATCACTGTGTAGGTTGTTGAGGCTCGGGGTTCCGGGTCTGGATATCCTCGAAGATAGGTTTGCCCTTGAGTTGGCATTGATAAATCGTCGTCGGCGTCGACGGCCGTGTTTGGGTGGGGGGGATGGAAGTTGTCGCTCGTCGGTGGCGTGCCTCTAGCTCTGTCAGGCGTTTCTCCTGGGCTGGTGTAAGCTCTGCCCGTGTCATCCACATTGACAGTCGACTCTTCAGTTCGTCGACCGTGCCATCGAGTTCTAGGTTGAACTCGCATATGTAAAGTAGTAATTCGTCCTTGGTGAGGGTGTAGATCCACCCTGTTCGCACCATCATTTCGAGGTTGGTTAGGTGGTATTAACCTTAACTAGTTCCGTCTGCGGCGTCTCTGCTTGGGCGCCAATGTAACTAGCTTTCTGGGCCGGGGTATACTCGCCGGGCCAGGATCTGTCACATAAATTGTGTGATTCGCGCACTACTCTCTCCCTCTGGATTGAGAGCCGTTCGAGACACTCGATCGTAACGGCGCCTTGTCACCTCGCAGCTGTCGCGTTGACAGCACCCAGGCAGTCCCCTTCTGGGTGAGAACCCGAGACCGGATGAGGCCGCGCCCGTCTAGGTAAAAACCCGAGTCGAGGCCCTAGCTGTTGTTGGCTTGTGGCCTTGAGATCGGCTATAACGTTTGGTCAGACCTATCCGGTTAAAACCCAAATCGGCGAACTGACCCTACGGTATTTGCCTCGGGAGTAGATACTATTAGGAGTTGATTAATCTCGTGGGGGTTAAAACCCGAGTCGGAGAATCAATTCCGTCCTATTAGTCCCCACTCACCGTTTTAATCACTGAGCGATAGCCCTAACTAGTGTCGACCACACTCTCGTCCCTCACTTGTAGGCGACGACTCGAAATTTTTTTTTAATTTTGTGCAATGTGATGTCACCTTGGTGTCAACACTGCGTCGCTGTCTTACCTTGTCGTTGTCGTACTTTGGCTTCCTTTCCTTTGTTCTATGGTCGTTGTCTGCGACTACTATTTCTTGGTTGTTGTTATTGCGACTACTTCTTGTTATCACTCCTTGGTTGTCACGACTTCGATGTCACTACTTTGTTGTCACTGCCTACGCTTCTGACAACTGTTTCGGCCTTTTGTCAGAAGGGCTAGGCCAAACGGCGATGTGAACGGCGCTTTTCTAGTCGTCACTGACATTTCCCCTGTTTACGGGATCTGTCAACGGTGACGGCGGCCGTAGCCGTTCGTCTTTGGTGTCTTTGACTTAATAGTCTCAGACAAGTTGCCAAATGGAAATGGATGTTTTTATTTTTGTGTGTTTTCTGTTTGATTGTTTTGTGTTTATTTAATTGATGATCTTGTGTTTAGTTGTTTGGTTTGGTTGGACTCGGATGAGGTAAGTAAAACATGTTTGTTTGTGAAGGAACATTTATTTATTTCATTTCTTTTCTAGGTCTAGACATTTTGGGCTGGTAAATAGTAAGTCAAATCTGGGTTTATGTTTGCTTATAAGCCAATGACCTGGAGTAATTGCCACGATTCTGACTATATCGAGCTGTGTATTCACCCTTTCCATATGAAGGTGGTTCAGAATTTCACTAAGCCTCGCTGACCTGAACGTATTCCTTTCATCTTTTGTTGTTCTGTTCCATCTCACTTAGGTCCATCCTTATATTATCCTTCCATTTCGGGCACGGTTTTCCACTCATTATACTTTTGACTATTCGTTCACTATCCATTTGTTCTACGTGTCCTGCCATCTTATTTTTGCGAGATTTTATTACTCGGACAATGCCTGGGGATTATCTCCATTCGCCTATTTTTTCTAGTCTAGTCCGTTTGATTTCTTCTGCGCATTGCGGAGGATAGGGCTTTCAAGGCCAAGATTAACTCTCCCAGCTACAGTTAAGGTTGTTCACCATGACAGTTGGTGCAGAAGTTAGCAACTTTTTGAAAACACTTCCAGACTTACCAAAAACAATATTTATTGCATGTGGTAACCAAAATTAATGTAATATATGGTATATGAAAACGGACAGCAAAATAAGTAACTTGCTAGGACAGTGATATAATGATAATTCTTAGTTAACGAAAAAGTCACATCGACATGACTAATCGACCAGCAAAATTAAAGGCTACTTTTTGAAGACACCCCGTGTTTCTTAAAATCCAAAACCCTTTTTCTAGGCGAATAGTTCCCTAGAACAAGACAATCACCTTCTCGAGATCCCGGATTATAGAAGGATTTTTGCTCATTTTACTCAGTGATCCAGCTTTCTTGCCACATTCTTGATTTCATATATGTATGTATGTATAAGCTGAGAATATACAAAACGGGGGACAAGGGTTATAAAGGTTGAAAATACGCGTCTGTACTCGGTGGATGCCGACAACGAACTGCAAAGATGGAATGAACTGATGGCGATCCTCTATGTACCTATACATAACGTATGACCTATCCCTTGTATTTTCTGCCCTCCAAGAGTCACAACAAACACTTGGCTGTCTGTAATCAAAGTGCTATTTTATCAATATGTGTCAATATACTCGTATGTCAAATTAATTAATGCACGCCCGTGAGGCTAATCCGCAAACTCATCGTCAGAATCAAATGCAAGTGAATGCAAAGCTCACCATACGCATCACACGTTGCAGGTCATGAACCAATTGTTGGTGTGCAATTAGTAATGCAGTCGCAACTGCATTCAATCGCAGTTGCTTCCAACGCTCTTTTCATACAGTGCCACCGAAAAGAATCGACAAAACGAGAAAACTTTTCAAATTTCAGTTAATCCTTCTAACTGGCTTACCTTGAGTTCCATCACGGTCCGTTTCCTCTCCGGTCTTGCTCCCTTCCCGGCAGGCGAAGAAATGGAGGAAACTTTATTACAATGTTGAGTGGAATTCGTTTTTCAAAATTGTTTTTCGAGTAAACGTTGCTTTTTCTTTTTTTCTTGTGTTTTTCATCTTTTTGTTAAAATTAGTTTTGCAAGTGAACTGGAATGGAAGCAGCTCCTTAAACTGTCCGAAAATTGTTTGCCTTTCGAAAACATTCAATTTTCTTTCGATCGAAACTGAAGGAATGGAGGTCCTTAAGAGAAGTTTAAGTGACAGACGTTTATCCACTCGAACTGCAAGTGACTGAAGGAAGAAAAACGATTTAAGTTTAAAATTGAGATTTATTGACTTCGGGATTATTGGGCACCCTCCTTGACATCTGTTCGATTTCAATTCCACTTGTTTAGACTACATCAACGGCAGAAACAGATATAGCCCATCTCCCTTTTTTCGTCCGAACCCTGGATCATATATTTACTTTATAGTCGCGGGTGAGCGTTTGACGCATGCATACAAGTGTTTTATAACCTCCGAGCAGTTTGTCATCAGCATGGCTGTGGTATGGTTAATAAATCAAATCGATGGTTGGGTTAGGCACTAGTGATTACGGCCGGAAAACCATGACAGCCGCGTATTGTTTTTTGTGTCCAATAACTCTGTCATCACACATGCTGGTGGGTTTTATCCGGATCTACCCATCGATAGATAGCGGGGGTTCAAATGCATGCTAAATACAATACAGTGGATGGCATGTGGTTGGCGTATCAGTGGCGGGGCTTCGCGTTATTTTCAATGCGGTTAGCGATTGAGTCGGAAGCGGGAAGGATTTGATTTTGTTTTATGTATCCGGTTGATTGGTGACGGAGAACATTGGTTAACAGCAAAACAAGGGAAATAAATGGATGTGAGTTATGGATCTTCATGTCTCCATTAAACATTAGATTTTTTATAGAGGGGTACAAGCAACAACATTTTTCCTTTTTGGATTCACTGATTCCTTGTGCTTCCAAAAAGAAATATGCTTTTTATCATCCTGTGCATGTTGCCCGGATGTAGTCCTTTGCCGTCGAGTTTTTCCTTACTGAAACTTTTTCCTATTTAAATATTTGCTTAAGAAAGAAAATCGCGATAGTAGTATAGGAAAAGTTTCCTTTTCGCTGAAGGGCTGATGTCTTTATTAAGCCTTTTTCTGGTTTAAAAAAAACATCCTCTCGATCAAAGGGTAATTTATCATGCTTTAATCATACAAAAAAGTTGAAAACTTTAGATAACAGTGTAGTAGCAGTATTGGATTTTACATTCAAAGAAGCGCTTGAGGCTTAATTTAAAAATCGATAAGATTCAACATCGACAGAGATAAATTGGCATGAATTTCCTACTTCAATTGTTGAAAGAAAGACATGGTCGTAGAGGACGGAGGAATTTTCGATATAAATTTGTTAAATTGTTCTTACCACGAAATTTGTCTAAAGAACCCCGGTCCATTGTTCATGGGAGTTTTTAGGTAGAGTATGGTTGGTAATCAAGGTTTAAATTGTTATTTCCGGTAAAGTTTGTGAGGAAAATTTATTTCTCCCTGTAAAAGTAAGAACTTAATTTACTTATCTGAAGAAAATATCCCAATTGAAGGAAATCCAGAAGAACACAAGAGAGACAAGGTCGTGGATGTGAGGAAAAATGTCTTTGCCTAATATTTATTATTTTTACCTTGAAACCGAAGACCTCAGACTTTAGGTTGAAAACAGCAAAGATCAACAAATACTGCTGTCACAGCTGTGAAAAAAGTGGCGTCCGCGCACGGTGGTCGCGAAAAAATGGAAAAAGAAAATAAATTTCCATCGCAAAGCCGTCAAGACCATCAAGGAACCCAGAAAAACTATGTAAACAACTGCTAGTTATAGCTGTTGATAGTAATGTTAGTGAAAATCGATTCTAAAAACTAGTGTAAAAGTTGGGTTTATAGAATGGAGTGTGGGCAGCGTTGTCGTCATCAATTTAAGCTATCGCTCATATCGCCAGGTGAATGGAACGGAGAGCAGGTAACGATAGCTTGTAGGCTAATAGTTCCACTTATGACATCAAGTGCTATTTCTCCCAAATGAGCGTAGAGCACTGACAAAGAACTATCAAGTCTTGCAAAGTCTTAACATCGTTTCTAACCCTATAAAAGCTGCGATATCCAAGGAAGCGCTGCTCTTTGACCAAATATAAATATTGTCACTGCCGGATTTGGATCGATCCACACCTCACACCTGTCTGTACTCGATAAACATTTTGAGGAAGTGGACGAGTTCAAATATCCGGGAACCGTATTGACTGTCAAAATTGATATAAAGATGGGATGGAAATAAATAAAAGTTTGTATATGGGCAACGCATACTTCTTCCCGATGAAGGAACTATTCAAAACAAAAGTTTGTCCCGCAATATCAAAATCCACATTGATAAAAACTTAATAAGGCCAGTGACACTTTACAGGTGTCAAACTTGGTCTGTGATGAACAAGAAGGAGATGTTCTTAAGGAAAATCTGTGGTAGAAAACACAACGCAGAACTTAGGCATATGGAGAAAACCACACAATCAAGAATTCGTGGCATTTTATTCAACCCCAAACACTGTGTGAGTAATAAAATCGTGAAGAGTAAGATAGGCTGGATACGTAGAACGGATGGACAATGGACAGTCAAAAGAATAATGAGCAGAAAACCTGGGAAAAAAGAATGCCATGAAGGCCGCGTCATAGATGGGGAGACGATATAAGGATAGACCCAGAAGGGATAGAACAGAACAGCGAAAAACGGAAGAAACACACTCATGTAAGTGTGGTTTGGATGGCCGATAATAATATTAATAATAGCAGAATCACCCTCGGTAACCGTTGTTATTTCGGCATGTCAAAACAGCTAGGGGACAAATTTTTGCCCCGAAAAACCGAGGTAATGCGCCACAAGACTTATTCTGCCGGTCCTACCATGTGAAGCCGAAAGCTAGGCGTGAAGCAAGACAGCAGAGCTGATCCTTGGCTTTTTGAAAGGAGAATTCTGCGACGGATATTTGGTCCTATTTGCGAGGAAGGCGACTTGAGGAGAAGAGACAACTGCGAACTCTATGAGCTTTGCAAAGATGTAAAGATGTGGGTATATTCCGGGGAGCTTTTGTTTTATAATTCGTGTAGGTTCAAGAGTATACGCTCTTATGGTGTTTGTCACACAACCTGGACGGGATGCAGATGGTTGGTGTCGAAGATGTTTGTTCAAAACTCTCCGGGGGTGGTTGTCCTAGATCGTATTCGAGAGTGTCGACTGCATTCATCGCGTTGATCGTAGTTCATAGTAACTTTTTTTTCAACAACTCATGTTGTTGCACAGTTTTTCCGTAAAAGAATTGTTCCTGACTATGGACAGACTTGAACAACAGACCTTCGCCTCAACAGTCGGTAATGATTACCATTGCGCCACGACCATCCCCAAGCTAAAATCTGTCGACTACTCCATATTAAGCTATATTGAGCGCATGGACGCCAACGATCCAGCTGAGAGGGTCTTCGAATGTGAGCCTCCTGGTTCGAGAAAAAGGGAGACCGAACCTCCCGTATAAAGATCAAGTGATAACGGACGCTAGACAACTTGGTCTCTCCGACTGAAAGCAGCGTGCCCGGGACGACCAAGGATGGAAGTCTGTTTTAAGACAGGCCCAGACCCTCCATGGTTGTTGGCATGAAAAGTAAGTAAGTAAGCTGCTCTTGTTGCTCGAGATTGATTTTTAGCTCTCGATTTCTCGGTTTAGCTTGGCTACTAATATGTCGTCAGTTTGATCATAATCTCTACTATTTAGGCCATTATCACTTAGCGTTCTGTCCGACAGACATCGGCATTAAGGGTTTTTTTTTTCAATATCTGACTGAAATAATGAAATAATATTTCGATGCCATGATTTTTTTATTATTAGTCCATGATTTCTGCATGGTCCGCTGTGTCCGCCCGTAAAACCATGGATAATCTCGTACTTCATTATACGTCAACATATTCTAAATCCAGTATTTCGTATCATCCCGATGAACACTTCCATTGGCAAGGTAGTTTAACTGAAATTGACATTGTATAGCTTATTACCCGTCATACCCTTATATGAGTACACAGTTTTTAGATCTGTAAGTAGACGAGTTTTTTATCTGATATGGACTAATTGAAAACTATCGTCCCAGAAATCCTTATACAGGATATACATAAAATTCGTTCGAAGTTCTATAATAAAGAATTTATGTATGTTATAATAGTTCAATCTTCATTCAAGAATGAAACCAAATATTAAAGAAAGACTTCTTTAAACCTTGAAGAGTACAACTGTGCTACCAGCGATTATAGCACTGTAGTAGAGCTAATGGTCTAGCCAAACCTTTTCTAAGAATAAGATCTTGGAATTTGCGAGAGAGTTTATTACTTTGACGTTCCAGGTAGTAACGATGTCATTATTTGACGTTAATATTATTTTAAACTCACAATTTTACCATGGGGCGCCATACCATTCAACAATTTATGGAAATTGTCAAAATTTGTCTTAAAAATGTTATAATCGTTCGTGCGATGTTCGCTAAATTTTCACTAGCTATTAAATATGAGGGTGGTCCGATAAGTACTTAGCCTCACCGCCAGATGGCGCCAGTATCGCAAGAGCAACTTACTCATACTATCGTGTAGTGCATTCTAGTAGACGGCTACTGTCGAAATGTCAGCCGGGTCGGACTTGTATATTTGTTTTGACCGCGTGTGAAAGCGGGAGTGTCCGCGGATTTTAGAAAAATGGAAAAAGAACAATATCGATGGGTGATTCGATTCTTGTTTTTGGAAGGGAAATCGCGCAGCGAAATCAAAGAGCGTTCGGATGCTGTGTACGGTGACTCTTCTCCTTCGATGGCGAACATAAAAAACATAAATCCACCGTATTGTCCAGATTTGGCCCCGTGCGACTTCTTTTTGTTTCCAAACTTGAAAAAGTCACTCGCCGGGCAGAAATTTCAGTCGAATGAGGAGGTCATCGCCGCCACGGAGGCCTACTTTGCAGACTTCGAGAAAACGTATTTTTCAGACGGGTTAAAGAAGTTGGAGCATCGCTGGGTCAAGTGTATCGAGCTAAAAGGAGACTAAATTGAAAAATAAATCGCCATTTCTCCAATTTTTTTTCCTTTTGTAGGCTCTTTTTCTTTGGGCCTGTAGGCTAAGTACTTATCGGACCACCCTTGTATTTACGACAGAAATGATGGTCCAGTGGTGCAAGCATGTTGCTGTTTTTGCTAAAAGGATGCCTGAAAATCCAAACCTCTCGATTCTCTCAGAAGGTGTTAGCTTTTCTGCGACTTTAGCTTAGCAAAATTTGCGAAAAGACTTAGGTATGTATCCGATTAGAATCCAATTGACACAAGAACTAAAGCCGCGATAAGTTCGTCGTTCGTTCACTCATTGATCTCTTGAGAAGTCCAAAGAGGACCAAAATTTCGGCCAAAAAAATAGTTCCATAGCGAAGCGCGTGTTTGGGAAACAAGCAAAATTGCCACACGAGGAGAGAGTAATTCACACCAGTAACAAGATTCTACATTCCATCTCGAGAAACTTACTGTTTAGAGTGGATTTTGAGATGGTGTCATCTGGCCATACAACCTCCGAAACGAGAATGGACAAAGGGTGCTGGGTGTCTTAATTGAATGACATAGACGAGAACGATATGAAGTGCCAACAAAACGGCACAAGGTACCATAAATCAATAAAGTTGTTGCAAGGAAAGTTCCTAGAATACTTTATTTCTAGAAGAGGTCATGTGAGGTGGCCGCGATTGTATGATTTAACAGCCTTGGATACTTTTCTCAGGGACTATGTTCCATCGTTGGTTTTCGGCAACAAAACACCGACAGCTGACCAACTGAATTACAATTGCATTCTAACAATTTGTGCATCCAGCCCGACTTATGCTACGGAGTTATTCAAAATTGGGCCCCTGGGTCCTTCAACGAAGCCGTGGAGGTCATTTTCAGAACATACTACATACTATGAAATGTACACACTACGCACACAACTCTCTATATCCTGAATGATATCCTTAATGAAAAAGCCTTTATTCCATAACATTTGAGTGTACAAATAACGCCTCACTCCTATCTTCGCTGGATAATGCCTATCTGGTAATTTGAAGCAAAAGGTACCTTGACTTATCGATGTGCTCAGGAGTCGGATATCCCCAACGATTAGGCGGGAAACAGAAGCAATGAATCACGGGCCTAAAGGCAGGGAAATTCAGGTTCACAGATATTAAATGGGTCGATATCCAGTTTGATGATTCGCAGGAAGGGTGTCTTACGTTAGAATACCGGCATGTATTTGTACAGGAAGGATGTTGGCAATTCTCTCAATGGAAGCATGAATTAAAGTGGTTTTGATTTGAACAATGATTAAAGTTAACAAATTAGCAGTAGAGAAGTGATTTCCTCTATACGTTAAAGGCTCGAAACAGAAAAGAATATTGTACATATTACGTCACAGATCAACAGATGATGTATCATCAAACTCTGTCAAGTTGTCATGCACAAAAAAAAAAAAATAAATAAAATCTAATAAATATCTTTTGGATTCGAAAAAATTCGAACGGTCTCATCAGTGATCTTTGACATTACAGCTTTATGACGAATGACTTTTATTTTCAACTGCCACAAACTCAAACGAAACTTTTGTAATCAAAACGAACTTGATACCAAGGCAAACTTATTACCGCCTCGTCATCATCATAATTACACGGCTTTCCAGGAGGTGTCATCAACCAAGATTCCAACAAATTGCACTCTCATCAATCAGGAATCGTCAAAATTGTTCCAAGCGACGGAAGTGCTTTCTTTCATCCTGTAGTTTTTACTGCTCATCCTCACTGCAATGGGGACTCATCAATTTTATTTCTAGCTCAAACGATGAGGTGCTGTCTGTCTCCTGCCACTTGCAATGACCTTGTGGCGCCAGCCAGCCGTACATGTGGGACACATTTCACGCATGATGAAACTTGACACTGCCTTGGGGTGAATTATAGACCGGAACATGCTTACTGTTGACGTCTATGGATGATTGGTGTATTTCCGGTTGAAAAAAAGATAAAGTCAATGGAGCGATAGGAGGATAATGAAATATATCATAAAAGAAGTTAAAGTCAACTGTTGACTTGTTTTTTTTTTCTTTTCCGAGTGTAACATCCTTGAAAGATTGAAATGAAGACAGCAAACAAAAACCGAAAATTTGGACAAAGATAAGTATTGATTCTTGTGTCAGATTCAAAGGAGTCATCCTGTCATCTATCTTACGCTTGAGGACTTTATATCGAAGGATGTGGACAGTTGGGAATGTGGGTTGGAGGCACAATTAAGGAATATCCTGTCAGTTACTTCTCTCGTACAGCTGCGTATGCATCAGTTAGATATTTCGTCCCATCATTTCCATCCTTGTGGCCTCTGGGGCTAAGAGATTCTATTTAAAACAGAAAAATATATCTGCCCACTCGTTCATGTCAGCGTATCTCTTTGTTCTAACTTCCTGCTTTTATCCTTGAACAGGGAAGTCAATTCTACTCCGAGTTTGTTATCTTTAATCATAGACGAAAACAAAAATCATGAGCACTGAAGAGCAAAACAAAGCAGACGACAAATTAAATCCACTCAGGATCGCAATCGTCCTCGGGGCCTGTATCAAAGCACAACATTCTTATTACACTCTTTCTGTGTATTTATCACGAACTGATGTCGTGCAACGCTTTAAGCTATGTGTTCAAGTATTTAGATAATTAAATTTAATTTCTTTTTTATTTCGGATGCAATTTAATTAAACGAACATTCAAGGGTTTGAGAGTATAAAAAAGCATTTATCACCTCGGGTAAAGGTGGGCTTGTTTATGGGAAATAAAAGCGAATTAGACTTTAAACGATTTTTAAATGTAGGTTGCGAATGTACTCCTTTTGGAATAAATGCTAATTTTTAAGTGCCGAAAATCCAGTAATTTTCGAATAAAGTTTAAGGATAATGTAATCAGTATTAAGCACATTGTTACATTTATGGAATGAATCACCTTGTTAAGTGTTGAATGCGACGACCGGTAGTCATGGTTATAGTCAGGACTGAAAATAAGAAGGGAGGCCGTTGCCAAACTATATGAGGTTGCTGGTAACCAGAATGAAAGTATACACTCAGGAAGGAGGCACTTACTCGACTTAGGCGAGATTAAGGCAGAGATATGACACTGACGTCTAATGCTAGTTACCGAGTTCTTAACTTCACTGAGAGTGGATCAACTGGGAGCCAATTTTTTCAAACTCTTGTGGGGAGAGAGCTCACACAGTCTGTAGAAGGATAAATCGACTGACATCGTCCCCCTGTTAAAGGCTGAATGCTTATATTTTTTTCGGTGTACAAGCCTGAATAGCTAAGATTTATTTATCCCCCCAGAGTTCGTAAAATGTACGTCTTCTGGCAATGTTGGAATGAGTTGCAGAGATATTTTTGATGGCATTATTCGCATATTTACATGTTCTGTGAAATCAAGTTTTGGGAGCAATAAGCCAAATTTCGGAAAATAATCCATTGCAAAGACATCGTACAGATTTTAATATGCGAAGCGTGGCATCTTTGGCGCGGTTTTCACTTCATAAATCTTTGAGTCTGAAACTCGGCTGTGTTATAGAGTGTTATAGAGTACATAATTTTGAGCTCTTAGCGACCGGTTTTAGAACCCTAGCTACTGTGGTTCCTGAGATTCAGGTAAAATTTTGCAATCTACCTTGAAAACCTGGAATTGTAGATTGGCTCCCGGCGAACTGATCCCATCTTGTTTTAACACCAAATGCAGCAGTCGTTTATGTACCCAAACACCCATAAGATTGTGTAAATATGTTGATCTTGTTCATTAATTTATAGCACCCCATCAGCGAAACTACGGCATTGTACTTGGTCTACTGGCTTCAATGCTTGTGTCAACTGAAGCTTATAAGCACGTTGACAATCTTGTTTTGTATCTCATACACACATCCTAAGTTACACTCTTAGCTTAGGCGGGATATTGACATTGCCGGATGAAAACGGACTGAAATTTTATTAAAAATTAACCGAATTTTCTAAAATGCTTTTGCGAAATTTTCACTATTTTGTAGTAGAAGGCGTACAGATGCTAAGTGATCAATATTCAATAGTCTCCCATTTTTAATTTATTTATATTAATATTTATAGTTGAACTTTGATATTAAAAATGACACCTTTTGTTTGATGATTCTTTACAGAGACAATTTGATGCATTGCCAAGTTAATTTTTGTTTTTTTATATACTCTTCTTGAATGAGGCTTTTTCTTCTTGTTAATGCAGATGACATTGACATAATTGGACGATCAGCCAATTATGTCAAATCCAATGGCGCAAAATTAATCACCCTATCTAAAGATGTTATAATGTTTGCAAATGGCGTTGTACGTCAATCATATTTGACATGCACTAGATAGCTGCAGTATACAAACAGACAAATAATAGAGCGGCATACTCCGCAAGTGGTGTTAGCGCAGCTTGAATTTCGACGTCGACTTCCTAATCGTGTCGCGCCAATTGGGAAAACATTCCGGCGCTTAGCTACTGGATTCGAACAGACTGGAGACGGACTGGTCGTTCGGACGAGAATATCGTGGTTGTGGCTGCCGATGTCGCTGAGAACGAAGGAACATCAACCGGACGACGGGCCGTGCGATTGGGCATCACCAGACGGACCCTACAGTGAATAGTTTAGACTTACGAACGTCCCCGTACAAAGTGCATCACTTAATGCCTGTTGACCGTCGCGTGTGAATTACTATCAAGCCATTCTTAATCTCAAAAACGAAGACGACGATCTCGTGTTGAAAATCACCAATAAATAAAGTATTGGGAGTGATTAGGCCGTATTTTTTTGAGTACGCCATCGGAAATACTGTCACTTTTACTGGCGAACGAATTTAAAGTGCGAGATTTGGTGAACATATGAGTTCAATAAGACCGTACATCCGACAACACACAGCAGGAGCCACGATGGATATTGTGACGGAAGCGTTTCTTGGTCGCGTAATCTACCGTTTTGGCGGTTTGGCATGCCTAGCGGGATCGCCCGATTTAACCATCCCAGTATTCTTTCTTTTGGGGCTACTTTAAGTCACATGCTAATGCCAACAAGTTTCAAATAATCACAGCCCTTAAGGACAATATTCGACAGAAATGCGAACAGTTATTACCGGAAATCTTGCGTAAAGTCATGGAAAATGTGATAAAACGGATACAAAAGTGTATCAACACTGGGTGTCACCTTTTCTGCTTAATCAAAAGAATTGTAAAGGTCAAGTAAAGAATTCCATCAAAGTCAATTTTTTTTATTTAGTAAAAAAAGTAATTCAAAAACAAAATTGATGATTCATTTTGCGCCACCGTGTACATGCGAAATTTTCCGACCAACACGTTATAGAATAATACGCATTATTCAATCGGATCTGAACAGCTTTTCCGTTTGGTGTTTCAAAAATTCTTTGGAACTTAACATTTCCAAATGCCAATCAATTACATTCTCACGTAAACGAATCAAACCTTCCCCTCATCTCTACTTCCTGAATAATCAGCCAATCTCCAACGTTCAGGTTATCCGTGATCTTGGCATACTTGGCATACAAGAAATCAATTTTCGCGCACATATCGACGATATAATTCATAAAGTAAACTCTGCACTCGGTTTTTTGAAACGTTGGTCTACAGAATTCTCCAATCCCTACGTGACTCGATCCCTCTATATTGCCTTTGCTCGCCCCCTTCTCGAATACGCATCTCAAGTGTGGTCTCCTTATCAACAAGCCCACATATCTAGAATCGAAAGCATCTAACGTCGGTTCCTACGTTTCGCTCTTCGAAGTCTGTCCTGGAACAATCCCTTGTTCTTATCGCCATATCAAGACCTTCTTAATCAACTTGAGTACTTTGGAGGAAAGAAGAAGAGTATCCCATATAATCTTCATTCATAGACTTCTTACAGGTACAATTGACTGCGCCACCCTTTATAACTCCATATCTCTCAACACTAACCCCCGTAATACACGCAATCCTCGTCTATTCTATCTATCCACCCCCCGTACCTCATACGGCTCCAATGAACCCATTTCCCGTATGCTGGCAAGTGTTAATTTGAATATTAACTTCGACTTCAGCACTCCATGCCTAAAACTCCGTTTTCTCAATAACCTTCTCTCCTTCCAGTATTAGTTTCTAATGTTTGCGCCCCTCACCCGTTCTCATTAGTTATTAAGTTAGATTAAGTTTAGCTTGAATTAAGCTCAATAAATGGGAGTGTTTACCCCCACGAAAATTAACTTCAATGACGACATCATGACAAATAAAATCATCGCCAACGAAGCAGTACACTCTCCGTTCATATCGACTTTAGGGCTCCAAGCGATCTTTGAATTATTGAAGAAGAAAAAATCTGCTGGAACCGATGGTATATCTCACATCGTACCTAGACACCTTCCAGTTGAAGCCGCAGAAATTAAGGCCACTCATTCAATGTCCTGAATAATCAAACCATCGTCAAAAGAGGCAAACCACCGGCGATAAGTCTTCTCCGAATATCACCGAGGTATTCGAAAAAGCGATAAATAAAGCTCTGATCAAGTAGGTTGAGCACAAAAATTTAATTTCGGTTTAAAAGCGGAGGGCAATTATATACGAGTACATGCTGTGTTTAAGTTTAAAACCCAATGCACAGCTTCTTATCTGATCGACTTGGAAAAAAGCTTTTCACACTCTATATGGCTAGAAGGATTTTTCCATACGTCGGGAAATGAACCATGAGCCTGTACCTGTTGAAACTGTCTAATGAAATGCCACTTGGTAGAAGGTTCATTGTCAAAAGTTGCAATGTAACTTCTTCACTGGTATTTGATATTAAAAATCGTTAGCCACAGGGAGCAGTAATTACGCCGATCTTATTCAATATATTCACAAGTGATCTAGTAGGCTCCCTTCGCCAGGTAAATACGTACGCAGGCGACTTGGTTGTGTAGAAGTCGAAAACCATTCTGTTTAAAACGCTGCTGTCTAGGAACTCTAGGGGTACCAGAAAAAAAATGGCGAAAATTATCCAAAATGTAGTTGGATCAGTTTATATATTTTAATAAAAATGTCACCGCTGCTCTAGCTCGGGTTAAAACTGTCTTGTTTCAGAGTATGCCTGAAAGTCCGGACTCGAAGTACAGAAAATTGTACGAGGGTGGTCCGATAAGTACTTAGCCTCACCGCCAGATGGCGTCAGTATCGTAAGAGCAACTGACTATCGCAACTTACTAGTAGACGGCTACTGTCGAAATTTCAGCCGGATCGGACTCGTAGTTTTGTTTTGACCGCGTGTGGAAGCGGGAGTGTCCGCGGATTTTAGAAAAATGGAAAAAGAGCAATATCGGTCGGTGATTCGATTCCTGTTTTTGGAAGGGAAATCGCGCACCGAAATCAAAGAGCGTTTAGATGCTGTGTACGGTGACTCTTCTCCTTCGATGGCGACTATCAAAAATTGGTTTAACGAGTTTCAACGTGGTTTTTGATGAGCCACGTGCTTCGAAAACGGCTACCACGAAGAATAACGTGACAAAAATCCAGGATCTCGTATTGGCAGACCGCCGATTGAAGGTGCGCGAGATAGCTGAGATAGTAGACATTTCAAAAGATCACGTGGGTCATATCCTGCATGAAATTTTGGGCTTGTGAAAGCTGTCGGCGGGATGGGCGCCGCGTGTACTCCGGACAACAAGCGCAACCGTGAGGAGTTTCTGCGTCGTTTCGTGACAGTCGACGAAACATGTATCCACTGGTACACACCAGAGACCAAGGAACAGTCGAAACAGTGGACTTCACCTGGCGAAAGTGCTCCGAAGAAGGCGAAGATTGTCCCATCGGCCGGAAAGATGATGGCCACTGTTTTCTGGGATTCACAAGGTGTGATCCACATCGACTACCTGGAGAAGGGCAAGACGGTCACAGACCTGTACTATTGGGCCGATTCGACGCCGAATTGAAGAAAAAACGGTCCCACTTGGCGAAGAAAAAAGTGCTCTTCCACCATGATAATGCACCGGCTCACACCTCCGCCCTCGCCACGGCCAAATTGGTCGAACTGGGCTGCGAACTGCTGCCCCATCCACCGTATTCTCCAGTTTTGGCCCCGTGCGACTTATTTCTGTTTCCAAACTTGAAAAAGTCACTCGCCGGGCAGAAATTTCAGTCGAATGAGGAGGTCATCGCCGCCACGGAGGCCTACTTTGCAGACCTCGAGAAAACGTATTTTTCAGACGGGTTAAAGAAGTTGGAGCATCGCTGGGTCAAGTGTATCGAATTAAAAGTAGACCACCCTCGTACAGCAATGAGGTTTTAAGTCAAATCGCTAATTTAAATAAAATTGACAAAATTACGTCCGAAACTAATTCGGTGCTAATTGCGAAAGCAATGACTTCGAAAAATAATCATATTGCCGTCTACCCCAGTTCTCAAGACTACACCTCTTAGCAGCTTTATTCTCCCGGAGGTGTTTCTGAATCTCGATCGAATGAGTCTGATCCAATATGGGTGTGTGATTCCGCGGATTTACCACGTTGCCTGTTCTGCTAGTGACAGGCGACTAAATTACGGCCAAGACATCGCACAAACTCGAAGCGTCGCGGACGTCTTCCGCTTAGTAGAGTATTAGCTACTGCCAGTATTTTAAGCCACGAGTACCGAATCTTTTTGTGGTAACCCGGAATAACTCAAGTCAAAAAACCTAACTTAATAGTAAATAGTAGTCGAAAGACATCTAACATTTTTAGCTGTTAAATGCATAATGCGATAACTTTGCCATATTTGATCTCTTTTCAACACGAGGGTCTGGAACTTCTGAACGTGCTTGTTTGAGATCCTCAAACTATTATCAATTTAAAATATTAAGCAGCTTCATATGACAATTCTTTTATTCCAATATCCTAATGTCGACAGACATAAAAATCTAAAATAAAAGTTGCGAACAATCAACAAAGATAAGAGACTTAAGCATTTTATATATCCAGATAAGATTTATTTAAATGGCTTTCTCTTCGAATCCTGAAGGAAATCCTGAAAGGAAACGTCGAGCAACAGGGAAATAACGTTCTTCCGAGTACGAGTATTTTTTCTCGAACTTATTCATTTCTTTCTATTTACGAGTATTTTGCATTCGCTTCAGAAGACCTGATCAAAATATTATACGAAACCATAGCTCCGGGCATGCATAAAGAACTAGGTCAGATATCCAGTTTTATGGGTAAACAATAAACAGACGATGTGTTCGCATTCACGGCGGTGTTAATGAGCGTAATCTCGTGTGTTTCCGTGTGTCAGCAATGGCTACATACAAGATACCACAACGCATTAAGGACGAACAACAATAACAATACCAGGATAAAGAAGAAAGTTGGAGAGAAATTATTAAGGACATGGACTGAATTGAAATGAGCGTTTCATATGCATTCATCCGTTGGACTCATTGGAACACTCCAGGAAGTGAACTTAAAAATGCCATTGTCCGTTGCAAGCGGAGCTTCGGGTTAATTTGAACAGTTCCCGGGCTGTCCCAACCCGCAGATGGGATGGAAATTGAAATGAAGGGAATAAGAGGAGACGAATAATGACTGTGTACATTTTTAATGGAATTAACTGGATGCTGGGGCGAGGTGTGTGTGATTCCTTTGTAAGGAAATGGACTTGAGTGGAATTTAGTTATGCAGAGAATGGAAATGTTAATGGCGTCCATGTGGCATGTGCTCATGGGATGTTGATGATAATTATAGCACTTGTGTCAGTGATGGGGGCATATTCAGGTGGTCTTATCTCGGGTATAGTCCAGCTCATTGCCAGCTATTTACGAAACATATTTAAAAATAAAATTACAAAACACAATTTCACTTGGATAAATTGTTCCCTAAATACCCGGAAACTCCAAGTTTCGTTAAGTTTTTATCCAACTTCTTACCTGTCACTCTTATAGGAAAAAAGTTTTCACCTACGTTTGTGCATCTCCGAGGAGTCGACTTTTTGGTTGTTTTTGTTCATTTCTGTGAGTTACTTACCTGAAATGAATTTCCCTGGAGTTTTAAATTGGATTAAGGCCCGTCCCATCGATCTTCTTAAACTTGTGTAGTATTCGAAAACTATACATATGTATGTCTTCGAGTAAATTAATTGCATTCAAGTAAATGAATTTACTTTCAGTATGTCAAATGGAGTGGAATTAAGAAATTTCAGAACTTTCCAAAGTAAATTCCCATTTTTTGATTACTTGGAAGTTTAAAAAACGGTTACGAGATTATTGTAGGGTACATTTAAAGTGGTTTTGGGCTGACATTTAATTGCCAAAAAGTAGACTCGAAAACTCATCTATACTGCAACACTTTCTAGAAAGAGGAGTGGATTAAATACTTAGAAAATACAACTCGTTTATTACTTAGCTCAATTAAGCGGACGATAATCAAGCAGAAATAAGTACAACAAAAGTAATTTAATCCAACCCAACATTGTGACTAAATTTCTCACCAATTTCCCACTATTTGACATCATGCAACCTAACTGCATGCGTAAATACGTAGAGTACTAACAGAGCTAAATATTGCTGCTGTTTCCGCCAGTGAAAATGAAGACCATGATTTGTCCATTCATTCAGCAATTAGGTTTGTGATACTCGAAGATTTTACACAAGAATCTTGGTGTAAAAGAGCTCGTGCAAGAACTGAAGCCGAACGACCTGCCACCAATTCGAATTTTCTGTGAGTGCACCCTAGAAAAGCTGAAGGCCCGTATTTTTTCAAAAATTATCATGAGGAAAACGTTACTTTTTTTTACCAAAATGTACGGGCTGAACCTAATTAACATGTGGTTCCAGCAAGTCGGCGCTACATGCCACACACCATGCGAATCGATGGGCCAATCGAGAAATTATTTCGGTGAACAATTTATCTTGCTTTGGCTGAGTATATACTAAAATTGGAACGATACAGAGAAGATTAGCATGGCCCCTGCGCAAGGATGGCACGCAAAATCGTGAAGCGTTCCACATTTTTTCTCCCAAAAAGTCTCTGAAAGTTCGACACCGCCTGCACTGCTAATAGAGGAAGACTGGAAACGCTGTTAAAAAGCCATCAAAGAAGCTGCCACCGATGTGCTGCATTTTACCACACCACCCAGGAAAAACCCGTGGTTTGACGACGACTGCAGACAGGCCCGTGCAGCCAAACAAGGCGCCTACAAGGCAATGCTTCTTCGTAGAATGAGAGCTGCTCGTGAGCTCTACGAACAGAAAAGGAGGGAAGAGAACCGGATCCTCAGAAAGAAAAAGAAAGAGCATGAGAAGCGCGCGGTCGAGGAGATGGAAAGGCGCAACAGCAGGAATGAAGTCCGAAAGTTTTACCAGAAAGTAAAACATTTATCCAGTGGATATAAATTTCGAAATGAAGCCTGTCGGGTCGAAAAGGGACAACTAGTAGTACAATCACAGTCGAGAGAATTTGGAAGAATCATTTCTGCATACTGTTAAGCGGCGACGAGGACCCAAATACCGCTATCAGGCAGAATACCCAGATAGACAAGAATTCCGTCCCTCTGACTCTGACGAAGTCAAGATATCAATATTGAGACTTAAGTCGAACAAAGCTGCTGGAGCGGACGGACTGTCCGTGAAACTGTTTAAAGTAGCAGGGGATGATCTGGTAGGACGCGAGCACCAGCTCATCTGTAAGATATGGTCGAAGGAAAGCATGCCCGATGAGCATTGTTTGCCCAGTAGATAAGAAAGGAGACTCCTATAATTGCACCAACTATAGAGGGATAAGTCTCCTTAACATCCCCTACAAAATCTTCCCGGTCGTTTTGCGTGAACGCCTGAAACCGTTCGTCAGGAACCTGATAAATTCATATCAGTGTGGTTTCAAGCCAGGGAAGTGTCCACTGTAGACCAAATCTTCACACTGCGGCAGAACCTGGAAAAGGAACGCAGGTCGACACTCACCACCTATTCGTCAACTTCAAGGCCGCATATGACAGCTTGCATTAAGACGAGCTATATGCCTAGTTTTGACATCCCTACCAAGCTCGTCAGAAATCCTATGATGACGATGGAGAACTCTCGCTGCTCCATCAAGGTCGGCAACGAACTTACCGAAACCTTCAATGTCAAAAAGGGTTTAGGCAAGGCGCCGCTCTGTCATGTGACTTTTTTACCTTAATACACGAGATGATCGTGCGAATCTCACAAGTCAACACCAGAGGTACGATCTTCCAAAAGTTGGTTCAACTGCTGGCTTACGCGGATGATATTAACGTGATTGGTCGAACACATCGACGTCTGGGACAGAGCGTCACAATAGGCAGCATGAACTTCGAGGTAGTCAAGAACTTCGTCTACCTCGGCTCAGCAGTAAATAGGGACAATAACATCGGTACCGGCATCAAACGCAGAATCACTCTTGCCAATTGCTGTTTCCTTGGGCTCAAGAGGCAATTGAGTAAAAGAGCCCTCTCTCGAAAGACCAAGTTGGCTTTATGTAACACTCTAATCATCTCAGCCCTGCTTTAGGATGCAGAAGCATGGAGGCTTAAAGCGGATAAGGGAGTTCTTCGTCTTTTCGAGAAAAAAGTTATACGTGCGATGTTTGGTCCTATTTGCGTTGATGGCATCTGGAGGAGAAGATTCAATCACGAACTATATGGGCTGTACGGCGGCATATGCCTGGTTGAGCGTCTGCGGATACAACGCTTAGGATGGCTAGGACATCTAGAGCGTATGGACAACACAGCTCCGGCCCGAAGAGTATTTGAATCCGAGCCATTGCGACAACGCAACCGAGGACGCCCTCGACTCAAATGGCGTACACCAGTGGAAGAGGACCTCAATCAACTTGGTGTGCGAAATCGGAGAAGGCTGGCAGCAGGAGATCGCCCCGGCTGGAGACGCTTGCTAAAGAAGAAGAACAATTTATCTCCCTTTTTGGACCGATGAATTGGCCGGCTAAATCATCATTGACATCTTTAGACAATTTTTCATTGCGATATGTCAAATCACTCATTTATGTCGATAAGTAAGCGTCAATTGTAGCTTTGAAATATAACATTAAACGGGTTGTTGACGAGATACCTGCCAATATGGTCGGAAAACTGACTCTTAGACTCTCCATTTAGCTGTGATAAATATTTACACAAAATAATCCTTAAAAAATAAATGGCAAGTATTAGTTTTTCAACTTAAGTACATTTTTTAACACTTTTGTAACTTTTTTATATGCCTTTTGTTAATTAGAAACCAATCACTTGAAAAATAATACGCTACTGTGGGCTATGGGATAGCATATATAACCCTCACAGCGATGTGCTTTTAGTTTCATCTCTGCTTGCTACAGAATGCCTTTTTAAACCATATTTTGGAAATATAAAGATTCATTAGGAGTCAGAAGGCCGGGGCAACACACTCTGTTTTAAAACAGAATCATCGAATTGTGTAGCTGGCAGTCTCGTCAACTCATTGGTAAAAGGAGATACTCTCCAAGGCAAGGTAATCTCACCCTTTTTTGTAGCTTAAAGCCATCAACCAAATTCTATTTAGTTTAACAGCAAAGAAATAAAAGTTATATGCGGCTACGTGGTGTGAACTATTGGTAAGACAATGAAGAGGAAACCAAGCTGGTACTGTTTACCACAAAGACCAAAGCACCATTATTTAAATTTCCAAGAATAGACATTATGATTGCAGTGCAAACTTCTTTGGGGTTATAATAGAACATATGTGAAGCTTATCTGCAAATCTAATATAAAATGCCGTATAAGGAAGACTAAAGCTTAAGCTTACCTTTGTGTAATTTTATTTCCTTCTTCAAGTCAGAAGTGTAGGACCATAACCTTCCCACTTAACTGCATTCCTACTGATCCGCTTGTGGGGTCCGCCGGTTTGACCTCAGAAAGTAGCGGCAGGCTTCCCGGTTTGGGATTACTTCATCGCTGAGGCCAATCAAATGCTGGTGTTTTTGCATTTGTTTGCATCAATTGTTTTTCGACCTGCCTTTTTTTATTTTTTTTTTTTTTTGTGACACGGGCATGCTCCAGATTTTTTTGTTTGATCTTACTCTTACAACACCGGTGATCTCCAGTCGTGTCAACCCACTGATTTGTATGTACACTTGTGGGGTAGTTTAATGGTGGTATATGTGTCCCTGGGCTCACTTTGGTGTTTTCTAAATTGCCTAGATGTGATTTTTGTTTACCTTTGTTTTAGTCGCCTTTTACGACAAGCGAGAGATATCGCTGCAGGGATATTCTTAACCCGTCCCTGCACGGAAAATAATTAATTTAATTTTGTAATTTTATTTCCTCATCAGAGTTTAATTATTTGATAAACTCAATAACGCTCAAAGTTCGACATGGATCGGTACCACGAGGTCCATGAGATCATGGACCGTCAAAGCCCTAATTATTTTTCCGCACATCCTTTTCTTGGACCGTTATATGGAATTCATAAAGACTTTTTGATCTTTCAGACGCAAATAAGCGAACTCTTAATCATTCAGACTCTATGAGGATGGCAGAGCTCTGCTTTTCCTGTTTGTGAATCGGAGTTTAGTGCCTATGAGCTTCAACGCCCCCATTATAGACTTTAGTTATGCGAAACAATGTCTAAAGTCTATACCCTAATCTCAGAGCACTATCCTCCCGTCTATACTAATGACTCTAGGATAGAGCACAGCGTCGCATTAATGTTCCTCTAGAATATTGCCAAATCCTACCCTCTCCCTGTTCACTCGCTGAAATTTCTGCAGGCTAATAATGAAACACTTGCCTTATTGTGGTGCAAAAGCCATGAAGTTCTTCGTCAAATATGCGAGAATTTTGTAAGATTGCTCACAAACAGCGTTGCTCTTTATATATCTTTGATCCTGAAGCTTTTTGAGCTTTTTTCAGTTTTGGCTTGTTGAGAACGCCTCCAATAGAATCAATAAACCCAACTTTGGAAGTCACATCTTCGAATATTCTTTTATCATTTAGTGTGTCCTGAACAATTATCATTCGGACCTAGTTTTGTTCGAAATCCAAGCATTTTTGATCAACACCACACTTAAAAATCGTTTTGGAAACTCCTATATCACTAACAAGTTCTTCCATTACCAGAAGATTCTCCGAGAGAAATATGAGTTATATTATTGAATATTATCAAATTTTTAGATCAACATTAAATGGCTATTCTCAATTATTATTTTGTACCAAAAACAAGTAGTGCCGTTCGAAAAATGTTGATCAAACTTTTGTTTTGAATTTTGTCAAATTTGTTGGCCTAACTACATATTTTTTTAATGAGAATTGGTTTTCTTATGCCGTTTCAATCGTTTCGTGATATACTTAGAGTGTTAGAATTTTTCACATGCGGTCAGAGAAGCAAAAAGTTGTTAGACCAAAAAATTGTTTTTTAGGTACCTACTTTCCCCATAAACAACCACTTTCTATCATTAAGGTGATCCGTGATCTTGGTGTATTATGCGACCAGGAGCTCAATTTCCTTGCACATACGAGGATCAGTGATATAATTCTTAAGGCTAATTCTGCACTCGGCTTCGTGAAACGATGGTCTAAAGAGTTTTCCAATCCCTACGTCACTCGGTCTCTCTAGATAACCATTCGCACTATTCTCGAATACCATTTCCAGAATCGAGAGTATCCAACGCCGTTTTCTCCGTTTCGCTCTTCGTGGCTTACACTGGGACAATCCTCTGATCCTACCTCCCTATCAAGACCGCCTAAAACTTATTAATTTGAACTCGCTGGAAGAACGAAGAAGGATATCCGACATCCTTCTCATCCATCGACTCCTCTCAGGTACCATCGACTGCGCGACCCTTTATAACTCTATTTTTTTTACAATAACCCTCGTAATACCCGGAATCCACGTCTCTTCTATGTAGTCACCTCTCGTACCTCCTATGGCTCCAATGAACCTATCCCCCATATGCTGCTCAATGTTAATGCGAAAAACTGTTTCGACTTTAACATCAGCACTCCTTGTCTAAAACTCAGTCTCAATCGCCCTCTTTCCTAGTTTCCTAGAATGTAATTTAAATTAAGTATGTAGCTTGAATTAAGCGCAATAAAATGGGGGTATAACCCCCACCAAAACCAAGAAAATCAAACATGGACGTTTCTTCGCTACCTTAAGTTTCATTATTGACCACATATTCTCAATTGGGTTGAGATCTGGACTGTAGGAAGACCAACTTAATACATCTTCGAAGTACTTACTAACCTACGAAATAAAAAAAAAATGCAAATATTATTTTTAGTCTTAAAAGTTGTAGCTTATTTGAAAGTTTGATATTAGTCTTTTATATTAAAAAAAAAAAAAACAAGATGGATGGCAAGGAGCATTGTCCTGTTGAAAAATAAATCCGCAAGTGTCCCCAAAAAGCTCCAGCGCAGGGGGCTCTAATACATTTTCCAGAACCCGCAGGTAAGCTTCTGCAGTGACTTTTGGTTCTAGTAAGACCATTCTACTTTTTTCACCTTCAGGGAAGCATCCCTAGTCCATCACCTTCAGTTTTGACGTTTTGCTCAGTCTTTCAGTTTTGCATTCTGAGCTCAGTCTTTCCTGTGGTTCTCTTCGCGTAAGAATCCTCTCATCTCCAACATACAGCTTAAACTTTGATTCGTCGAAGATAACATTGATCCGCATTTCTTGAGCCCAATTTAGACATTCTTTCACTCTTTTTGGAAAATCCGGCTTCAGTACTGGTTTGTGTGCTCTAAGTCCAGCTTTCACGAGTCTTTTCCCTACCGACATAGATCGTTTTTAAGATCCACCGAAGTCCTGAACCGATGCCGATGTCTTTCATGATCTTCCACTGGGGTCGTCTTTTTTGGCCTCCCTGAGCCTTTCTTTCTGCTGGTAGTCCCAGAGTCACGATATTTTTTTAAATTCCATGCCACAGTTTTCTTTTAGAAATTTCATTGAGACGTGACTGACACAAAATATTAGCTTTGCACTCCGATCTGATTTTTTTCCCATTTTTTTTTCACTAAACTACTTCGGTTCGTTTCGGAGTGCTATCACGAGCCAAATGCACCTCTTATTCATAATAACATCGACACGCACTATTTGAACGACATTTTGCTACCTAGTGCAAAAACAACCTAGCACTTTCATAAATTCCAAGAACTGCGCCCGAAAAGGGTAATAAAAGGTTTGACCAACATTTTTCGAACGGCACTGTCTGTATTTGGGATCTGACTATAGATTGAATAGATATTTTAGAGAGATTTTTACTCACATGAAAAAAAACATCAAGAAAAACGAACATATGCAACTCGCAAAATTACAAAAATCCTGAATTTTTTTGAGCACACCTTGTACACCCCAAGATAGTCAAGCTGCGGTCACAACATTAATTGTTCTTACATAAAATAAAGACAAATTAGTCGTAGGAATCATTAGGCAATGTGTGATTATTGAAAATCATACCAGCCCATATGCCACAACGTCAATCGTCCCTCCATTGGTTTCTTCAACACCTAAACTTAAGGAAACACACTTATAAGATATTAACGTTGCCCATTGCCCGATAGTATCGTCCAAAGAACTCGGAAAGTCGCATCAATCCTTCTTAAAAACGTAAATGTCCTATTATATAAAGATTATCCCCTTTGAGTAATGGTAAACTATTCGACGAAATCCATTGACGAAAATGTGATGCACACATTACCGTAAATATTGTCGAATGAAAAAGTCCGAAATTGAAATTGTTACTGCGAAATGTCAGGCAATAAACAATTCACAACTAATCTCTCCTAGGAAAGGGGAACCAAGCTGACACAACTTGAAAACAGTTTGCCGACTAAGCTGAGATTTACACGATGATTGATGAGGTATTTTACGCTTGACAACCCATATCCTGAGCAAAACAGAAATCTCTCCAACGATTTCAGTTGAATGAAATATTGCTCGTCGAACTGCCCCCATAATAACTAACATCAATAATTCTGCTTCGATGTCCTTTTTTCCAATCAGAATGGAAGAGTGATTAACAAGGACTTATCGCGCCAGACGACAACGACTCACTTGTCAACTGACGTTGTAATTGTTTTGTATTTTTAATTTGATATTTGAATAAGGTTGTACACATGGCGCTTCCATATTTACCGCTATTACTTGTGTTTGGATAAAATGTGCTTATTCAGCGAATTTTGCAATTTAATTAAGTAAGCAGAATGCGTGCTTATTTGAATAGCGACAACAGACAAATAAGAAAAATATAAACGTTTTATAGAAGCCGCAAGCCCCTAACAGAGGTAATGAAAACTCTGTAATTTGATTCGATGGTTGTAGTGAGGTTTTTAGAGCGGAATCAATTTCCGTCATTAAAGCCAATTGAAAAATATTCGAATGCAGCGGGGATATACTCGAGCTCGCGCGACAATCGGTTAAACAAATGCGGTGGGAATTGTAAATATTTTACATCATTTGTGCGGAAAAGTACCAGTGGGGGGTGTGAGTGTTTACTCCTCGTAGTGCATGTTTTTACAGAGTACACAATGTTGCTTGTTTTTTGCTTCGATGTTTTTATAAATATCCTGAGCGGGGCTGTACTGGACGTTGAGTAAATACTGATGGGCCTCATTGTACTGATGGGGGTTGAGCTTAGTACAAATAATTTAAATATACGTAATATAAAACCTTCAAATTAATACAATAAATAACATAAAAGCTGTCAGAAATAGATGCAATCACCAGCGTGATGTTGAGGCTTTATTGAATGAGAATCATAAAAATGATAAACACCCATTAAACTGCCATCAAAGACCGCTAAAGTTTATCAAAATATATAAACTGTCCTACGCATAGCAAAGCGATTTCAGACAACTAATTTAGTTTTATAGTCTAACATGCCACTAAATTGGTTCCCGACATACGAGATTCGAAAATAAGGATCGATGTTACGCTTTCGTCATAATTTAGCTAAACGGCAAGATGTTTCGCACGTTTTTATAATTCGTACAGGTTCAAGAGTGTACACTCTTATGGTGTTTGTCACACAACCGGGACGGGGTGCAGATAGTATGTTCGTTCACCACTCTCCAGGGGTGGTTGTCCTAGACAGGATTCGACAGATTTGACTGAATTTGGCGCGTTGGTTGCATTTCTCAGTAACTTTTTTTCGTTTCCATATCATTGGAAATATGAACTGGTTTTTCACATTGAAGGAACTATTCAAAACAACTATTTTGTGCCGCAATGTCGAAATCTATATTGATCTCTGACCAAGAAGGTGGAAAATACATTTCGGATCTTTGAAAACAAAGATCCTCCAAAAATCCATGGAAGAAAACAGCGAATGTACAAAGCTGCACATTCAAGAACTCCAGAAACTTTATCCAGCCCCAAATATTGTCCGAGTAATAAAATCGCGAAGACCTAGATGGGCAGGACACATAGAATGTATGGAAAGTGGACGAACATTCAAAAAATAATGAGTGGAAAACTCGTAAGAAAAAAATGTGTATGAGGGCCGCGCCGTAGATAGGAGGACAATAAAGGGTGAGCCATCTAGTGTTTTTTTTTTTTTAAATCGTAGGTTATTTTAATACTGACTAACGCTGTTTCCCAGTCGAAATCCCAACAGGAAGTCAGTAACATACCTCCGTGGAAGAAATGAGTAGCATTATGCTTGAACAACGTTGGGAAATATTGAAAACTTGTTTCCAAAATTACTGCTGTGTGGTAAAAACAGTGCGTTTTTCAAAAATAAGTTTTGGCTGAAATGCTGCACCCATTTCAGGCAAGTTTGTGCAAAAACTTCGTGAGACTGGTATGCTAGTTGACTACACTCATAGTTCCCGTCGTCGTACGGTGCCCACAGATGAGAATGTGGCCGAGACTCAAGTCAAGAACATCAACTCGCCATCGATCTCAACAGCTCAACATTTCACGAACTAGCCTGAGGAGAATTCTGCACAAAAATCTCCGATTACTCGCTTACGAGGTCCAATTGACTCAGCAGTTGAAGGCGCGCGACCATTCGCTTCGTTATCGCTTCGCAGTTTGGGCCTTAGAGCAGCTTGAATTAGTCAATGATTTTGGGCGATAAATCATATTTTCTGACGAAGCGCAATTAATCTCGGTGGTTACGTTAACGAACAAAATTGCCACATGGGGCTCGGAAAACCCACATGTTATTGTCGAGAGGCCAACGCATCCACAGAGAATAACAGTTTGGTGCGGATTGTGGAGTGGTGGCATCATTGGACCTTTTCCCTTCAAAAATGAGGCTGAGAACAATGTTTCGGTCAACGGTGGGCGTTATAGAACCACGACTTTTTATTTTACTAAAATTGAAGACATGGATTTGGACGACCTCTGGTTCATGCCGGATGGCGCGACACAGTCCATGGCACAATCGATCTTTTGCGCACCAAATTCCCAAATCGTGTTATCAGCCGTCTTGGCGATGTCAATTGGCCGCCTCGGAGCTACGAGATGATCCGTTTGGAATTTTTTTTGTGGAGTGTTACGAGTGGAGAAGTTTTCACATTCACAATCACCAAAGTGGCAAACTCTCCTTGCCATGGCGCTGTGCCAGCTTTTCGTAGTCGGCTGTATGGCCTGGGTGATCCGTGCCCTGTTCCAGGGGTCTGAGATTGTGGGATCGGATCCCACGGTGGTTCTTCCTTTTTTTACCTATTTGGCCTATTTTTCGGAAAGTAACCGCTGTGGCGTGGAGCGAAATGGTCGTAGGATCAGTCGGGAAGGCATTTGGCGAGAAGATTTCACCGAGAACGGTTGTGTGTTTGGGAAACAAAAAACAAAAAAAAAGTGTTGTGTTTGAAGAAAATTAAATGTGTTTAGTGGTTACGATTAATTGTGCGAATTAATTGCAAACTTAATCTATCATTTGTAAGTCCTTTGCGTTATAAGGGAGGAGTAATAGCACAAAATAGAAGATACATCGTGAGGTTAGTGAGTAAAAATCTTCCTTTTTATGCAGGGAACAAACGAAAGAAAATCTAAGGTTTTCCTGTGGGTTTTGTCTCTGGTGCCGAAGGAGGAACACCCCAAACGGACGAGGACACGAACGTCCGTACGCCATATTAAACACCATTTTGGCGAGCTGTATAACAGTTGAACGGTAGCCTGGACCGTGGACGATCAGCTCGACGTGCGGGAGACTCGGCTTCGAGTCCAGGGGTGAGTCTTTGCGTGTTTCCTTCTTGTTTTGTTTTTTTATGGATTTATTTATATATATTTTCTTTCTTTTGGTTGCTGATTTTTGATTTTATTTTGGAATTACTTTTAAACTATTTCCTTTAATTATTATTACTTCTTTTTTTATAATTTTTATTATTATTATTATTTTTTTTTTATTTTTTTATTTCGGGTTTAATTGCTTATTGATCATCATTATTTATTAGTACGTAAGTTCCCCAGTATTTGTATGAGTTACCCATTGGCCGTGCGGGCATAAGTGTAAGCAAGGGTTGCAACGTTGCGACGCTTTTGCGGTGGGTTTGAAACCCGAGGGAACGGGCTTAAATTCTTTGTACCTTATTATTATTTCCCTTTCCTTTTTTTTTCAATAAACCTTCAGATTGAATTTCTTGTCTTGTGTTAAATCGGTTGTTTTTTTCCTTTTTTTGGTTTTGGTCAATCGCGTGGCGCCCATTAAAACAGTTTTTTTTCCATCAGTTTGCCCACGACCTTTTTCCATTGGGTCAGCCGGCCCTTGTTGTTTCAAGCCGCGGTGCGGGTACGTAACAGGAGAACCGTGAAGAACCGATATTATGCCAACAATCCGGAAACGATTCAAGCTCTTAAGGATTCAAACAATCCGTGAGCTACAGCTCGAAACCATCAACAAGGTCTTGAAAAATTGAGGTGACGAAGCAAGCCGAGGCAGCCACTTGAACGACGTTGTATTTCATAATTAATGGGAATGTTTGTTCTTACTAATAAAGCCATGGAAACAATTTAATTTTGTTCTTTTTATTGCATTTTTGAAAATAAACTTTTGGCCCACATTCACATCAGGAAGGTTTGGCGAAAGGTTGTAACTCATCTATGGTACAATATTTTTCCAACGCTTTACGTTAGCAAATTTGCCTTTTTTTGAAAATGTCCGTATCCTTTTGTTCTAAAAAAATTTCAAAATCTTTCGTTATTGCATGTAGAACTGATATGAATTGTCTACTTTGTAGATGATTGCCGGGTACAAGTCGAGTCTGTAAGTCAACATTTATTTCCCAACTGAGCCCGTTTTATAAACGTCGATCATGATGGACGTGATCTTTGATTATTATGGAATGAAATCAAACTACGTCTGTGTCTTGACATTCTTTTCCTACCAGAAAAGTGACGTCTAATATTTCCAGTTGATACACTGAACTTTTTAGCAAGGTTAAGAGCAGTCAAAGCTGAATTTTCTTCTACAGTTGCAACATATTCTTCATTACTAATAACCTACTTTGGTTTATCTGTTGCATTCTCTTTTTAGTAATACATATAGCAGTTTTCAATATACGCAAGCAATTAAAGCACTTTTAGTATAATTTTACTTAACAAATAAATTGTGAAATTATTTTTTTTATTATGGAAAAGCTGATTAAAAAAATGTATTTCCAATTTCTCTCCATAACCAAACGTCACAGTGATCTCCTTTATTTTAATGAATTGAAATTTACAGTCAAGATACGTTTCAATTCACTATAAACTTAATATCCCAAATCTGGAGAGTAATATAGTTTTCCGCAATAAATTTTATGAAGTTATCGTTAAATGGACAAAAAAAGGAATAAAATTTAATTTATGATTTTATATATTTCAATTATAGTCGTTAAATCACGGCAAGATAAACATTTCCAATGTTCTCCATTATATTTACCATTAATCATTAAATAGGCTGTTGGGAGCTGCGCCTCCAGTAATTATTTTTATATTCAAGAATTTTGTGTGTGAAAACTTTTATCATTTCATCTTGAAAAATATTTCATTCTATGCACAGAACGTGCCCATGTGAAAGAGAAAAGGCTTTGTGACTTATTGCTATTTGCTTCTGTCCTAACAAATAAATCTCCTTGCTTGTAGCTTTCTATTCATAAAGAAATATAATATGAAGATTTGCCATCATTTGTCACGGGCTTAATAAAATCCTCGAATCGTGACAGTGAATAAATCTTTAAACGAGGCGCTTGTGACATCCTCAAGAGGGAAAAATTGAAGTTTCACATATTTTTTCAGTGGAGGCAAGTAGGCTTAACGACACTAACTAATTACTGCCGAGGTAATTTTCCTGTTCATTCAACTATCTAGTAACTAATGCAAGGGTGGAAAGACAAGTGCGACTATTATAATTTGCTTCCATGGATATACCGATGTGATGTAAGCACGTCGCGCGTGCATCACCAGTTTCGTTCATTTCGTCACAGTATGTCACAGTCTTGTCAGGCGACTGTCGATCTGGGTGGAAGTGAATTATGCCCGACTGCAAACTCCTCTCCAGGAGTGAGAAGCAAGTGGCAAAATGTGTCAGTTTGCATTAACGTGCTGCATTAGCATATTTCTCAATTCTAGTTTATTGGGTTTCAATTTCCGTCTACTGTAGAAGGGACGCAGCAGCTGGTGCCATCGTTTATAATGGTGTATGAAGGATAGCTTATAGCTGTAGCAGTTTATGTAGCGTTGAATATTTTTCTTGCAGCAGAATTACAATCACTTAGTCCTTCCCACTGACTGACTAGGTTTTCTTACACCCTGAATATAGACAGAGTTAATCCATTTCAGCTATTCCAATATATTTTGAAATAAGAAAAAATTAATTAATTTAGAATAACCTAGACTTTAAGCACTATGCTTACGAAGCATGCCTCTATCGCAAGCTATAAGGAAGGGCAAGCTTTCTAGTAGCGCATAATTAGGATTATCAGGTCTGTTTATCAATTTCTCTGGACAACTACATATGTCCATAATCTCAATGTCAAACTGATAATTAGAACTTTCGCGATTATATGAGGATAGTAAAGGAGGACAATAGAAATGAATCGCGGAAATAACTGAATTAGCCAATTAAGTAACAAGGACTTGTTCGACCTATTTTTTCTTAGACTTCAAAAAAAGAACTTAATGGTCTCATATTTCCGAGAATTCAGTTCCCTATGAATAATATTTAATTGAATACATTTATTTTTATATTCTATTATAAACTCTAATCTACTTTTGTTCCTATCATCGTAGGTGGTCCTATCATAGGCCTATGATAAGCGGCTTGAAATCTAATTAACTAATTAACAAACGCATTTTCGATGACAACCCCATTTTATGTGTGAGACAAATCCTAAGAAAACCCAAGTAAAGAAAGTTTCACCATCATGTTCGATGAAGAATTTTTTTTATAATTGTTGTTATAATTAGTCACAGCTTGTGGAGGACCAGAACCGAAGGCTCTCTTAATTTCTTCTTATAGGTGAAAGTGATCTACTTTTTTCGAGTTCGGACGGCGAGTTTCAAGACGCTTTTTCCATCGATGGCAGAAGCCAACGCAGCAACGTCTCAGCCATGATGCTCCCATTGTCATATTGTTCATAGGTAAAATATTATCCAATAAGAGGTGTCATTTTCATTTTCTTACTACAATATTTTTAAACTGCCAACATTTAACTACCGATGACTGTAAAGTAAAAGCTAGTAGTTTGTTTAATTCGGGTGACAAACCATATTAGTGAAAATACCGTGGAGACCTTCACCAAAGTTCAAACCGCCTTTAGTCATTGCCTCGTGCCTCTTCGGGCACGTTTGGGGTGTGAAAACTCCAACTCTTGTTGGTCCGGCAAGGTTAGCAATTCCAATATTTGTACGACATTTTGTATAAAGATGTTACCCGTGTTTATGTTTGCCAAGTTCTTTTGACATATTGTATAAATTGAAGACAGCAGACCAGGCACATCGCAGTACCAGCCTAGGTACTTGGAATAAATAAACAAGAACAAAATTTGTTCAACAATGTTATTTCAAGTGATAGGGCTTATGCCCTACAACAACAATGTTATTTTATGCCTGGCTCTAAAGATGTATGTCAAGCCAATATTTCCTCATTAAACTATATTCTTAAATATGGGCCATTATAAAATCCACATTTACATAGATTTTATTATCTTGCATAATAAAAATTTGGAAAACGATATCCAAACATAATCCAAGTGATACCCAGAAGATTTTAGGATTTAATAATTAAGCGAGTTTGAATTTTCGTTCTTAGAATTAGTGCTCAATATCTTGCGCTTCAATGCCAGATCTATAAGATTATTATTATCGACACGCGGAAGCTTAGATCTTCGTTGAAAACCGTTCACCAAGCCTCCTGTCATGAGTGTGTTCCTTCCACGTTTCGATCCACTGTTTCATCTTTTCTAGGTCCTCCCATTTACGGGGCAGCCTTCTTGGCGGTTTTTTTCTACGGGTCTTCAACTCAATATTCGTCTGTTCGACTGTGCGTCCACTGTCCATTTATTCTACGTGCCTTGTCCGCCTTAGCCTTCGCGATTTATTACTTGGACAATGCTGGAGGCTGAATAGGGTTCCTCAAATTCTTGATTGTGTAGTTTTCTACATTCGCCTACTCGCCACCGTGTTTTCCACGGAATTCCTCCGATTTGATTCCCTGTTCATTTACTTCTAAGCCTATTTCCATAACTGCCATTATGCTAGAATGGATGTGATTTCCGTAAGGGTTGATTCTCCTTCATTTTCCGGAATGAATCACATTACGAATTCCAGCACCAAATAGAAAAGAAATGGAGACCTCTCCTACCTTCACCTGTCTTTGTTTTCCTTTAAGCACTATAATATCAGTTTCGTAAACTTTTTCGGGACTCCCAGCCTTACAATAGGTTAACAGAATCATACGCTTTTTTATAATCTACGAATTGTTGGTGTGGCGTGAAAAGTGAAAATCTGGCCAGTCGTCGAGTAGGATGTGATTTCAATCTCTTTAAGAGAAGCATCTTGTAACAACTAGACAACAACGATATTCCTCGGTAATTTTTGCATTGTATTCGGTCACTCTTTTTAAATAAGGGAATGATGACCGAGTTTTTTCCATTCCTCAGGGATAGTTCCATTGTTCCATATGGTTGTGATCGTTTTCCATTACTGCTTGCCATGTACATTAAGTAATTTATCGAAATATCTCATCCACTAAGCTGCAATCTTTCATTGTCTGAAACGAGCTTCTCATTATTGTTGCGTATATACGTTGCATATATATATCGTAAAAATCCTAATCTGGTCTGGTATGCTCTTTGTACAGCATTTAGCCCTTCTTACAGTGCTCTCGTGCTTTTAGCCGCACATTCTTCCACAATGTTAGTAAACTATTTCCATTGTCATTGTCATTTTTTTATGCCGAAGAAATTCGTTTCGTAGGGTTTGTACTCGTGATCTCTTTGCTATATTCCAGGGCTTGAAGTCTAAGGACAATAAGGGCTTTTATTTTATGCTCGCATTTTTCTTCGAAACAAAGCTTTCCTTTGCAATAGTTTAGTTTGCGCTGCTTCCTTTACAACCCTTTTCATTGTTGACCTTATTGTTTCTACCTGTCTAGTTTTGTCGCTTGTTTCTATGCTGCCTTGGAAAACCGTTTGGGCAAACCGGTAAATGATTTTGTACTGGTACTGATGCTGTACACGACGGTCTTTTAACTTTTCAACGTTGAATTTTTTTATGCATTGCTGTTTTCCGCTTCTATGAATTTGGATTCGACTTTTTGGGATTAGTCGTGGTGCAATGGTAATCATCACCGACTGTTGGTGCGAGGGTCTGTAGTTCAAGACTGTTCATAGCCAAAAAAAATCCTATTCAGAAAAATATACAGCAACATCAGTTGTGAATGAGAGATGACTAAGAACATGCTGACGAAGGCATAACACTCGCAGTATAGGACCACTTCAAAATCCATACTCTGTGTATGTGTTTCCAATATAATACCTTAATGACAAGGAAACAAAAAACTACAGCCAACGCGACAAATTCAGTCGAATCTCTCGAATCCTATCTAGGACAACCACCCCCCGAGAATAGTGAACGAACATCTTCGACACAAACCCGTCCAGACAAATACCATAAGAGGGTAACTCTTGAACCTACGCGAACCCTAAAAAAAAATTTTGGCGATGATTAGGACGTCGTTGATGGCCTAACCTGAATAACGAGCTCACAACCGCACATCATCTCTACATTGATGAAGGGATGACCAACATAATCATGTGACACCGCCTATTGGAATGTGACTTTCTCTGTGTGACATTTGCTGAATTTCTTCTCATCTTGTCATATATATTACCTATCATTACCACATGCCATGTTAATAATTTTAATACAAAACCAATTTCCCCCACAAGTTATCCCTTTAACGCCCGTTCATGGAACCCGATTACGTGGACCCTTAAGAGGAAATGATCTAAATTGTTTTTCATCATCCCAGTCGTATTATTTTTTAATAAAAAGGATTACCCCAAGAACCCATTGCTTCATTTTAAGAAACATCATTTAGCACTCCATTGACCAACTGACCCCAAGTCATATAAAGCTTCATAAATATTAAATTAAGCCGATACCCAACTTCTTCCCGAAAACCTGTTTAAATTTTAAGTAATTCCTCTACAGTCCTTACTCCTAATGGCCATGTAGGAGCTTTATAAATACTTAACTAAACAAAGATTTCGTACGAGTATGTTAGATAAAGGTCAGCTCTGATATACGAATAGCAGGACAACGTAGAAAGGAATGTTTTCTCGTCTGAAATATTTATATGTGGTGTGTGATGCTAGTGATGCTCTTAGGGGGCACCTCAGCTTTCATAAAATATACTAACCAGCAATTTATCCAGATTTCAATTAGGATGCTTTATGCAATAGAATTATAGACCAAAGGGTAATAATCGTAATTAAAGAATCAGAATTTGCGTCATGCTTCCACTCTGCTAAACATCAATGAGTCTTTTTATTCGCTTGAATTACTGGGCAGCGTTTAACGCTTAGATTTTTCACGTTTCAACTGAGGCCGATATTTTTTTCTTTCCTCTGATATTCCCCTGTCGAATTGCAAATGAAAATTTAATTAAATCCTTTACTTCATAATTTTGAACTTCATGCGGATGCGACTGCTTCGTCTAATTAATATATTTAAATTGAGTACATCACCGTGAAATGACCGTTAAACATGTTATTTTGTTATTTCAAATCCCATTTGTGGAATCAACGCATCAACTCACAGACATAAATGAAATTAGTTTCCACACATTGTATCTGCTCGACCGCACTAGAGCTATAATTTGTTCATTTCCATTTTGTTTATGTTTTTTTGGAGGTGGTTAAACACAAAATTATTTGCCATTTCAGTTTAGTTCTTTTTGTTTCGAAATTAGAATACCCGCAAAGCACTAATTAGTACGAAACTACGCGTGATTCGTTTGAATAAATGTATAATTGCCCCTTTGGGGTTTTCGAACGTTTAGGGCGCAATTGAATGGATACCACTAGGCCGATTTTCGGCCGGCGGATAGTTGCGTTTGCGTTTAGAAGTGTTAGCCGAACAACTAAAATGAATGGGTTTTATGGTCACTCTCAATGTGTTTAAAATTAAATCGTCGATGATATTCGAATTGGCCCTTATTCTGAGAACCATGGTAAATAAATTGAGGACTAAGAAGACTACAGTAAATTAATTTTTTTCCTTCTGAGCTCAATTCATTCAGTATAAGCTTATGGCCCACTGTCTCATTAAGCTCTTATATATGTATGTAGAAATATTGTATTACACAATTTTCCAATAATTTTTGCAAGAGTTGCATAAACAAAAAAAATGTATCAAGAGCTCGAAATTGTGAGTGGCACTTTCAGGCTACCAAGCGGTACCGAAAAAAGCCTCCGTAAGTCAGGGTTTTGCATCGGCACCCGCACTACCATATTTTTCTCCACTTCTCGCAATTACCTAGTAACTATCATCACAGAATAAATAGTATACAGAAGTCGCATCTCGGCCTGCGATGATTTTTCACTTTATGGTGTGGGCGGAACAACTGAAGGGAGGATCAAGCAACGAGAGAGCAGCCACGATCAGAGAGAATCTACGAGAGAGCAATCTTAAAATGTTTATGTGTGTGTGTGTATTGTGTTGCTATCCAACGTCGTGAATGCACGTGGTGTTGACAAAATTTTGTTTCAAGTTTTAGATTTCTATATTTAGTTTTCTTCAGTTGAAAGTTGCGCTTTTCGATGTAAACTAAAAGGGCCGGGTAACACCAATTAACGTTATTCCATTATTTGGGATTTTTGTGCAAATTTCAATCTGATATATGTAGGGAAGAATAACCCAAAAACGTTAGTGCGACAGGATTTTAAGTTTGCGGGCTTTAGTAAAATTTTTTTTCTCTGAAGCCCACGGGCAATGTTTCCTCAAAAGTACTAAGATCATGAAGTCCAATATTATTTCCTTATGATCAGAACATGTGGAAAACCATTGCGGTATGGCATTTTTGCATTTGGATTTTATCAAGTTTTTTATACCAACAGTTTGTGGTTGTGTGTCAAAAATATTGCTAAACACTGTAATATGTTTCTTGCTAATTTCCAAGAAAATTTGTGAAGGAGCAACGAGGTTACCAAAATCTTTAAGAGAATTGTAATTTTTATGAAATATGAAAAGTTCACTAGGAACTGTTAATACTTCGTCTTCTTTTCTCAATATAGAAACACAAATATCGCAGTTAATTTTCGGTATCATTTTGTAGACGATATAACCTATGAAGTATTTTAAAGACGCCACATCGATACTAAATTCCGAACAATTCTGAAAGTCATCATTTAATACGAAATCATCAATGATTTCTATATTAATATCTATTTCAGAGTTTTCGTTTCGACTGAGTTCTTCATTATTTGTATCAGCTAAGTCCATATTTGACAAAATATTTGAAAGCGTTTCAAATGTGGTATCACTCAGCTCTTCACAGTTACTATAAGAACTCAACTGCACTATATTTGCAGACATTAAGCGTGCTAATAAAGTGTTTATATCAGCAACTGAGGGGTTAATATTATTTCCACCCTTTTGTCTTAGAACCGAGAACATATTTTCGAGCTTATCTTGGTTTAATGCTCTTGTCATTAAAAAAAATATTTGGGATTTTTTTTGAAATAGCTCGTCTACTAATTGTAATACAGCGTTTGAGGTAAATTTCATTCCATCTAAAAAAAATACTTTTTTCTTTTTGTCAACAAATGAGATTTCATTGAGATATTCAAGAAAGAATTTTATATATTCGTGTGATGGACTGTTAAGTTGAACTGCAGACTTATAACAATTCTCTGAAGATAGCGAACCACTATTTAGGCAGTCAAATATTTTGTCAATATTTCCTATGAAGCATGCCGTAGATAAACAAACTTCTTTTGAGCAACTTTTAAAGCCTGCTGTCTCAATAACAGTTTTAATTGCTGCTTGAACAGTCCTACTAAAAATTTAGGTGGCTAGTTTTACTTTCATTTTTTCGAAAGAGTTCGGAAATATGTGCTGGCTTGTAAGTTTAAGACACATTTTTGTATTAGATTTGCACTCCATTTCCCATAGTTCCTTAACTACTTTAAAACTAGCAACTCCATTTGGTGTTGTAAGGTCACATTGAAGCCAACCATTTCTTAATGATTTGATTAGATGTGGAAAATCATATACACAGAAAGTTTTACTACCATTATACATAAAATAGGGTTTTTCTAAAGTAGCTCCCAATTCCAAGAAACACTTCCTGTTAGAGGACCCTTGCTCACAAATTACAACTTTAACTATGATGCCAAAACTGTTCAAAATTGCTAAATTTCGTAATATTATCTTTTTTAGTAAATCGGCAGAAAGTCCATTTTTTGAAACAAAGTAATTTAATGTAAGCGCCCAGTTGGAAAACATTGATTTGATCATAAAAACGCACAATTGTTTACCAATCTGGTTCGTTCTTTCAACCCCATTTTCCTCAAATCCATCCACTAAATCTAATTTGGAATTGTATCGCAATTCCTTTCTAATCGCCATTTCATCCATCAGCAGAATCATATTATTCTTTTCGTACTGGTTCAAATCTAAGCACTTCTTTTTTATTAACTCTAAACCGTTATTTTTAAAACCCGGTTGTAGGGAATTTACAGGGGCCCATCGACAAACAGTAGAGATATGTGGCAAATTTAGATGCAATTTATTCTTCAAAAATTGGTACGTTGACTGTGAGACATAATAAATGTTTTGAACCAAATCTTTTACATCTTGCTTATATTCTTTAGGTCGTGGACTAAGAAGAAGTTTGCAAAATGTTTTTGACTCCTTGCTTATTTGAAAAGAGTCGATGGTTTGAAATACGCTTGACTTTGCTGCTATTTGTTTGCGGCTTTGGAGATTTTTATATTTTGCTACCATGTCGTAATATTTTTTTCTGTCAAAATTAGCTGATTTCAGATATTTTCCACAGGCATTACAACATCCATCTACGGAGTCACTTGTTCGCCTCTTTTTAGCTGGACAATCAAGCTCCAACGACTTGTAATCTTCCTCAATAACTTCTAAGTTAAATACCGGAACAGCTCCGAAATTCAACTTTTTTTTACCAATGTCAGAACTTGAGAAGTGATAATTTTATTTTTTTACAAATAAGTCATCCATTAAGTATAGGAATGCTACTTTTAATTCAAACAACTATTTGTTGGAATATTACATTTTTCTCGCCAAATTTGACCCATAGCTGAGTCATAGGGAGGAAACTTAAACATTCTTATCTTTTCACCATATCGCCTAGATTTACCGCATGTTTTTATGCAGCATCGAATGGCGGACTTTTGGAAAATTTTACCAACAGCCGGTACAGAATCCATTTTTCCTATTCAAAATCGTATGACAACCCCTCAACAATCAATATATAATAATAAGTCCAAAGAATAATCCAAATCGTATGCAAAGTTTTCAACAATTATAAAAGCTAAAAGTTAAATATCAAAATACAAAGTAAAAATGGAGTCGATATATAAGCGCAGGAAAACACAACCATTCGCATGAAAGTACAATTCCCAAGTGATTTCGAATCCAATCCACACAATCGAAAACAAGAGAAGCAATACAACACCATGCAAGCTTACGATAGAAGAAGCTATCAATGCATACACACGCACACACATTTGCATACACATCGTAAGCTGCTTTGCTCTCGTAAAAACAAAACCACCGAAAACGCACATGCTACTCTCTTTCGCTCGCACCAGCTTCTCAATTTTTTGTATACTCTCTTGCATGTTCTCATGCTTGTACTCTCTGTTCAATAGGATGCCGATATTGGAACCCTAGAACAAAATTTGCTTCGTATGAGATGCAACTTCTGTATACTATTTATTCTGTGGTATTACTCTTTTATCGCACTTGACAGAGTTGCCAGTACCATCAAAATTAGTAACAGAATTGCCACCACCATTGCCATCGGATTCATTGCCATCCATGTTCAATCCCTATCCGCACCAGCTTCAGTTAGACCATCACCAGCACCATATAAGCATCAATAGAATCTATATCTATCGCCATCATTGTTGGCACTACCATAAGTGACAGCATCATTGCCAAAATCACTATCGTCATTAATCATACACCATTCATTAATATCATCACCACTATTGCCCTCATCACCATTACCCTCACAATTACCGCCACCGTCATAACTATTATCACCATCATCATCATAATCGCCATCATCACAATCATCAGCTTCACCAGCATCACCAGCATCATCACCATCATCGTCATCATCAAAATCATCACCACATTACCATCATCATCATCATCACCATCATCACCATCATCACCATCATCACCATCATCACCATCATCACCATCATCACCATAATCACCATCATTACCATCATCACCATCATCACCATCATCACCATCATCACCATCATCACCATCATCACCATCATCACCATCATCACCATCATCACCATCATCACCATCATCACCATCATCACCATCATCACCATCATCACCATCATCACCATCATCACCATCATCACCATCATCACCATCATCACCATCATCACTATCATTATCGTCATCATCATCTCCACCGTCACCATTATCACAATCATCATCATTATCACTGTCACCATCGTCACAATCATCACCGCCACTATCACTGTCACCATCAGCATCACCATCACCATCGTCAGCATCATCAGCATCATCAGCATCATCAGCATCATCAGCATCATCAGCATCATCAGCATCATCAGCATCATCAGCATCATCAGCATCAGCACCATCATCACCGTCATCACCATCATCACCATCATCACCATCGTCACCATCATCATCATAATCGCCATCATCACCATTTTCACCATCATTACCATCGTCACCAAAATCTCCACCGTCACCATCATCACCATCACCGCACTCATCACCGCACTCATCACCATCATCAGCATCATCAGCATCATCAGCATCATCACCATCATCACCATCATCAGCTTCATCACCATCATCACCATCATCACCATCATCACCATCATCACCATCATCACCATCATCACCATCATCACCATCATCACCATCATCACCATCATCACCATCATCACCATCATCACCATCATCACCATCATCACCATCATCACCATCATCACCATCATCACCATCATCACCATCATCACCATCATCACCATCATCACCATCATCACCATCATCACCATCATCACCATCATCACCATCATCACCATCATCACCATCATCACCATCATCACCATCATCACCATCATCACCATCATCACCATCATCACCATCATCACCATCATCACCATCACCGCACTCATCACCATGGTCACCATGATCACCATGATCACCATGATCACCATCATCACCATGATCACCATGATCACCATGATCACCATCACCGCACTCATCACCATGGTCACCATGATCACCATGATCACCATGATCACCATGATCACCATGATCACCATGATCACCATCATCACCATCATCACCATCATCACCATCATCACCATCATCACCATCATTACCATCGTCACCAAAATCTCCACCGTCACCATCATCACCATCACCGCACTCATCACCATCATCAGCATCATCAGCATCATCAGCATCATCACCATCATCAGCATCATCACCATCATCAGCTTCATCACCATCATCACCATCATCACCATCATCACCATCATCACCATCATCACCATCATCACCATCATCACCATCATCACCATCATCACCATCATCACCATCATCACCATCATCACCATCATCGCCATCATCACCATCCTCACCATCATTACCATCGTCACCAAAATCTCCACCGTCACCATCATCACCATCACCGCACTCATCACCATCATCAGCATCATCAGCATCATCAGCATCATCAGCATCATCACCATCATCACCATCATCAGCTTCATCACCATCATCACCATCATCACCATCATCACCATCATCACCATCATCACCATCATCACCATCATCACCATCATCACCATCATCACCATCATCACCATCATCACCATCATCACCATCATCACCATCATCACCATCATCACCATCATCACCATCATCACCATCATCACCATCACCGCACTCATCACCATGGTCACCATGATCACCATGATCACCATGATCACCATCATCACCATGATCACCATCATCACCATCGTCACCATCATCATCATAATCGCCATCATCACCATCCTCACCATCATTACCATCGTCACCAAAATCTCCACCGTCACCATTATCACCATCACCGCACTCATCACCATCATCAGCATCATCAGCATCATCAGCATCATCAGCATCATCACCATCATCAGCTTCATCACCATCATCACCATCATCACCATCATCACCATCATCACCATCATCACCATCATCACCATCATCACCATCATCACCATCATCACCATCATCACCATCATCACCATCATCACCATCATCACCATCATCACCATCATCACCATCATCACCATCATCACCATCATCACCATCATCACCATCATCACCATCATCACCATCATCACCATCATCACCATCATCACCATCATCACCATCATCACCATCATCACCATCACCGCACTCATCACAATGGTCACCATGATCACCATGATCACCATGATCACCATCATCACCATCACCGCACTCATCACCATGGTCACCATGATCACCATGATCACCATGATCACCATGATCACCATGATCACCATGATCACCATGATCACCATCATCACCATCATCACCATCATCACCATCATCAGCATCATCACCTTCATCACCATCATCACCATCATCACCATCGTCACCACCATCACCATCATCACCATCTTCACCATCATCACCATCATCACCGTCATCGCCATCATCACCATCATCACCATCATCACCATCATCACCATCATCACCATCATCACCATCATCACCATCATCACCATCATCACCATCCTCACCATCATCACCATCATCGCCATCATCACCATCATCACCATCATCACCATCATCACCATCATCACCATCATCACCATCATCACCATCATCGCCATCATCACCATCATCACCATCATCACCATCATCACCATCATCACCAGCATCAGCTTCACCAGCATCATCAGCATCATCACCATCATCATCATCATCAAAATCATCACCCTCATCAACATCATCACCCGTGAATGACCTTGAGGGGTCAATGACCTTGAGGGGTCAATGACCTTGAGGGGTCAATGACCTTGAGGGGTCAATGACCTTGAGGGGTCAATGACCTTGAGGGGTCAATGACCTTGAGGGGTCAATGACCTTGATGAGATCAATGACCTTGATGAGGTCAATGACCTTGAGGGGTCAATGACCTTGATGAGGTCAATGACCTTGATGAGGTCAATGACCTTGATGAGGTCAATGACCTTGATGAGGTCAATGACCTTGATGAGGTCAATGACCTTGAGGGGTCAATGACCTTGAGGGGTCAATGACCTTGATGAGGTCAATGACCTTGAGGGGTCAATGACCTTGATGAGGTCAATGACCTTGAGGGGTCAATGACCTTGAGGGGTCAATGACCTTGAGGGGTCAATGACCTTGAAGATCAATGACCTTGATCCATCAATGAGTGCGGTGATGGTGATGATGGTGGTGATAGTGGTGATGGTGATGATGGTGATGATGGTGATGATGGTGATGATGGTGATGATGGTGATGATGGTGATGATGGTGATGATGGTGATGATGGTGATGATGGTGATGATGGTGATGATGGTGACGATGGTGATAATGGTGGTGATGGTCATGATGGTCATGATGGTGATGATGGTGATGATGGTGATGATGGCGATGACGGTGATGATGGTGATGATGGTGAAGATGGTGATGATGGTGATGGTGGTGATGAGGGTGATGAGGGTGATGATGCTGATGATGCTGATGATGCTGATGATGGTGATGAGTGCGGTGATGGTGATGATGGTGACGGTGGAGATTTTGGTGATGATGGAAATGATGGTGATGATGGTGATGATGGTGATGATGGTGGTGATGGTGATGATGGTGATGATGGTTATGATGATGGTGGTGATGGTGGTGATGGTGGTGATGGTGGTGATGGTGGTGATGGTGGTGATGGTGATGATGGTGATGATGGTGACGGTGGAGATTTTGGTGATGATGGAAATGATGGTGATGATGGTGATGATGGTGGTGATGGTGATGATGGTGATGATGGTGATGATGGTGATGATGGTTATGATGATGGTGGTGATGGTGGTGATGGTGATGATGGTGATGATGGTGGTGATGGTGGTGATGGTGATGATGGTGATGATGGTGATGATGGTGATGATGGTGACGGTGGAGATTTTGGTTATGATGGAAATGATGGTGATGATGGTGATGATGGTGATGATGGTGGTGATGGTGGTGATGGTGATGATGGTGATGATGGTTATGATGATGGTGGTGATGGTGGTGATGGTGGTGATGGTGATGATGGTGATGATGGTGACGGTGGAGATTTTGGATATGATGGAAATGATGGTGATGATGGTGATGATGGTGATGATGGTGATGATGGTTATGATGATGGTGGTGATGGTGGTGATGGTGATGATGGTGATGATGGTGGTGATGGTGGTGATGGTGATGATGGTGATGATGGTGATGATGGTGATGATGGTGACGGTGGAGATTTTGGTTATGATGGAAATGATGGTGATGATGGTGGTGATGGTGATGATGGTGGTGATGGTGGTGATGGTGATGATGGTGATGATAGTGATGATGGTGAAGATTTTGATGATGGCGATGATGGTGATGATGGCGATGATGGTGATGATGGTGATGCTGGTGATGATGGTGATGATGGTGATGATGGTGACAGTGGAGATTTTGGTGATGATGGAAATGATGGTGATGATGGTGATGATGGTGGTGATGGTGATGATGGTGATGATGGTGATGATGGTGATGATGGTGATGATGGTGATGATGGTGATGATGGTGATGATGGTGATGATGGTGATGATGGTTATGATGATGGTGGTGATGGTGATGATGGTGATGATGGTGATGATGGTAATGATGGTGGTGATGGTGATGACGGTGATGATGGCGATGATGGTGATGATGGTGATGATGGTGATGATGGTGATGATGGTGATGATGGTGATGATGGTGATGATGGTGATGATGGTGATGATGGTGATGATGGTGATGATGGTGATGATGGTGATGATGGTGATGATGGTGATGATGGTGATGATGGTGATGATGGTGATGATGGTGATGATGGTGATGATGGTGATGATGGTGATGATGGTGATGATGGTGATGATGGTGATGATGGTGATGATGGTGATGATGGTGATGATGGTGATGATGGTGATGATGGTGATGATGGTGATGATGGTGATGATGGTGATGATGGTGATGATGGTGATGATGGTGATGATGGTGATGATGGTGATGATGGTGATGATGGTGATGATGGTGATGATGGTGATGATGGTGATGATGGTGATGATGGTGATGATGGTGATGATGGCGGTGATGGTTATGATGATGGTGGTGATGGTGGTGATGATGGTGGTGATGGTGGTGATGGTGATGAGTGCGGTGATGGTGATGATGGTGACGGTGGAGATTTTGGTGATGATGGAAATGATGGTGATGATGGTGATGATGGTGATGATGGTGGTGATGGTCATGATGGTCATGATGGTGATGATGGTGATGATGGTGATGATGGCGATGACGGTGATGATGGTGATGATGGTGAAGATGGTGATGATGGTGATGGTGGTGATGAGGGTGATGATGCTGATGATGCTGATGATGCTGATGATGGTGATGAGTGCGGTGATGGTGATGATGGTGACAGTGGAGATTTTGGTGATGATGGAAATGATGGTGATGATGGTGTTGATGGTGGTGATGGTGATGATAGTGGTGATGGTGATGATGGTGATGATGGTGATGATGGTGATGATGGTGATGATGGTGATGATGGTGATGATGGTGATGATGGCGATGACGGTGATGATGGTGATGATGGTGAAGATGGTGATGATGGTGATGGTGGTGATGAGGGTGATGATGCTGATGATGCTGATGATGCTGATGATGGTGATGAGTGCGGTGATGGTGATGATGGTGACGGTGGAGATTTTGGTGATGATGGAAATGATGGTGATGATGGTGATGATGGTGGTGATGGTGATGATGGTGATGATGGTGATGATGGTTATGATGATGGTGGTGATGGTGGTGATGGTGGTGATGGTGGTGATGGTGGTGATGGTGGTGATGGTGATGATGGTGATGATGGTGACGGTGGAGATTTTGGTGATGATGGAAATGATGGTGATGATGGTGATGATGGTGGTGATGGTGATGATGGTGATGATGGTGATGATGGTGATGATGGTTATGATGATGGTGGTGATGGTGGTGATGGTGGTGATGGTGATGATGGTGATGATGGTGGTGATGGTGGTGATGGTGATGATGGTGATGATGGTGATGATGGTGATGATGGTGATGATGGTGATGATGGTGATGATGGTGATGATGGTTATGATGATGGTTGTGATGGTGGTGATGGTGATGATGGTGATGATGGTGGTGATGGTGGTGATGGTGATGATGGTGATGATGGTGATGATGGTGATGATGGTGATGATGGTAATGATGGTGGTGATGGTGATGACGGTGATGATGGCGGTGATGGTTATGATGATGGTGGTGATGGTGGTGATGGTGATGATGGTGATGATGGTGGTGATGGTGGTGATGGTGATGAGTGCGGTGATGGTGATGATGGTGACAGTGGAGATTTTGGTGATGATGGAAATGATGGTGATGATGGTGATGATGGTGGTGATGGTGATGATGGTGATGATGGTGATGATGGTGATGATGGTGATGATGGTGATGATGGTGATGATGGTGATGATGGTTATGATGATGGTGGTGATGGTGGTGATGGTGATGATGGTGATGATGGTGGTGATGGTGGTGATGGTGATGATGGTGATGATAGTGATGATGGTGAAGATTTTGATGATGGCGATGATGGTGATGATGGCGATGATGGTGATGATGGTGATGCTGGTGATGATGGTGATGATGGTGATGATGGTGATGATGGTGATGATGGTGATGATGGTGATGATGGTGATGATGGTGATGATGGTGATGATGGTGATGATGGCGATGATGGTTGTGATGATGGTGGTGATGGTGGTGATGGTGATGATGGTGATGATGGTGGTGATGGTGGTGATGGTGATGAGTGCGGTGATGGTGATGATGGTGACAGTGGAGATTTTGGTGATGATGGAAATGATGGTGATGATGGTGATGATGGTGGTGATGGTGATGATGGTGATGATGGTGATGATGGTGATGATGGTGATGATGGTGATGATGGTGATGATGGTGATGATGGTTATGATGATGGTGGTGATGGTGGTGATGGTGATGATGGTGATGATGGTGGTGATGGTGGTGATGGTGATGATGGTGATGATAGTGATGATGGTGATGATGGTGATGATGGTAATGATGGTGGTGATGGTGATGACGGTGATGATGGCGATGATGGTGATGATGGTGACGGTGGAGATTTTGGTGATGATGGAAATGATGGTGATGATGGTGATGATGGTGGTGATGGTGATGATGGTGATGATGGTGATGATGGTCATGATGGTGATGATGGTGATGATGGTTATGATGATGGGGGTGATGGTGGTGATGGTGATGATGGTGATGAAGGTGGTGATGGTGGTGATGGTGATGATGGTGATGATGGTGATGATGGTGATGATGGTAATGATGGTGGTGATGGTGATGACGGTGATGATGGCGATGATGGTGATGATGGTGATGATGGTGATGATGGTGATGATGGTGATGATGGTGATGATGGTGATGATGGTGATGATGGTGATGATGGTGATGATGGTGATGATGGTGATGATGGTGATGATGGTGATGATGGTGATGATGGTGATGATGGTGATGATGGTGATGATGGTGATGATGGTGATGATGGTGATGATGGTGATGATGGTGATGATGGTGATGATGGTGATGATGGTGATGATGGTGATGATGGTGATGATGGTGATGATGGTGATGATGGTGATGATGGTGATGATGGTGATGATGGTGATGATGGTGATGATGGTGATGATGGTGATGATGGTGATGATGGTGATGATGGTGATGATGGTGATGATGGTGATGATGGCGGTGATGGTTATGATGATGGTGGTGATGGTGGTGATGGTGGTGATGGTGATGATGGTGATGATGGTGGTGATGGTGGTGATGGTGATGAGTGCGGTGATGGTGATGATGGTGACGGTGGAGATTTTGGTGATGATGGAAATGATGGTGATGATGGTGATGATGGTGACGATGGTGATAATGGTGGTGATGGTCATGATGGTCATGATGGTGATGTTGGTGATGATGGTGATGATGGCGATGACGGTGATGATGGTGATGATGGTGAAGATGGTGATGATGGTGATGGTGGTGATGAGGGTGATGATGCTGATGATGCTGATGATGCTGATGATGGTGATGAGTGCGGTGATGGTGATGATGGTGACAGTGGAGATTTTGGTGATGATGGAAATGATGGTGATGATGGTGTTGATGGTGGTGATGGTGATGATGGTGATGATGGTGATGATGGTGATGATGGTGATGATGGTGATGATGGTGATGATGGTGAAGATGGTGATGATGGTGATGATGGTTATGATGATGGTGGTGATGGTGGTGATGGTGATGATGGTGATGATGGTGGTGATGGTGGTGATGGTGATGATGGTGATGATAGTGATGATGGTGATGATGGTGATGATGGTAATGATGGTGGTGATGGTGATGACGGTGATGATGGCGATGATGGTGATGATGGTGACGGTGGAGATTTTGGTGATGATGGAAATGATGGTGATGATGGTGATGATGGTGGTGATGGTGATGATGGTGATGATGGTGATGATGGTCATGATGGTGATGATGGTGATGATGGTTATGATGATGGGGGTGATGGTGGTGATGGTGATGATGGTGATGATGGTGGTGATGGTGGTGATGGTGATGATGGTGATGATGGTGATGATGGTGATGATGGTGATGATGGTGATGATGGTGATGATGGTGATGATGGTGATGATGGTGATGATGGTGATGATGGTGATGATGGTGATGATGGTGATGATGGTGAAGATGGTGATGATGGTGATGATGGTTATGATGATGGTGGTGATGGTGGTGATGGTGATGATGGTGATGATGGTGGTGATGGTGGTGATGGTGATGATAGTGATGATGGTGATGATGGTGATGATGGTGATGATGGTAATGATGGTGGTGATGGTGATGACGCTGATGATGGCGATGATGGTGATGATGGTGACGGTGGAGATTTTGGTGATGATGGAAATGATGGTGATGATGGTGATGATGGTGGTGATGGTGATGATGGTGATGATGGTGATGATGGTCATGATGGTGATGATGGTGATGATGGTTATGATGATGGGGGTGATGGTGGTGATGGTGATGATGGTGATGATGGTGGTGATGGTGGTGATGGTGATGATGGTGATGATGGTGATGATGGTGATGATGGTGATGATGGTGGTGATGGTGATGATGGTGATGATGGTGATGATGGTGATGATGGTGATGATGGTGATGATGGTGATGATGGTGATGATGGTGATGATGGTGATGATGGTGATGATGGTGATGATGGTGATGATGGTGATGATGGTGATGATGGTGATGATGGTGATGATGGTGATGATGGTGATGATGGTGATGATGGTGATGATGGTGATGATGGTGATGATGGTTATGATGATGGTGGTGATGGTGGTGATGGTGGTGATGGTGGTGATGGTGGTGATGGTGGTGATGGTGGTGATGGTGATGATGGTGATGATGGTGACGGTGGAGATTTTGGTGATGATGGAAATGATGGTGATGATGGTGATGATGGTGGTGATGGTGATGATGGTGATGATGGTGATGATGGTGATGATGGTTATGATGATGGTGGTGATGGTGGTGATGGTGGTGATGGTGATGATGGTGATGATGGTGGTGATGGTGGTGATGGTGATGATGGTGATGATGGTTATGATGATGGTGGTGATGGTGGTGATGGTGATGATGGTGGTGATGGTGATGATGGTGATGATGGTGATGATGGTGATGATGGTGATGATGGTTATGATGATGGTGGTGATGGTGGTGATGGTGATGATGGTGATGATGGTGGTGATGGTGGTGATGGTGATGATGGTGATGATGGTGATGATGGTGATGATGGTGATGATGGTGATGATGGTGACGGTGGAGATTTTGGTTATGATGGAAATGATGGTGATGATGGTGATGATGGTGATGATGGTGGTGATGGTGGTGATGGTGATGATGGTGATGATGGTTATGATGATGGTGGTGATGGTGGTGATGGTGATGATGGTGATGATGGTGATGATGGTGGTGATGGTGGTGATGGTGATGATGGTGATGATGGTGATGATGGTGATGATGGTGATGATGGTAATGATGGTGGTGATGGTGATGACGGTGATGATGGCGGTGATGGTTATGATGATGGTGGTGATGGTGGTGATGGTGATGATGGTGATGATGGTGGTGATGGTGGTGATGGTGATGAGTGCGGTGATGGTGATGATGGTGACAGTGGAGATTTTGGTGATGATGGAAATGATGGTGATGATGGTGATGATGGTGGTGATGGTGATGATGGTGATGATGGTGATGATGGTGATGATGGTGATGATGGTGATGATGGTGATGATGGTGATGATGGTGACGGTGGAGATTTTGGTTATGATGGAAATGATGGTGATGATGGTGATGATGGTGATGATGGTGGTGATGGTGGTGATGGTGATGATGGTGATGATGGTTATGATGATGGTGGTGATGGTGGTGATGGTGATGATGGTGGTGATGGTGATGATGGTGATGATGGTGATGATGGTGATGATGGTGATGATGGTTATGATGATGGTGGTGATGGTGGTGATGGTGATGATGGTGATGATGGTGGTGATGGTGGTGATGGTGATGATGGTGATGATGGTGATGATGGTGATGATGGTGATGATGGTGATGATGGTGACGGTGGAGATTTTGGTTATGATGGTGATGATGGTGATGATGGTGGTGATGGTGGTGATGGTGATGATGGTGATGATGGTTATGATGATGGTGGTGATGGTGGTGATGGTGGTGATGGTGATGATGGTGATGATGGAAATGATGGTGATGATGGTGATGATGGTGATGATAGTGGGATATTGGTGATGGTGATGATGGTGATGATGGTGATGATGGTGATGATGGTGATGATGGTTATGATGATGGTGGTGATGGTGGTGATGGTGATGATGGTGATGATGGTGGTGATGGTGGTGATGGTGATGATGGTGATGATAGTGATGATGGTGATGATGGTGATGATGGTAATGATGGTGGTGATGGTGATGACGGTGATGATGGCGATGATGGTGATGATGGTGACGGTGGAGATTTTGGTGATGATGGAAATGATGGTGATGATGGTGATGATGGTGATGATGGTTATGATGATGGTGGTGATGGTGGTGATGGTGATGATGGTGATGATGGTGGTGATGGTGGTGATGGTGATGATGGTGATGATGGTGATGATGGTGATGATGGTGATGATGGTGATGATGGTGGTGATGGTGGTGATGGTGATGATGGTGATGATGGTGATGATGGTGATGATGGTGATGATGGTAATGATGGTGGTGATGGTGATGACGGTGATGATGGCGATGATGGTGATGATGGTGATGATGGTGATGATGGTGATGATGGTGATGATGGTGATGATGGTGATGATGGTGGTGATGGTGATGATGGTGATGATGGTGATGATGGTGATGATGGTGATGATGGTGATGATGGTGATGATGGTGATGATGGTGATGATGGTGATGATGGTTATGATAATGGGGGTGATGGTGGTGATGGTGATGATGGTGATGATGGTGGTGATGGTGGTGATGGTGGTGATGGTGGTGATGGTGATGATGGTGATGATGGTGGTGATGGTGGTGATGGTGGTGATGGTGATGAGTGCGGTGATGGTGATGATGGTGACAGTGGAGATTTTGGTGATGATGGTGATGATGGTGATGATGGTGATGATGGTGGTGATGGTGATGATGGTGATGATGGTGATGATGGTGATGATGGTGATGATGGTGATGATGGTGATGATGGTGATGATGGTGATGATGGTGATGATGGTGATGATGGTGATGATGGTTATGATGATGGTGGTGATGGTGGTGATGGTGATGATGGTGATGATGGTGGTGATGGTGGTGATGGTGATGATGGTGATGATAGTGATGATGGTGATGATGGTGATGATGGTAATGATGGTGGTGATGGTGATGACGGTGATGATGGCGATGATGGTGATGATGGTGACGGTGGAGATTTTGGTGATGATGGAAATGATGGTGATGATGGTGATGATGGTGGTGATGGTGATGATGGTGATGATGGTGATGATGGTCATGATGGTGATGATGGTGATGATGGTTATGATGATGGGGGTGATGGTGGTGATGGTGATGATGGTGATGATGGTGGTGATGGTGGCGATGGTGATGATGGTGATGATGGTGATGATGGTGATGATGGTGATGATGGTGATGATGGTAATGATGGTGGTGATGGTGATGACGGTGATGATGGCGATGATGGTGATGATGGTGATGATGGTGATGATGGTGATGATGGTGATGATGGTGATGATGGTGATGATGGTGATGATGGTGATGATGGTGATGATGGTGATGATGGTGATGATGGTGATGATGGTGATGATGGTGATGATGGTGATGATGGTGATGATGGTGATGATGGTGATGATGGTGATGATGGTGATGATGGTGATGATGGTGATGATGGTGATGATGGTGATGATGGTGATGATGGTGATGATGGTGATGATGGTGATGATGGTGATGATGGTGATGATGGTGATGATGGTGATGATGGTGATGATGGTGATGATGGTGATGATGGTGTTGATGGTGATGATGGTGATGATGGTGATGATGGTGATGATGGTGATGATGGTGATGATGGTGATGATGGTGATGATGGTGATGATGGTGATGATGGTGATGATGGTGATGATGGCGATGATGGTGATGATGGTGATGATGGCGATGATGGTGATGATGGTGATGATGGTGATGATGGTGATGATGGTGGTGATGGTGATGATGGTGACGGTGGAGATTTTGGTGATGATGGAAATGATGGTGATGATTTTGATGATGGTGATGATGGTGGTGATGGTGATGATGGTGATGATGGTTATGATTTTGGTGATGATGGTGATTTTGGCAGTGATGATGGTGATTTTGGCAATGATGCTGTCACTTATGGTAGTGCCAACAATGATGGCGACAGACATAGATTCTATTGATGCTTATGTGGTGCTAGTGATGGTTTTTCTGAGGCTTGTGCTAATGGGGATTGTACATGGATGGCAATGAAGCCGATGGCAATGGTGGTAATTAACGGTGGAAAAAGAACCGGGCAAGAGAGGATAAAAAAACAGACGATATCTCAGTACAGTTTGTAGTACATTTTTCAACTCAACGCTTTATGATATTCGCTTAACATTTATAGAGGATGGGGTGATGGACTTTGCGCTAGTGTAGAGTTTTGCCTTGATCGTTCGATATACAGAAACGGATTTTTTTATGGATTGGGTGTAAAATACGGTGGTGTCAAAAAGTGAAGCCACGATGTGATTATTAGCCTACAATTCGGCCAACCTGACCAGGTAATCGACCCGATTATCAATCAGCGGGCAAAACTCTTGCTAGGGGCAAAATCATCATTACAGTGAAAACTCTACGTTAAACATCCGTACTATTTTACTTACAATAGTTATGATGCAATTATAATTACTTTACTGGTAATGCGTTTAGGCACATATGGATATATGTATGTACATATATACATATAATAAATCTAAGTTTTAATTCATTATTTATACAGTTCATACAGATAAATGTTTGTTTATAAAATTGTGTCGAACAATGTGGGATTATCTTACGTAATATACATACATACATACATATACAGGGTGTCCCACGAGCAGTGTGCCAAAAAGCTAGAGCGTGCAGGTCTGGTCAAGACAAGAAAAAAATCGTATGGGAGGGGGGGATCTATTCCCCCCGTTTAGCCGGAAGGGGCAATTTTCTAAATAAAACTGACTTAATTTGGAAAAAAAATTATTAAAAATCAACAGTTACATCCACAATGCCGTAATGTACTTTTTTGTAAAGCCAGAAACCTCTTCTTTCATCTTGTTTTTAAACAAATCTGTTTTAAGGAATATTTTTTGAGAAATTAATTTTCAAACTCAAAATTTTGCAAAAAAAATTTAAAAAAAAAATTTCGAACTATTTTTTTTCAAAATTGTATGTAATTAAGTACTAATTTTTTTCAAAAATTCAATTCTCTTGTTAGTTTTTGAGAAATTAAAAAAAACCCAAACCATTTTTTTCTAAGAAGAACCTTTTTTTTGGTTTTATAGCGGCTGGACTTGTAGGCAAATTAATGTGTGAAACATTGACCTCTTTTTTATTATTTTTAAAAACTTCGGAGTTTTATTATAATAAATTTTCAATATGATCCCCATTTTTTAGAAGGCAAAGATTATATCTCCTTCTTCTCCTAATGGCTGCAGATATCTATGCTGGACAAATTTTCCTGCAATTTGACTCCAGCGACTTCAATCCGTTCTTTCAGTTGTTCCAAAGATACTATTTCCACTTCGTAAACATAATTCTTCATGAATCCCCACACATAAAAATCTAGAGGAGTTAAATCTGGTGATCTAGGTGGCCATACCGTGGGGCCCCTTCTTCCGATCCAACGGTCACTAAAATGATCATCCAGCCAGTTTCTAACCCGTAAGCTGTAGTGTGCTGGTGCTCCATCTTGCTGGTAGATTAAATTATCTGCTATGGCCAAAGAAACGTTGACCATCAAATCGGGCAAAAGGTGTCGTAGGAACTGCAGGTATGATTCTCCATTAATAACGGCATTCAAAAACCAGGGCCCGATTACAGTTTGTCCAACAATACCAAGCCAAACATTACAGCTAAAGCGGTGTTGTCATTTATTTTGTTTTTTGTTGTGTAAATTGGTGCTACTCCAATGATGTAAATTGTGGAAGTTAGTAACCCCATCTCTGGTAAACTGTGCTTTATCCGTCCAGAATATCCTTGCAAAATAGTAGCAGTAATGATCGACAAAATTCTGCTCTCAAAAACTTGTCGTTTGAGGTGAGTTCCTGAACTGACCTAAAATGGTACGGGTGTAAGTTTTCGGTATGAAGCACTCTCCATACTCTAGGTTTGCGCACTCCAAGCATAATAGCTATCCTCTTTGTACTAAGGGAGGGAGTACGTCGGACCAAATCCAAAATTCTTTTATCTAAGATTCCTGATCCATCTGTAACTGATCTTTCGCTTCTTCGATGCTCTAGCACTCCGTGCTCTCGCAGACGTCGGTGGATTCTTGAAAACGTGCTACGACTGGGACACCTCCGATTGGGATATCTTTCAGCGTAGAGTCTTTCGGCTTCACGATCTCGACCATTAGCTAAACCGTAGCAAAGGGCATGTCCGTTAATTCTTCTCGAGAGTATGAGTTTGACATCGTAATGTGTTGATGAAATGGAAATTTGGAAATGTTTTTTTATTAAAAATGCGATGCCTTTTATTTACATTTTAGTTGCAAATATTTTGTTTTTCATAAAGAAAAATTGCGGTTTTATTGTCTTAAGGTCCTAGCGGGTAGAACCCATTGGCGGCGGGCGGACCGAGACGAAATTGGCAGGTCAGTTTTCAGGCGTTATCAATGAGAAAAAAGGATTAATCCAGGGTTATTCCAATACTGTGTCTCTTTATTGTATCCTCATAAAACTCCGAATTTTTTAAAATTAATTTGTCTACAACTTCAGCCGCGTTAAAACCAAAAAAAAAGGTTCTTCTTAGAAAAAAATGGTTCGGGTTTCTTTTTAATTTCTCAAAAACTACAAGACATTTTTGCATCCGGTTTCTGTTTTTAACTAAAAACTAATAAGAGAATTGAATTTTTGAAAAAAAATTAGTACATACATAATTACATACAATTTTGAAAAAAAATAATTTGAAATTTTTTTTTGCAAAATTTTGAGTTTGAAAATTAATTTCTCAAAAACTATTCCTTAAAACAGATTTGTTTAAAAACAAGATGAAAGAAGAGGTTTCTGGCTTTACAAAAAAGTACATTACGGCATTGTGGATGTAACTGTTGATTTTTAATATTTTTTTTTCCAAATTAATTCAATTTTTTAGAAAATTGCCCCTCCCGGCTAAACGGGGGGGAATAGACCCCCCCTCCCATACGATTTTTTTTTTGTCTTGACCAGACCTACACGCTCTAGCTTTTTGACATACTGCTCGTGGGACACCCTGTATATGTATGTAGTGAAAAAAAAAATTATATTTTAGTAGTATCAAGAATTCAGCAAATGAATAATAGTACTCGTATACTTATACATGGTAAGCTTCTCCGTTTATTTCCGATTATCCTTCACAAAAATGGTTTGGGTTTAAGTCCACAAAATGAAAATATGAAAATAGAATATTCAAATTTGCATTA